>VFIW01000043.1:0-372934 GCA_006386115.1 Globisporangium splendens | reverse complement strand
TTGTGACTTTAAGGAGGGGATGATGTAATGGGCTATACCTAGCCATTACATGAAGGTGGATCTGTTCCTAGATCTAGTGTGCCACACACCACCTTCAGTGTGCATTGTGGAGAGACAAATAACAAAGGGATTACAGTACGACAGTCCCCACATGCACATGTGACGTCATCCCATGACGTCACGAGCGCTCTCTGTGCTGATCAGTGCAGAATGTTGTTCACATGTACTAATCAGTACAGAGTGATGACATCCATGTACTAATCAAGTACTGAGTGATGGTTCCTACTTGGGAAACTGCACTGGTGATGAGGCCAACGTGTCTCTGCCACCTAAAGTGAGTGGCTGTAGCCAATCACTTTGCAGGGAAATTTTCCACGGGACTTCAAGTTCAAGCTTCTCGAAGATCTCGTGGGTTCAACCTCAGTGTACCCAATGTTTTATATATCAGATTCATAGGTTTTATTGTGTATGTTTAGGTTTTAGTTATAAAACGTGTAGGAGCCCTTGGGGTTCATTTACATGTAGCGACAGGAACCATAAGCATTTTTAATTCAGTTGCAATTTTACCACCAAGCCCTCAAGTCTTCCTTCCTCCCTCCAAGTCGGGAGACGCTTCCTCTGGCACAAGCGTGTGTGCCGTGTTTAAGGGACTGTTTGGAACAGCGCCCTTTTACATACACGTTTTATAACTAAAACCTAAACATACACAATAAAACCTATGAATCTGATATATAAAACCTTGGGTACACTGAGGTTGAACCTACGAGATCTTCGAGAAGCTTGAACTTGAAGTCCCGTGGAAAATTCCCTGCAAAGTGAATGGCTACAGCCACTCACTTTAGGTGGCAGAGACACGTTGGTCTCATCACCTGTGCAGTTTCCCAAGTAGGAACCATCACTCAGTACTTGATTAGTACATGGATGTCATCACTCTGTACTGATTAGTACATGTGAACAACATTCTGCACCGATCAGCACAGAGAGCGCTCGTGACGTCATGGGATGGCGTCACATGTGCATGTGGGGACTGTCGTACCGTAATCCCTTTGTTATTTGCACGCAGATGGCTCTGACGAAGAGCACAAAGAGGGAAGTTCTACAATGCGTTGGCTACAGTGACTGCGACAAGCTTACACCTCAGTAATGCTTGAGCATTCGATATAGTGGAGACCCTATGGCTCCGTTTAGGTAAGTTACATGCACAGATTCCTTTCGCTGCCACCAGTCATTTTTCTTCGAGCCGGTCAGCCGTTACAGCGTCATTTCTTTCCATCTGTTGGGTTGTCAACGTCACTCTATCGAGGGGCACCTTGCACCCATTTCCATTCTCCATACATTCCTCAAGACGATAACGGAAACGGTATCAGGTCACTCAAGCGGGGGAGCTCTCTGAAACGAAAAGAAGATTGCCAGCAGTTGAAGCAAAAAACCATCTCAGAAGAGCCGTTGAGCTCCCTCCATCTGCACGCTCTCCATTGCGAGATCTTCTCCAGAGCGCGCGCCTTCCTCCCTCCTCCATAATGAAGACGGCGCTGGTGTATTGGGCGTCGCTCGCGCTGCTGGCGGTATGCAGCAGCACCGCCGCGACTGCAGAAGCCTCGAAGGGCAGACCCGGTGAGTGCCACCCAAAGGCGCTGGTGACTGCCGGTAAGGCGCGCTTCTGCGTGCTCACGTCGCGCGTGCTGCGCATGGAGTGGTCTGGTGGGACCCCCGCTGCGTTCCGCGACGACCCGACCATGGCGATCCAGACGCGCTGGTTCGATACCGTGCCAGACTACCTCGTGACGAAAGACGGCGGCAAGATCGTGCTCACGACGAAGCACTTGCGCTTGACGTACGACACACTCTCGAAGGAGAGTTTCAGCGACGCGAACTTGAAGGTTGAGCTCCTGGACAAACAGGACGCAGTGTGGAAGCCCTCGATGACGGACCAGATCCGCCAGGACGCTCTCCCAGGCACGATCCGCACGCTCGATGGCGTGAACGGACCCGCGCACCTCGACTGTCTTCAGCAAGGTGCAGATTACACACGCGACAGCCATTGCACGTACGGACTCATCAGCAAGAAACACGGCTTCACGGTGCTGGACGACTCGTTGGCCGCGACGTTCGACCAGGATCCGTCGTGGCCGTGGCTAAACAAGCCGGTGACTCAGGCTGATCCTGTGGATGACGCGGCGTGCGCTGCGATCGCGAACGAAGAGCGCCGCGTGTGTGGTCTGGAGACCGTGACGCAAGAGCAATGCGTGGCGCAGGGCTGCTGCTACACGTCGAATTCGCTTTACAACGTCACTCCATCAGACGATTGGCTCAACGATGGGTTCCGTTGCTACTACAGCGCAACATCGTATCAGGATCTCTACTTTCTCGGCCATGGCCTCGATTTCAAGAGCGCATTGCGTGAGTTCACGCAGATATCGGGCAAGATCCCTGTCCCTCCTCGCTTCGCCTTTGGCGTGTTCTACTCGCGCTGGTGGGCGTATAGCGACGCGGACCTGCAGCACGACATTGTTGAGCAGTACGAGCAGCGCGGACTTCCCCTGGACGTCGTTGTCATCGACATGGACTGGCATCTCACGTTCTACGGCGACAATAACCCGGACCAAGCAGGCCAACAGAAAGGATGGACAGGGCTCACATGGGACAAGCAGTTGTTCCCGAACGCAAAGCAGTTCATCGCGTGGCTGCATGAGAAAGGCATCGCCGTGACGCTCAACATGCACCCCGCGTCAGGTGTGCAGCCCTGGGAAGACTCGTACGAGCGCGTGGCGCGCGCCATGGGGATCGACCCGGCGACGCAGAAGTATGTGCCATTTCGCATCACGGACAAGAAGTTCGCCAAGACGTGGTTCAACTATTCGATCGGCGCGCGCGAGGCCGACGGCGTGGACTTCTGGTGGCTCGACTGGCAGCAGGGCGAGGACTGGATCGAGGTCAAGGAAGGTCGGAGTGACATCAACCCGACGCTGTGGCTCAACTATGTGTTTTTCACGAACCCGAACCACTGGGGACGCACTTCGGCGCGTCCGATTCTGCTGCATCGTTTCGGCGGTCTCGGCAACCACCGGTTCCCCGTGGGCTTCTCTGGGGACGTCTTCGTGTCATGGGAGTCACTGCACTTCCAGCCGTACTTCACGGCGATGGCAGCGAATGTCGGCTTTGGGTACTGGAGCCACGACCTCGGCGGGTTCCAGAACCCGACCGAGCCAGAGCTCTTCACGCGCTGGCTGCAATGGGGCGCGTTCGCGCCGATTTTCCGCACCCACTCGAGCAAGGATTCCAAGAGCGACCGTCGCATTTGGAAGTACAGCGACGAGTACTATGAAGTCACGCGCGCAGCCATGGAGATGCGCACGGCGTTGATCCCGTACGTGTACAGCGAAGCCAAGGTGACCCACGAGACCGGTCTCAGTGTGCTCCATGGTGCGTTCTTCGAGTGGCCTGAACACGACGAGGCGTACACGTTCACCGAGCAGTACCTGTACGGCTCGCAGCTGCTTGTATCTCCTGTTGTCCACCCTGTCAATGTCCAGACGAGACTCTCGAACAAATCCATCTGGGTGCCGCCAGGCACATGGTACGATTTCACCACGGGCAATGTCATCAACGGCCCTATTGTGTACTCGTACAGCTACGCGCTGAACGAGATTCCTCGCTTCGCCAAGGCTGGCGCGATCATCCCTATGGCGGACCACGATTCGTCAGCAGAGAGCTCCGTGGGGCAGAATACCCATCTTCCAAAGAAGCTGCACCTCGTTATTGCTCCTGGTGCGTCCAAGAGCCACTACGAGCTCCTTGAGGACGATGGACTCACAAAGGAGTACCTCTCGAGCCAGCGCTCGCACTCGTCCACGTTATTCGACTTTGTGCTTCAATGTCCGTCGTCAGCAACCGTGTTTGACCCGTTCCAAGCGAATCTGCTCGCCTCACCTGCGTCATACGCCTCATGCAGCGGCGGCCAAGTGGAGTTCAACATTTTCCCTGTGAAAGGAGGGTTCCCAGCGTTGCCAAGGACGCGATCCTACAAAATCGAGTTCCTCGGTGCTCTCCCTGCCGCATCAGTGTCTGTCAACGGGAACGCACTAAAGCCGATTCCATTCCCGGATACGGCCACCGAAGTACACATCGACGGGTTCACCTATGCCGCCGAGACGCTGAGTTTGGTCGTCTACCTCTCTACCCCACGTGGCGTGGACGTGTCAACGAAAGTGACTGTCCAATTCATCAAGACACCGTCCCCGTTTGACGCCTCGGTGCTGCTCACCGGGGGCTTTGTGGGCAAATTCGCGCGTCTACACGCCGTGAAGGTGCTGTTGGACAGCCAGTGGGGCCAAGACACCGTGCTGATGCGCGACTACGCGGATCTTCTCCTGGCCGCCGAGACCGACCGCAGACTCTCGTACAAACCAGAGTCGATCGCAACGGAGCTCTTCGGCTTTGCGGCGCTCTTCGACAGAGCCGTGGAGCAGGTCAAGACGCTCGGGAGCCTGCAGGCGGATGTCAAGACCCAGGCGCTCGCGTTCCTCACTGCGCCAAGCTTCACGACTGACCACGTCAAGTATCAGCCTTAAGTTCAGGACCGTGAGTGATGTTTGCTTCGGGAAAGTACGGTCTCTGCAAGTCTTTCTTGACACCTGTATGAATGAATGTGTCTTTTCGCATTAAAAGTACCTCACGGGTCGTCCGTTGCAGACTTTCACCATTCTCGACGACCTTTTGCCTTGTCGTGCGTGTGCGCAAGAGTCCTAATGTTCACTACACTAGCGTGAGAGATGGCGTCCAAGTATGCCAAGCCCCTGCAGGTGCCAGTGGAGTTCCCCGACCTGCTACGCACGTTCACGCGCGAGGTGCTTGTTGGAATTCGCACTCACCCTGTTGCTGCACTTAAAGACACGCAACTTGTTACAGAGACTTATTTTTGGAGACTGGCTCACCACATGTGTGGTGGGCCCCCTACATATACATGCAAACCACTCCTTGACCTCTCTCACCATCAACTGTCGTATCACTCTTATCGAGACCTTTCCCAGATACCGACCACTGCACCGGTATTCTGTCACGCCCCCTTCCAAAGGTTCTTTGGACTTCATTTTGTTTCTGGTATGTTCATCCCGATAATGGCAGTGAATTTGATCAATTTGGCCTTTTGGAGTGGCTTTGTGAAGAGATCTGCGGGGTTCTCAGCGCTCTTCACCTTCCAAAGTCGCACTTGTCCACTCTCAACCTGCTCTCGGACGTAATGCCATTTCATCTCGATGTGCCTCGTCTTTCTACTGAACGTAGGATCGGTTGCCATTATATACGAGCTTTGGTTATCAACACCAATCGTCAGCTCACACTGTTGATTTGGTTTGATCTCTCGCAAAAGGTTGAGAAGTGCCTTGCCTTCCATGCAAGCTTCACAAGCGGCAACGTATTCGGCCTCTGCCGTCGATTGTGCAGTGATTGTCTGGAGTCTTGATGCCCAGGAAATTGCTCCGCCACTTAGAGTGAAGATATAGCCCGTTGTGCTCTTGCGCGACTCCAAATCGCCAGCCCAATCACTATCAGCATACCCCTGCACGTGGATCCCCAAGTCAATTTTCTTGTCATCGCGGTACGTGATTCCCTTGCGCTTGGTGCCAATGAGATACCGTAGAATCTTCTTAACACCGCCAACGTGCTGTTCACTTGGGTTCTCCACAAAGCGGCTAAGTTGACCAACCGCGTAGGCTAAGTCTGGTCGCGTACAGGTCACGAGGTACATCAGCGCTCCTATGGCTTCCTTGTATCCAAACTTCGCACTTACATTTCCCACTCTTGGTTTTGGGTTGCTCGTGTATTTCGCGGTTGTCTCCATCGGGATCTGCGTTGGGTTCGAGCAGCTATCAAATCCAAAGCGCTCGAGGATCTTCTTTGTGTATTGCTCTTGATGGATCGTGATCGATCCCTCGTTTTGTTCAACTTGAATCCCTACATACTGGTGTAGCCTTCCCAAATCTTTGATCCCATATTTTTGGTCCGGCTTCTTGAAAAGCTTCGTCTTGAAGGCTTCAGAGTTTGTTGCGCAAATCAAGTCATCAACATACACCAACACGAGTGCAAGAATACCGTCTTTCTCGCACACATAAAGGCATGGCTCCGTTTTACATCTCTTGAATTCGTTTTCGACGAACCACTTGTTAAACTCTGAGTTCCACTCACGCCCTGATTGTCGCAGGCCGTAAAGAGCCTTTCGCACCACATAAGCATGCGGTCCTGGATATCCTTCAATTTCTTGTAGATACTGTACGTCATGAAGGTCCGCGTTCAAGTATGCGGTGTTGACATCCGCTTGCCATAAGCCTAGGTTAAAATGCGCTGCCAACGCCAGAAGCAAACGAAAGGAGGAGGTTCGTGCGACAGGCGAAAAGGTCTCTTGAAAATCCACGCCCACGATCTGTCTAAAACCTCTCGCAACAAGGCGCGCTTTGTATCTCACGATATACCCTTGTTCATCGGTTTTTACTGTCATCACCCATCGTGTCGAAATCGCATGCTTCCCTTCTGGAATTTGGTCAATTTGCTCCAGGACTTGTTTGGCTCGGAGGGCGTTCATTTCTTCATTCATCGCTAGCTTCCACTTAGCAGCCTGTGGCGATCGTATGGCTTCGCGATAGTTCCGCGGCAATCGAATGTCTTGTGGTCGTAATCGCTCAGCGTGCTCTCCTTTTCTACTCAACGCCGAGTATATTAGGAAATCGTCATATTTCTTGGGAAGTTTTGTGTTGCGCTTTGATCTTGAGTATTCATCTTTTTCGTACTCGATTGGTAGCTTTCTCCTACTCCCAATCATTTGCGCCGGCATCGAGCCATGCTGATCTGTATGCATGCGACGCTTGATTGCAATGGTTGTCGATGATTCAGGCAGAATTAGCTCACTCTCCTGGGTTTCACCTTCTAGCCTTGCATTCATGTCACAGTCGTCGCTCAAATGATCATCTCCATCATCACCGCTATCATTGTACACCACATACTCAGACTCGTAGTCGTTGTCAAACTGCGGCGGTTCCATACTAATATCATCGTCAAACGAAGGGAGCTCATCGTCGATTTCTTGCTCACTAACAACTTGATCATGTGCTGTGTGTACCAACGGTGAGGTACTCGCACCTTGGTCGACAGTATAGTAATGCTGTTCGCTCTGCTCTTCGTGAGGTTCACACTCTTCGAATTCAGTCACATTACACTCATTTTCATGCTCCCTCACAGGAACATAAACATGTACTTTTGAGTCAACATCTTCATTGCGACCGTGGCACTCGATCTCAGCATTCTCTCCGTTTTCGATTATTATCTCGCTACCATTGTTACCATCAGTAACAGCTGCCGATTCTGCATCGACAACTTTGGTTGCGAGCTCGATCGTCTCTTCACAGGCATCACCATAGGCACTACTTCCTTCTCTAATGACACACATTGGCACATTGTGGTCATCGGTGGTATCTTTGCCTATGCTGCTGTCGATTTCCATTGCGCTGCAGCGTTTGTTGAACACACTGGACATGCGGTCCTCACTTCTGTCCATTCTCCTGCATCCTTCGCTTACGGCGCTCTCTGCATCGTCTTCTATCTCTGACTCGTCGCTCGAATCAATATCATAGTTTTCCTCCTCATCGATCGAAGTGTCAGACGTAAACCATCTCTCAAATTCGCTTTGCGCTTCTGGCTCATGCCTGTCCTTGAAGAGGATGTTCTCGTTCACTCGAATGTCGGAGACAACTTTCCTCGTTCTGTTCTTAGGGCAATAGATCTTGCAGCCAGCAGCACCTTCCTCATAACCCAAGAGGTACCCAACGATGCAATTGTCATCGAGTTTGTTGCTGCGCTCAGATCGCGGCACGTGCGCGTACGCAATTGCTCCAAATGTCCGGATGTGGTGCAAATCCGGGCGCTTGTTGTAAAATTTCTCCCATGGTGTGATACCATTCGCCCCCTTGGTGAACACACGGTTCTTTATGTAAACCGCATTCGTTGCTGCATCGGTCCACAATGTAAGCGGAAACCCGGAATGCTTGAGCTGCACCTTTATCATTTTCAAGATTGACTGATTTGCACGCTCAATCGGATTCTGCTGCTGTGCTCTCGGGCCAACTATTTGGTGCGCAATTCCCTGTAATGCGTACCAGCGTTCGATATCCTTGTTCTCGAATTCCGTTCCTTTGTCGGTCACCACACGCTTCACCTTGTATGGTTCAGCTTGGCGCTCGGCCCATTTCACGTAGTCCATCATTCGTGCGTTCGTATCTGCTTTACTCTTCAACAGATAGATCGACAGAAAACGTGAATACCCGTCCATTATCACCAACATTTGGCTCACACTGCCTTTGCTGTGGCGCCCTGGACTTAAGAGGTCTGCGTATACAACCTCATTTGGATGCTTGATGTGATGCGGGATCTCCTTCGCGTGTGTCTTGCGTCTCTGCTTTGCTAGCTGGCAAGTGTCACAGGAAATTTTCTCGCGTCTCTTCAAATGCATCCCCTCCGCCATTTCTTGATCTACCATGATTTTCAGGTATTGTGGGCAGGTGTGACCCAAACGCGCATGCCACGTTTTCAGATCTGCCACACCATCAGCGCGAGTGTACTTTATAACTCTACTCTTGTGCTGTGTCCCACCATCATTTTCGAGGAACTTGTTGTACGCTGAGAATGGCCAAGTATCATCTTCTTCATCGTACGCTGCTTCTACACAAAGCTCACCGTCCTTCCACAATTGCAGTGCGTTTCTCGATTTGTCGAACTCCATCTCAAAACCTTGTCTGATTGCCAACCCAGGCGACAAAAGGTTTGAGGTTGCGTGCGGAACAAACATCACATCATCGAGGAAAAACTCAGTGTAGTTTCCTGTTTCATTCTGTCTGCCGCATCGAGTCGTTAACGTGATGCGACCAGTTCCTTTCGCCATCACATTCGCATGCTTCGCAAAGCCACTCAAACTCCCTTCGCATTGCTCTTCTTTGCTGAAATCACGGTATGTAGAGAAGTAGTCCTTCGAGCCCACAATGTGAATGTTGCACCCAGTGTCAAGGTGCCATTCATGTGGCCGCTGTACATTATCAATACTTGTCACATCAGCGCCTTCGGCTCTCCCTGCTCTCCCCATAGTATCGTCAACTTCTTGAGATTTCATTCGGTTAACATCGATGTCTTTTTCGATGTCGCATGCAAGTGCCGCCGTCTCTGCTTTGCCTTCATCAGGTTCAACTGGGTTAGCACTCACTTGTTCTAGGTGATCCTTAATTTGGCCGTTGTCACCCTTTTGAGTTTGAATTTGCAGCCTTTTCCGACTGCGTGTCGAAATACAAGCCCCAGAGCGTTTCTTCGTGGCTGTGCCTGCCGTCTTCATATTGCCTTTGCGTTGCTGCATATTGCCAGCAGATGCTATAGCTACGTTCGCAGGCAATGGGTTCGGACAAAATCGTGCGATATGTCCCGGTTCTCCACACCGATAACACGTGCCATGCTTAGGACCTGAAAGCAGCGGCTTCTGTCGCTTCTGCTGTTTGGCGCTCTTCTTCGAGTTGCCATCGTCGCACTGATTTACAGAGCCTTTCTGCTGCCAAATGTCTTCCTCCAGCATTTCGGCCTCAGCTAGTAGAATCATATCACGCACGCCTTCGGGAGTATAGTTTTGCGCGCTCGCTCCAATCCGAATAGATCTCTTCAGTTCACCATACTCTTGAGTCTTTGGCATTGCCTTGAGCAGAGCGGCAATCATGTCTTCGCTTTGTACATTGTGTTGTAAGAGCGCAAGACGATCACGGATGCGAAACATGGCGGTGATATGTGTCTCCATTTCGCCGTGCTTGCAAACGTAATTCTGAAGCTGTTGGACCAAGCGCCGGATCTCAAACGACTTGCGCAGAGGGTCTGCATACCCCTCATACGTCTTCACCAAGTCTGCCCAGATGTCCGACCCACTCTTGTGGTTCAGAAATCTATTAGCGAGATTCATGTTTAGGGAGCTCATGATTAGACGGAAGATCTTCGCTTGCTGGCACTTGAATTTCGCAACGCGTGCATCGTCCCAAGTTTGGTCCTCTTTCAGCGTTCCCGTTGCGATCTCCAAGAGCTCGTTCTCTCCGAAGGTCGCCATCATCATTGCCTTGTAGTACTCCCAGTTCCTTCCATCCCAGTTGATTGGGATGCCCTTCGTCGAGAGTTCGATCTTGGCGCTCAATGATGCCATGGTCCTCTGTATCTTGTCTTCTAGTGTGCAAGTCTTCGGCGGCGCCAGCTCACGCAGCTTGGGCTCATAACCCTGTTGGAATTCGCACTCACCCTTTGCTGCACTTAAAGACACGCAACTTGTTACAGAGACTTATTTTTGGAGACTGGCTCACCACATGTGTGGTGGGCCCCCTACATATACATGCAAACCACTCCTTGACCTCTCTCACCATCAACTGTCGTATCACTCTTATCGAGACCTTTCCCAGATACCGACCACTGCACCGGTATTCTGTCAGTGCTGCGGCAGCAGGGGAAGCTGGAGACAAAAGAGGCGATCTATGAGTTTGGCACGCAGTTTTTCATCGACCTCATCGCGAAACGCGATGGAGGCGGCGCGAAGGCTGCGGCGGCGTCTGTGGCCGCGGGTGTCGCCCCGGCGTACATGACGCTCTCGGAGGACGAGATCCAAGACATTCTCCTGCGCGCGTTCCACGATGCAGATCAGCAGAACGCAGGCATGCTCGCGTATAACGAGTTCCATCAGGTTCGATTGGTTTGAAGCTGTCCCTGTTTACATGGTGCATCGTCTTTGCTAAGGCGTCGTGTGCGTGATTTTCGAGTGTAGCTCTTGCTTCAGGTTGGCGAGCACTTGCAGCTCTCAAGTGTGGAGCTCAAAGCGCTGTTCGCCGAGGCGAATGAAAACGGCGAGGGGCTCGTGAGCTACGCAGATTTCCTCCCCATCGCGCTGCAGATGATTCTGCACCTTCGCGCGACGAAACCGCAGCGCCAGGCGCGCATCGACATGTTTGGCAAGAAAGACGCCGAGATCTTCCTCCACGGCATGATGCAGGACGAGATCGAGAGTCTTCTGCGCGAGATCCTGCAGCGTGCTGACGCGGAGGACCGCGGTGTGCTCGGGCGACTCGAGTTCGTGGACACGCTTCTCGACGCCGACTTGGGTCTGACGCGCCGCGAAGTCAACATCCTGCTGTCCGAAATGCCCACTTTCCTGGGCGACTCAGCGGAGGTTGCGTATTTGGACTTCATCCCTGCAGTGTTCCCTGTGTTGCGCGACGTGTTCGTCCAGGGCGTCGTGGAACTTCCGATTGATCAGGACTCGCTCACGCAGTACCTCGCCGAGGTGTTTGCGAGCGGCGACGCCGAGGCCACGGGGCTGCTCACGGTCGCTGAGCTCACGCGGCTCTTTAGGGCGGCGGACATTGGCCTCACGCGGCTCCAGATCACCACGGTACTCTCGGAAGCCCAGGAAGACAAGAGCGGTTTCGTCAACTACGAAAAGTTCGCGGCCCACGTCGCCGGCATGGTCGTCGTACTCGTGAGCTTCGACTCGCAGCAAACGTTCGCCGCGTGCCTGCAGAAGTACCGCAAGACGAGCGAGTACTACACGGTTCTCGACATGAACCAGCACACGTTTGAGATAGGCTTCATATGGTGATTTGCTCTCTCTTTGCATCCTCTTATCGCACTAACAACTTTGTGTAGCAATCGCTGGCGCGTGCACTTGAAGCTCTGGACGAAGGCCATCGGGGGATTCTCCCTCGCGAAGACGTCCTCAGTGCGATCCACAACACATTTTCGGACATCAGTCAGCGCCAGGTGCGCGCGCTGATGGCGCTGGCCGACGTGGACGAGATGGGTGAGCTCGAGTACACTCTGATCACGCACTCGGCATTCCAGGCGCTTCAGAAGCTTCAGGAGTACGACATGATGATCATGGAGTCGTAGAAGTCTCTCTCTGGTGGGCAATAAAAGTTTACATTGTTGGTATATTTTGAACTATTGTATGGGGTTTGTTTCTTGCCTTTTGCCGCGATTGTCCGCTTTGGACGGACACTAATCTACTTCTCTCTACTGGTGCCCGAATCCGATCTGCGACGACGACACGAGCATGATCTCGCGCATTTTGCGCTTGAACCGGTCGCCGTAGAGTTTCGGCGGCGCGGCCGAGATGCCGTTGCCATCACAGCGCAAGATCCACGTCTTCCATAACCGCTCCAGGCGCTTGCGCCACGTCCACGTCTGCAGCATGTCGACGACTCCGAGCGTGTAGTAGTCCGGGCCGACGACGACGTACGCCTGGTACCCTGGTTTCTCCAGCGATCGCTTGCCAATCCACTTGGTATGGTCCACGTGTGGCGAGCCCAAATTCAGCGACGGGGTATACGAGACCGAGTCGTACCAGTTGAGTGCCCCGTTGCTCCCGAGCAAAGGTGTATCGATCTGCAGCTTTCGATTCGACTCATCGTGGAAGTTGAGCACCGAATACCGGCAGCTTCGTGCAAACTTTTGGCGGTTCCCCGTCTCAATGTCGGCCAAATCCTCGTCGCTCGACGTCTCGGCGGTGTTCTCCAGCAATTCATTGAACAGTGTGGACGCATACGGGTCGTCGGCGTCCGGGTGACACACTGGATAGTTCACTTTGCGCTTGGTGGGGGACTTGATCAGACTGTTGGCATCGAACGATGTGTGGTCCACGACGTATTTGGTACTGTGCACGCTCAACAGGAGACTGTAGTCCATGATGCCCTGTGCGCACAGGAAGTCGCTGTCGGCTGCCAATTGTGACACCAGTTCATCCGCTGTATATGGAGAGAAAATGCAAATAGGACAGTGAGAAATAAGTACTAGTCAACGTGGATAACATACGAGAGAGTCATCGTTACCTGTATCTGGAAGAACGCGGAGCTTGCGGTGGAAATCGTTGTCTTTCAGCACAACGTGGGGCAAATGCGTGCCGTGGATACTGTACTGACAGCTTTCACTGGAGTTTTCCCATCCATAGAGCAAAGAAACATGGCAGCAAGTTAGCATCATGGAACCAAAATCACGCAACTGCAAGGCAAGAGGCAAAATAACTTACGTCGATCCATACTTGAACGCGTTGCTGCAGTACGTGCAGATCACTGTCTTTCCCGGCGGAATCGCCTACATATTCCCCACCAAAACAAACAGCACAATGTTAGAAATCAAAGCCACTAGTTGCGAATAAACAAAATCAAAGCGTACCTCGGCATTGCGATCGATCCACGAGCCCTTGATGTCGTAGAACTGATGCATGCTCACGCGGCCGATGGCGTTGCCCATGACCACGAAGCTGAAGTCCTGGCCGTACATCTCGATCGAGTGGCAGCCGTAGAACCGCGTCAAGTGGGAGCCCGGGTGCGTCTTCATGTACTTGATGTACGCGGGCAACATGCGCAGCAGCACGGCGCGCTCGCTTTTCGTCACAGATTTCACCAGGAACGAATAATCGGCCGTGTAAAACATGAACGCGCCACTGGAGCCACCCGATTGAATCCGCTCGTGGCACGTCGACAAAAACGATTTCCGATACAGGACCTCCTTGATCCCGAAGCCGCGGCGAATGTCCCGGAACGACGTCGGATTGTAGTCGTTAAAACGCACGGTCATGCCCATTTCGTGGAGACGCAGGCGCACAACGCGGCGTGCGTCCGTCACCTTCGGCGCATTGCTCGAGGCAGCGACGACGCCGCGCGTCGTGAAGTGCAGCACTTCCTTGCGCAGCGCGACATTCAGTTGAGGCTGAAGGTCAATGTCGATGTCGCTGAATCCCTCGCTCGCCTCCAGCGACGACGACGCGTTCTCTCGACCGATGCAATCGGAGACCGACCACTTGTTGATGCACAGCCAGATCACCAGATCGATGAAGCCTTTCGACGTCTGCAGGAACGACGTGATATTGCGGACGGCCTGTACGAGCGGCTCGCGCTCCTCCAAAAACGCGATGTCGGAGATCCACAGCGAGATGAGGATGATCTGGTAGATGATATACGCGAAGGTGAAGATCCGAGCGCTTCGAATCACGTCCTTTTTCGCCTCGAGCGCCTCTTTCATGCCGCCAAACGTGTGTGAGCGCGACTCGAGGATCGAAAACATCACGGCGCAGAACACTGAGAGCACGACCACGATGTAGTACATGAGCAGGAACGTCGTGTCGCTCTCGTCCACAAAGCACGCCGGGTCGTTGCGCGGATTGAACTCGACTTCGGAGAACCAGAGCATCGCCGAGAAGAAAAAGCCGATGCCCCAGGAAAACAAGTGGTACCACTGCATGTTCTGCTTGACGTTCGTGAACGGGTTCGTCGAGCACTGGTAGAGATTGAGCGACATGCTGAGGAACCAGCACTCGGACGCGAACGAGCAGAACTGCGTCGTGGTCGCGAGGATGCGGCAGCCGTACTGGTTCGCATACTGGTCCCAGTCGTACTGGAAGCGCACAGCGAACGCGAGGTCCACGACCGACTTCCAGAAGAGCAGCGGGTTCGGGTGCTGCCGCCACTTGCGCTTGCACAAATACGAGAGCACGATGATCGAGCAGCTGATCATCGAGATGAACGCCCCCGTCTGCGTGTAGATCGCGCGCGGCCGCTTGTCGTACACCGCGAACTTGTACTTCATCCCGCCGTCTCTCGCTATAGGCGTATGCAAATTCGTTTAGCGCGCAGTGGGGCGATTATATGAAAATGTCCGCGTCAAGCTGACACACGCGCTTTGAAAAATCGCCTTGGATATGCGCAAGCGCTGTGGTATTTTACAAAGCACACACACCGTACACACACACACAAACCGTTAGTTTAGCGCCGTCCACACATGAGACACAAGTTAATAAGGGAGGAGGATCCGCTTGCGTCCATCCGTGGAGCAGCGAAGAGAATCAGAGGAGACTCGCCACATCCACGGTCCTTCTCTCCTTGTTCGCCTCAGTGTTCCATTTCTCTCTCGGTTCTCCGTCCCCATCTCACTCTTAGGGGCGAGCGCCAGGTGGCTTACGGACGCGCGTGACTCACCTGCGGTGCTAAGCGCTCGGATGAGATAATGGGCGGGTGGATCCGACGGTGGCAATGATTAGACGGACAGACGGCCTTGCAGAGAATGTCTGGGTTTGAGTATCGACTGATGCAGACCATCCCACTCACGCTGCGTTGGCGCTGACAATCACTCGCCTTCGGACACACACACAGAATCGACCGCATCACGACAACACCACGACTGTGAGCCTTTCATTATGAACGCGGTGCAACTGTCGCTATCAGCGACTACTACTAACTGTCAGAGAAATTACTGTGTACAAAAGAGTATTGTTGTGCAATGCTACACATGATGTACTATAAAATGTGGGAATATCATGAACACTAATATTGAGAGGGATGCGTGATCAAGCACAGACAGGCATGGATAACAAATGAGATTCTTTGAGTTGATAAAGGTGGCTTCGGAGCTCCGTGCAAAGAGAGGAGGATGCTTGATGGCAATTGCTCTGCGGCATGCGCAGTGATGCTGCGTGCAAAATCAGCTATTCAATTATCGCGTTAATAGAGCGTCTCAGGTTTGATGGTGGTCGGGGGCGACATCAACGAACTGTCCTCTCGGAAAGAGCCGATCGGATTTGTGTCGGTGTTCATTCAGAGAGCATTGGCTTCTCATATCGATGTGGCTTCCATTACTGCCTACCAAGACGCAAGGGTCAAATCAACAAGTCAAACGAACCATTTATGTACGGTACTGGAGACGACCGACCCTCTGTTTCTTGTCTGTAACTTATGTAAGTACAAGGCACCTCACGGGTTCATATGCCAGCACTAGACATGGTTACACAAACTGTTATTCAACTCCACCAACTCTGGCGGTTGAGAATAACTCCATCTCTTAACTGGTTTCAGTACATTCACTCACTCTTCAGCACAAGTGGTCCGACCCAGTCCACGAACCTTTGGTGTCATTTCCTCAGCACACGCATTTCCAGCACAGCTTTTCCATTTACGTGGTCGTCTCGATTAGCGCTCACCTGCCGACCAACTAACTCGCAAGGAACCAGTCGCGGGTTTCAGCGATACCTTCCGAGAACGCGTAGGACGCCGTGAAGCCGAGCTTATCGCGGGACTTCACGACCGAGCACACCGACTCCTTCACGTCGCCATTGCGCCACGGGATGTTGGTGATCGCAGCCGACGACCCAAACTTCTCGACGATCTTCTGCGCCACTTCCTTCACCGTCGTCTTCACGCCAGTGCACACGTTAAACACGTCAAACTCGTTGTCGTTCAAGAGCATCGCCGTGCGGATGGCGCGCGCAACGTCCTTCACGTACACAAAGTCGCGGTACTGGTCGCCTTCGCCAGTGACCTTGAGCGTGCCGTTGATCTTCGCCTGCTCCATGAACCACGAAACCACGCCACTGTACGACGAGTGCGGATCTTGACGAGGGCCGTACACGTTGAAGAAGCGCAGCGCCGTCGAAGGAAGACCGTAGTTCCGGTTGAACTCCTTCATGAGCCCTTCCATCTTGAACTTCGTGGTCGCGTACGCGCAGATCCCGCCCGTTGCAGAGTCTTCGCGAAGAGGGAGGTTCTCTGGGAGAGGCGTGCCGTACGTCGCACCTGACGACGCCGCCACAACGCGCTTGACGCCATTCTTCACGGCCCAGTCAAGCACTTTGCGCGAGCCCTCGACGTTGATGCGCTCGTACTTTTCTGGGAGCCGCGTACTTTCTTCCACGGAGATCGCCGCCGCCAAGTGAACAATGTAATCCACCTACAAAGCGGAAGAAATACAGAAAACCGAGTGAAAACTCCCTGTTTACCAATGATTGTTTGTTGATTCACCAGCACAGTGGAGGAAATGTGTCGTACCTTGTGAACAATGAACGAGTAGTCGTTCACGACCGTGATGTCCTTCACGAGCACCGCCGCCGTGTCTCGATTGAAGTTTCTGCCGTTGCTCATATCATCGTACACGACAACCTGAAGAAGAAGACGAAAAGAAAAAGAAAGCAAAGGTCCTGTTAGCACCACATTCACAGTACGAATGCCAAATACTGTGGACAGCTTGACTTTTTAACGCACGTACATGGAATCCATTCGCGAGCAAATCTTCCACGACGTGGCTGCCAATGAAGCCCAATCCGCCCGTGACCAGCACCGTGGGCTTGGTGATGACATACTGCTGCGAGTTGGTCGCGATGCCGTGGCCGATACCCGCGTTCGCTTGCTGGTAGCCGCTCCCGAAGAGGATGCCGATGACGAAGATGAAGGCCACGCCCACGTACACGTACGCCCGGGGAAGCAGCATGAAGCCGCTCTCGGGCGAGGACTTCCGGCGCGTCGCGGCGGTCGGCAGCATCGTACTTCTGCTCTTCACTTGCTTCTTCCGAAAAGGGAAATGGACCTTCACGCGGTCAGTCAGACCAACGCCTTTCAAACACGACCACTGAGTGACTGACGTGAGGGAGGAGGGTGTCAAGGCTGACATGAGTTTGTATCCAGTTGTTGAACGAAAAAGCTTGGTTTTCAAACACAGTCCAAGACGGATTCCAAGTGTCCAGTCTCATGTCTGAAGCAGGTTTGTATCCGACACAGTGCCGATGCAGAAGAAGAAGCAGCACTAGTTATTTAACACGCAGATCATCTCACACAGAACTTCAACATGGAAAAAATCAGTCATCCACCAAAGAAAGCAGTCGCGCAAACCACACTTTACTCCCTCTCAAGTGGGAATCTTGCATTCCAAAAATGGAGATCTCGCAATGAGACAAATGGCGATGTAAACGCAAAACCAAACAGAACCAACAAATGGAGACAAAAGATGCAGATGTTCGTATTACTCCATAAAGTCTGACAACGAACCAAGGCAGCAACAGAAATTTTCACCTCTCTACACTTTTCCGACACGCTAACGTGGACTCTTTCACACAGCAAAAACTATCTTATTCGGCTTGCTTACTGGTCAAGAGAGATGTTGAAGAGACCGCGACCGCCGTTGATGCCCTTGAAAAAGTCACCGAACACCAACGAAATGATAGCCATCAACTTCATCAGAATGTTGAGCGCTGGACCAGACGTATCCTTCAACGGGTCACCCACAGTGTCACCAATGACGGCAGCCTTGTGGATAGCGCTTCCCTTGCCCTGGACAATCAGCTTGCCCTCCTTGTCCTCAACCGACACGCAACCCTTCTCCACGTACTTCTTCGCATTGTCCCAAGCACCACCAGTGTTCGACTGCGAAATGGCAAGCTGCACACCCGACGTCAAAGCACCCACAAGAAGACCCGACACGGCGTGCACACCGAAGAAAGTACCAGCCACGATTGGCGAAAGCATCACCAGAAGACCTGGTGGGATCATCTCACGGAGCGACGCATCGGTAGAGATCTTGATGCAACGAGCGTGGTCCGGTGGACCGTGACCTGGAAGACCTTCAAGAAGACCTGGGATCGTAGCGAACTGGTGCTTCACTTCCTTCACCATCTCCATAGCAGCAACACCCACAGACTTCATCGTCATCGCAGTGAACCAGTATGGGAGCATGGCACCCATGAACAAACCGGCGAACGTGATAGGCGACAGAATGTTGATGCTCTTCTCTTCGATACGGGTCACAAAACCACCGAACAGAGCAAGGGACACCAAAGCCGCCGAACCGATAGCGAAACCCTTACCGATTGCAGCAGTCGTGTTACCAGCAGCGTCAAGGGCGTCCGTCTTGTCACGAACTTCAGCAGGGAGCTCAGACATCTCAGCAATACCACCAGCATTGTCACAGATCGGTCCGTACACGTCAATGGCAAGGCACGTCGCAAGCGTGCCCAGGAAGCCAAGCGCAGCAAGAGCAACACCGTACATGCCAGCAACAGAGAAACCAACGTACACAGCAATCGAGATCACCGTGATTGGGATAATGGCAGACTTGTAACCAAGAGCAAGACCGTAGATGATGTTCGTAGCCGCGCCAGTCTCGCACGACTGAGCAACCTCACGCACTGGGCTGTAGCTGTGCGACGTAAAGTACTCAGTCACAAAACCAACAGTGCAACCACCCCACAGACCCACAGCAACGCAGTAGAAAGCCTTGATTGGGGTCACCGTGTAACCACCACCAATGACGAACGACGCTGGAAGCAACCAGTACGCAACTGGGATGATAAGGGCAGTCATCAAAGCAGTAGACGTGAAAATCTGAACCTTCAACACCGTCTCCACATCCTTCTCTCGACGCACTGGCCACGCGTGGGTAGCAAGGAACGACGTCACAGCCGACACAAAGATACCGGTAGACGTGATCACCAGTGGGAAAAGCACAGATGGCCAACCGCCCGCGATGATTTCAGGACTCTGGGTAGAAATCACAAGAGCCGCGCACGTCGACTCAGCCAACGAACCGAAAAGGTCCGATCCCATACCAGCAACATCGCCCACGTTGTCACCCACATTGTCAGCAATGGTAGCAGGGTTGCGAGGATCATCTTCTGGAATGTTCTCAACCACCTTGCCGGCAAGATCGGCACCGACATCCGCAGCCTTCGTGTAGATACCACCACCGACACGACCGAACATGGCAATGGACGAACCACCCAGACCGTAACCGGCGATAGCTTCGAACAATTGCTTCGAGTGGGTAGACAATGGGTACTGCGTCTCGAACGCCTTGATCAACACGAACAACACCAACAACGCCAGCGACGTCAGCCCGAAACCCATCACACCACCAGCACGGAACGCAGTGTTGAACGACTCCGACCAACCCTTCGAACCTTCCTTCATCGCCGACACCGTCGTGCGAGCGTTAGAGTACACGGCAACCATCATACCCAAGTAACCAGCAACCATCGACGTCAAACCACCCACAGCGAACGCCGTAGCGGTCAACACACCGACCGTCCAGTCAAACTTCTGCTCGGGCTTGTTCACGTACGACGTCAACACCAAGATGACGCTGCCGAACACAATGATGAACGCGAAACACAACGTGTATTCCGCCAACAAAAACGCGCGAGCGCCTTCTTGGATCGCCGAGTAAATCTCGAACAGACGGTCCGCAGTCTGGTGACGCACATCCGACGACAACAGCGAGTAGCCATCACCACGACGAGTGACCTTCACCTTGGACACTTCCCAGAACAAGTAGGCAGCAAAGAGGATGCCGAAGACGCCCGAGGCGATCACGAACGCGTACACCTCCATCGCAGTCGCCATGGCTTCTGTTTCTATTCTCGAAAGCGCGAACGAGACTGAAGAGATCGACGACCGAGGAAGCAAATTCCAGAATGGACGCTTCACTCGCACTCGTCCCAGTCAACTAACTGCTGCACCCTCACACTCGCTCGCGCACAACCACCACAGATCTTTGCAAACGCCTTGGATTTCTATGCGGCATACAAACTGCAAGTGGATCTGGGGTTGCAGGAAGTGACGGTGGAAAAAGCAATCCTGATTCTTCCCATCAAACTTGAAGTAAAAACCTTGGGTCCGCGCGAGGTTTTGAGGTGTTTCCTAGTTGAAGCAGCAAAACGATCCAAAGCTGACGTCGCACAAAAACGAGGCTTTTTCCGCGCCAATCATTCCGCCCGAGGTTTTTCTTTTCTCTCGGCATTCTTCTGGAAGCGCGTGCAAATGCCGAGATCAGTTCGCTGTGATTTTTTTCGAAGGAGGGGAAAGGATCCGCCTCTCTCTATAGGAACCAAGATGCTGGGTATCGTGGCTCTTTTCTATCGTGAGTTGAACCAAACGCCAGTCGGTGTGACCTGCGGCGATATGATGGACAGACGACACCCATGCACTGTGATTATTGGACAGCGGCAGGACAATCGGGTATCTGTCTGATTCGGCGAATGCATCTCGCAGCAGCACCCGCGAATCTCCACACGGAGCTCCAGCGCTGCTGCGATCTTGTGTGCGTCGATCGCTTTGGATCCACAGCCACACTCGCTCTCTGCGCGCGAACCAACCAAATGCCGCATCATTCGACTGTATTGCGCATCCGTAGGTACCGACCGTGGTATAAACAAGAAGAGCGAGTGGTTTAGGGCCAATCGCGCAGCTGCGCGCGTTGCTGGTCCTGGAACTGGCGTGGTCCACCCCAAAGCAAATCTGCACACTGTTGCTGCACGAGTGTGACGATGAGACGAACATGCACTCTGGTGGCGCGTGCCATTGCTGCGCGGCTGAAGCACATGCGACGGCCGCGCTGAATGAGTGGCGGTCGAGCGCTCGACTGGGGGAACCAGAGTCTGTGCCGGTACCGTACCCTGCGCGGGATATGAAGCTGTCGCGGTCGTCCAACCACCATGACGATGGAGTTCGTCGTCATGCGTCATCCTCCCCAACCAGAGCTCAAATGAATGAAAAAGGTGTTGGCTTGGTGCTTGGGGTTGCTTTCAACAGCGCTTGGGTGCATTCAGTTGAACTGCATTTTTGAATCATCACCTCCTGGGTTGCTTTCGTTTTTTTCGAATGCTGGTGCGTTTCTACAGTATCGATTGTTGCGTTGTCACCAGCGTCAGCAGCAGCAGAAAAGACCCGACAAGTTCAGGATCGCCATGTTTGCGGTGCCAAATCGAAATGCCATATCATCGCGGAGGGTTATGCTGTTGCATCATGCGCCACCGGACGAACACAAAGTAGCGAAATCGCTCGATGCCTCGCATCTCACGCTCTCGTGTGACGTGAGGGAGGTATCTTTGCAAGAATCTTGTCAAGACACGCCTGCCTGCTTCTGTTGCGTGAAGCCTTGCATCACACCAGTGATCCAACACACTTGCCGTCGTCAAGGCGCATTGCACACACTCGATATACGAGAATATCGTGCTTCTGGTCACAACCTCGTTGTAGCCCGTTGCGGCAAGGTGGGTATTTTTCAAAGATCTCCACGTTCCAACACCATTTCGTTGCTTGAACGTTGAAAATGCAATCCTGCATCTCAGAACGAATATGTGAATACAGAGTGTCCAGTGTACTCTCTGTTTCCACACACTCAACATAAATATGTGAATACATAGAAGTCACTGTACTCTCTCTCTGTTTGTTTCCTTTGAAAAGGCGGGAAGGAGAATGCGGAATCGCCAAAGCGAAACGAACCGCCGACTGCCTCCATGCGCCACGAAGCCGTTGTTATGTCCGCATGCAGTGGCATTTATAGCCGCCTATGAGAGGTTTGAAGTGGCAGCGATGGCGTTGAGGCGGCGCTGGTGGTGGTTTCGGAATGCGTCGCTGCATTTGTGAAGAAATATGGAGACATCGGTGATGGTGGTTTCGCAGATGCGCACCCGCTCGGGACAAGCGTGAGCGGGTTACTTCAGTGTGGAAAACGGAAGAAGGTGGCAAGGAAGACAAGCGACCAGCGCCGGCCGCGTGAAGCAAGTTGTTTCTCCGCATTGGTTCGTACACTGCAGTCGACTCGTGCTGTGCTGTGCGTTGTTGCTCCAGTCCGCTGTCTGCAGTGTGAAGCGTTCCTTTTTTGCGATCGAGAAAGTGTTAGAAGATGGAGGCAGAAGAAGACCCAAATGCGAAGATCTTTGACGATGCGCAGGCGCGCCAAGAGTTGCATCGCCAGATGTCGCAATTGAGTCCTCGCCGAGCATCCAATGGCTCGCTTGAGACGACCACACTTCCTTTCTATGAAGAGATCTCGCCGAGCGTGGCTCTTGGACGGTTGTTCGAGTGGTTCCATTCGACGTCAGAGACCGACGACTCTCCAATGGACGACGGAGATGAAGACGAGGACGCTCGCAAGAAAATCAGTCAGGCAGAGTTCAATCAACTGCGCAAGTGTATTGGCAAGGCGACTGTAACAGACCGAGAGTGGAAGAGAGCGCTTGAAGAGCTCGGAATGCGCGAAGGCGAACACTGTGTCAAGCGGAAGGATTTCAAAGCTCTGTTCGGCCCGCCTCCGTTCTTTGGGAGCCCAACCGTGCTCGGGATTGTTCGAGAGGTGATGAAAACCGAGGAATACATCCATTTCGCGCAAATGCTGGTGACGCGATTCGTAGTGAGAAGTCCTGACGCGGGAAGTAACTCGCCGGATGATGAAAAGGTGATTGGACTGGAACAGCTTCAGAATATGCAACGAGCATGCTGCGCAGATACTGTCTTTGAAGAGGCTGACTGGGTGGAGCTTTGTGCGAAGATGATGCTGCCGGAGCCTCCAAAGTACTTCACGTGGATGCAATTTGCCGAATCGTTCGCGACGACTGTGAAAAAGAAGCGTCCGTTTTCTCCGCACGTTGATCCTGCCGCTGTGGTGTATGCTGTGTTGGCGAATGAAAATGTCTTGGCAACAATCAAGGACGCCGATGATGATAAAGTATCCCAAAAGGCATTCACAAACTTGCTTCGTGTTCGGAAAGAAAAAGTCGACGATGAAGCCTGGCTGAATCTGCTGCAGAATATGCAAACAACGTACAATTACCGACAAGAAAAACGGGGTCGAAGAGCCTCGCTGACTGCGGCAGACTCGAGCGAGGACCCAGATGGCCACGGTCATGAGCAGCCACTTGTGATTGTTCGAAACACGCGTAACCAGGTCTTATCGTACGAGATTGTGTTTGATGAGCATGGTGATGTCGGGTTCGACCTCCAGTCCGACTTTTTCGGCCAGTGTTTGACAGTCGCAGAAATCAGCGGCCAAGCTTCTCGCCATCCCATAATCCACAAGCATGACATTGTCGCAGCTATTAATTGAGAGCCGATCATGTACGACACGATGGCTGCAAACAAAGCAGAAGAGTTAGAATGCGTTGCGCATGCGAAAAGGTTGCTTGATGCGAATTGTGTTCGACAAATTACCTTCCATCGACAAGAGTCGTATTTTCAGTACGATGCCGGCGAGAAGACGCTGCATCTATGCTTGACGACAGTCGAGGAAATTGTTCCAGATGGGAAATTCCTGATTCAGTTTCCTCCAGGATCATCATGGAAGCCATCATCCTTCTCTGCTTCCAATGGGACAAGCTCGCTGGCGATTGAATTCGAGATTCCCAAGCATGAAAATTTTGGCCAAGCTATGATATCTTGGAATCATGCTACTCAAATGATTGACATATCATTGGACGGCGAGATTGGGATCGCGAAGAACTCCAGCGTCGTTATGAAAGTGACTGGAATTGATTGTCGATGAGATTGTTCTTGGTCCTTGTGAGCTGACAGAAGGAGAATTTCAAATATCACCTGAAGAGAAAGTGGCAGCGTGTTCGGTTCAGCTTTACAACAACTGGAAGTATCGCGAAAGCACGTTGGGGAACCCACTGAGAGAGCGAAAACGCCAACTTGACGAGTATTTTGATTCTTCACTGAAGCCCCTTGAGGTAGATTTTCCTTCTGGAGATTCCGGGCTGACCTTGGGAAGTGACTTTTTTGGTCAGTGTCCAGTTGTGACTGCTGTGAAAGCAAACTCTGCAGCTGACAAATTGTCTGTGAGGCAGCACGATATCCTTACTTCTATCACGTCGCTGGGAGGAAGTGGCGGCAACACGTTAAATCAGCTTCAATGCATTAAGCCGTTTGCTTTGAGCAAGCGAAATGCTGAATCGCATATCAACGAGGTGAAAAAGGAGCTGGCAAGAACCCAGAAATTAGGAGGACCATATCGTTTGGAGTTTCTGAGATTGAGTTCGTACTTCTTTCACGAAAACGGGCGGACGGCATTCACCTTCCACGCGTTGGCATCACTACGAGAAGAGGCGTCGTTGGTCATCAAGATGCCAAATACGAAATGGCACGTGACTGGTCCGGTTACTGCAAGTATTCTAGAACCCACTGGAATAAAGTTCCGAGAAGTGTTCTGGGATTCTCAGCAGCATCCCCTTCGCTTGGTCTTCGACAACTGCTCTATTCCAGAATCTACCGTTGTCACTGCCGAAATTCATGGAGTATCACCTCCGTCAAAGGGAAAGAGATGGGCAATTGTTGGTGAAAGCAAGGCAGACAACTGTGCGGGGCCAAGTGAGGTCGTCGGTATTTATGCTGGAGATTCTGCAAACGCACCCGAAATGGAATTTGTGCTGCACGAGCATTGGCATTCGTTCATCGTTGGCCATCAAGGCATTGACGTCTCCAAAGTGAACGACACACTGAAGCATTTTAAGACAAACCCTTCGTCATTATGGGAAGTGCTCGAGTACACAAGCCTGCTTTTCAACATGTGCAAATCCGCCGATTCCGAAAGCATGTCGTTTGCAGATTTGAATAAGCTCATTGACCTAGTTTGTGGCGACGAGAAGACAATGAAGCTGAACGAATGGAACACGTTGTGTCGCAACCTTGGTGCAAAGCCCCTTGTGGGCTTGACTCGTCGCCAGTTTGCTTGCTGCTGGAATGATGTGACTGGGCTTAGTAATCACAGCGCAAAAGACGTGTACGTGCGAGCTCATACTGCAAAGATGTTGTTCTCTGAGATCAAGAGTATATTCCAAGAGGATGAAGAGGAAGATGTCATTACGGAAGATACCATCGCAACCTTGGCTCAAATTGCTGGGCTTCTACGACCAACTCTATGTTGACAAAGTTACATTGGAGCAAGAGATCGAAGTCACACAACGTGATATTAAAGCAAGCGAAGCATTCGTCAATAAATTCAAGGAAAAGAAGGAAGGAAGGGATGCCAAGCAGAAGATCGCCACGCTACAAAATGTGCTGAAAGATTTGTTAGCTCGGAAAGAGGAAATAGTCAGGAGCGAGGTACTCTCCCTGGAGAAGAGTAAAGGCGGCACCGATGCATCCAAGCCTTCGCAATCTGGCGCTCCTGGTGCGCAACATGCTCATACCGTGTTCTCCAGCTCGCAGGAAGTGGTACTGTCTTATCGATTCAGTGGTGGCGCACCATCGCCCCAAGATCGAATCGTGTTTCTCCCAGCTGATGTCGTCAGGGTGTCTGATCTCTTGCGCTGTACAATTCTTGGAAAACTGCAAGGAAATGATAGCGAGCAGGTTGCTGTGATTCGAGAAACCATGGAGCGGGAATTGGTTGAAGTTGAACAGTTTTTTTCGTGGAGATTCACGCTCCGAAGCCTGTACAAACTGATCAAGCGGAAACTCAAGCCATACCTAGGCTGTGGAAGTGGAAATGGCTCGAAAGACAAAAGCGACATATACAAAGCGATCACTGGAGCTACTGATGGGTCGTTCGTGTGGGATGAGTGTGTGAGCGCTTACAAGTCAGCACCCCCAATTGCGAGGACGAACTTCACTTTTATCATTCGGGACCTGCTTGATGAAATCGGAGCTAGAAAAGCGCATTTGGGGTTGAAAAAGTCCACGTCGAGGGAGGCTGACAGCAGACTGGCGAAGGTGAATGCTCTGATGAAATTGGGTCTGGAAATCCCAGTGCTGGTTCCAGGAGAAATGGTTAGTTCTGCCTGGTTGGTAGCAGCCCGTGGTTCGAACAATGTTATCGTTGGAGAGTGCAAAGCATCACTCGGGAATCGCTTCTGCCAGGGAGGCTTTTATGTTGCCAAGTGTGTGCGACGCGCTGTTGAGTCCGAAGACGATGGAAGCATTCTAGAGACTGCTGGAGAAATTTGCCGGTTTGGACCTTTCTACATCGAACCGGCACTTTTTTCCTACTCCCCAACTCAAGTCTACCTATTCGTTGCCAAGTCGATTGTGAAAGCTGCCAAGTCCGATCAAGGCATCCTTATTCTCAAAATTGTTGGACATGGTGTGGTCTCGTTCCTCAAGCACTTCTTGGCTGTGGTCAGTTTGTCCTTCAACATATCCGTCCTTGCGGGAAATTTCAGTGTGGACCTGACTCAAATAAGACTCATTTTGGATTCTCTCCAACAAAAGCTATCGAGCTACTTTGGTCCAGTTGAAGTGGTGCTAGAAGCAATCTACGCGTTCTTCAATGGGTACATTCAAGATCTGATGGAGCACCTGAACCTTATCAAGGTTGCTGGTGAATGCGTGACCGGATTCTTTCTCTCCCCGATTTTTGCGCTACTGTTCGCAGCAACATTTGTGGTCTACGTCGTTGTGCAAGAAGATCTTTTGCTCAAAATCCAGAAGATTCACACGTACTTGCCAATCAATCCTGGAAAAACTTTACTAGGATTTTTGGAACAAGTCGGCGCGCTTCTCGTTGTCCCGCTGTATTTGACGATCAAGTCCTGCGTGCTGTTTATCTCGGGGCATTGGAGTACGTTTTATCATCGCTTGGGCAGCGGCGAGGGACTGGCTGCTTTTCAACTGTACAGCACACCGCACGGTATTTGTGACAGTGATGAACTGGCCAAGGCGAATTACGGTGTTGGAATCGCGGCTCTCGTTCTGATTGTCTTTTTTTCTCTTCATCTCCTTGCCTCTATTACTGCTCGATCTCTTCCGCTGGGTGCCCTTGTCGGAGCTTGAAGAGCGGAAGAAGTTGGAAGAGCTGGCGCACAGCTTTGATCGAAAGAGTATAAAAGCTGCTGTTCACAGCAACGCTACCCTTACAGAATGCCCTACATGCTGTCCCAGACCCTGGAGATTCCAAGCTTTCTACGATGACTACATGCAACTTCCGTTCCGCGACTTGCTGAAGAAATATGGGATTCTTGGTCTTTTCTTGATGTTTGTATACATTTACATCATCTTGATGGGCCAGTCGATGCTGCGTTCCTTGGGGGTTCTCATCGGTTGGAGAGCATGGTATATGTACAAGAACGTTCGATCTCGACCATATTCGAAGCGGCAATTCTACGATCGTTTTTGTCTCCGCTTCAACTTCGCCTGGAAAGTGCAATACATCAAGGACAAGATGGTGATGCCGTTTGTGAATCTCGTCATGATGACTATGGGGCTATGGGGAGAAACGCAGTGGAAGGAATACAACGTCGAAGAGTGGGCAAACGACTGTTACCTTATGGAACCAAGTGGCGGGATCAAGCAGCTGCAGATGATGTCGTTGCACGGGAAGATTGTGAGTCTCTTTTGGTTGTGCATCCCAGAGATGATGGTGCTGGCGTATCTAGCGGAAGTGTTGAATCGTGGCCCTGTGTTCAGCTACTTCTTGAACAGACAATTTTTGCAAGCAGATATTCCGGAGTCGGAGCGAGAGAAAGATCCTGTGTGGCGATTTGGATCCATCTTGAAATTTGCTGGCGAAGAGGATGTAGTGTATCTTTCCAACACTCGGTTTTACAGTACAGTGCTAAAATGGGGCAGTTCCATTGTGGAGATTGTGTCACTTCTTTCGGTGTACCCTGGAGGACATCAGAACCGCACACTCCTGTTCGGCATTGCCTTGATTTCTACTGCAGTGGCTCCGTTTTTGGAATTTAACCAGCAAGCGATCAAGGCGTATGTTGACTACATGGAAACAGCAGAGAATTTTGCCTCTTCAAACAGCATCATATCAAAATTGAAAGAGGGAAAAGATGCGATCGGCTCTGCAAAAGATGCCCTCGATGGCGCTCCGCAGGTTACCATCAACCTTCGCGCAGCAGCCAGAAGGAACAGAAATGGAGCCAATTCTCGTGCTATGGAGAGCCCAGGAACCACCAACGGTACGCAATCAATAGCACCCAGCGGAAAGAAGGAAGAACAAAATGCAATTCCTAATAGCGCGGCTCCAGTTCCTGCGCGAAGCTCGACTGGCATTGCTGCTGCGGTCGCATCAGTTGTCGGAACCTCAGGAGTGATTCATTTGGGTGGAGATAATGACTGGGGCGTTGAAGAAGAGTTGAAGGGAATGCTCGAGGACAACGAGGAAGATCTGAAAGAAATGGCTGAGAATGTTGTGGGAGAGGATGGTGTGGCTGCTGCTTTCGTTGCTGCAGGAATGGTCAAACCGAAGAAGCAGCTCATTCTGTTGAATGCGATGCCGGAAATTAGCTACGTGGTGTTGACGGACGCACTGGATGTGGGCGAAGGAGAAATTACGTTGAATTGGCAGATCAATGCTCGCCAGCGATTTCACGCGCTGGATGCTATTGGAATGTTCCCTGCGAGAGCCCCAGGCGATGTTAGAATTCGTACGATGGAAGACTGCATCTGTTATCGCCTGCTCAAGCGCAAGGATGTTGAGAAATTTGGCTGGAAACCAGAAAACCGTAGCGACGAGGATTTTGAGCGCGAAACAATCCTCCTTCAAGCGAAGTCTCTTCGTGATATCACAGAAAGAGAGATCAAGGAAATTCTGAGCGCACCGCTGAGTGCAATCGAAGACGAACAAGCGAGACAAGACAAGTTTGCAGAAAAAGAAGAAATGTTGAGGAAAGCAGACGACACGATGGGTACGATGATGAGCTCGCCCAAGCTTAAGCCATACAAGAAGAAGATGAGCGACATGCTTGAAGAAGAAGTTTTGGAAAACAAGCTTCATAATGTGGTACGTGCGATGCAGTCAAGTCGGAATTACGCACGCTTGCCCAGATGCTAATCAACGTGTATCCCATCGTTTTTGTTAGTCACGCCGATCGACTCGCATGTTCAGCAACGCAGCCTTAGGGGCCGAAGAAGCGGCAAAGAGAGCGCGAA
The DNA here is from genome assembly GCA_006386115.1 of Globisporangium splendens. Taxonomy (NCBI): domain Eukaryota; phylum Oomycota; class Peronosporomycetes; order Pythiales; family Pythiaceae; genus Globisporangium; species Globisporangium splendens. The sequence continues at coordinate 343,472 of VFIW01000043.1, read as the reverse complement.
AGGTAAAGTGTGCTATTTGCGTTACAAAGTCGCAATGCCATTGAACAGTGGCTTGGAAATTGACAGCGTTACTTGGGTACTCAGATTGTGACAGGTCAGGTGAAGTTTCGACCAGCGAATAGCTACGTCGACGAATCGGATCCCGAATTTGAAACTTTCGTGTATGGCAACAACGCTGGTATCTACCAGTCGAAATATGGACTTCAAAGCTACGAATTTTGCTATCTACGGCATGCTGATGTAGAAGCCAAGGTTGTGGGATTGAAGACTGAAAAAGAAAAAGCAGGGAGTGGATTCAAAGTGTCGCCGGCGGGTGAGCAGTCCCAGCATTACGAGATTCTAGATCGCTTCTGCTCAAATCCGATATCGATCGGGACCTTCAGCATCTTCATGAATCTCACGTGCGACATCCCTCTCGTCGGTGCAAACGAGGTTACCAACCTCTCGTGGATCATCTATGGCGTTCCGTATCGAATCCTGTCGAACTCAAAGAGTAGAAACTGTATCGGCTTTTACAAGGTTGAAGACACTGGAGGATGCGCAAAGATCGAGATCATCCCAACTTCGGCGTACTTGGAAGTTGAAGGAAGTGAACCGTGCCCTGGTCGAATGACAGTCACGGCGCCAAAAGAACCGGGTGTGTACGAAATCCGCTTTCTGTTTAACTTCTTCAAGAAAGCCCAGTTGCATAGCCAATGCCAAGTGTTTGGAGATCTCGAAGATCAAATGCAACAGCTGCGAATCCGCTCCTTCTTCGAAAAGCGCTCGCTTACGGAGGAGATTCAAAAGTTTGCTGTTCGCGAGCCGAAACCGTGGGGAATCGCTCGGATGAATACGTATGCGTGGTTGAAGTCGATGCTACTTAGCACACTGCGCGAACCTGCTGCAAAATCGGTCATGGAGTCAACGAGCGAGTACGGCGCGTTTTTGTATGGCCGACTGAAATCCAAGTTGAACGAAGGACTGAAAAGCAAGTCTACAGTTTATCAGCGTCGAATTCGACAGATGATCGCGCCTCTGTATCTGAACGGATTCATGGAAGTTCTCCAAGTGTCATTGGCATCAAACTCGCAAATGAATGACCAGCTTGCGTCAATCACGTTCATCTCTCCAACTGAGGATGACATCAAGCACGAGGGACTTAATCCATTGCGCGACGCGTTGTTACTTCCCAAAGACGACGAACTTTTGCTGTACGGCACCTCCAGCTTCCACCATCAGGCACGGAATTACCTGAATAGGAAGTCCTTGTGTGGCTACCATGATTTCATTGACGACACCGTTCTGAACCAAGGTCAGCTCCTGCAGACGCTCGATCAAGTGATGAAAAATGTTTCAAGCTCGTGTGTGACCCTGTATGAATCTGCAATAGCGAAAGCTGTCGAAGCAATGATGAAAGAAACGGAAGCCATGTCGCTGGGCAACGTTTTGCAAGGAATTGACGCCATCCTCGCCAGTAACTCGCCAACATATTGCCATCCGGCGGTGGATCAGACCAAGATTGGAGCGTAAAATCACTGTCATTCTCAGGCAACGGCACGCACGTCTGCTCAGCAGCTACGGTAGCTTGCTATGGCAAATGCGCTATGCTTGCTGCATCCGGAGTCCGTCGCTTGTGGGCAATCCATTCCCAAGTCACCAACCTGGCCAAACGCAGTCAGCTCTGTACTTCTTAGCCGAGACGGGAACTTCCAGTAAAACTGGAGCCAAGCAATCGAAAGGAAGATTTGCGGTGACATCGGAAGACGTTGTCGAGGAACAGTTAGGAAACAACGAGCAAGTGGAAGACGAGATAGTAGCTGACCAGGGAGACAGCAAGGAGAAGGAACCTCACAACGAAGAGATCAATGGAAATCAAGAGGAAGAAGTCCAAGACCAACAGCAAGACAGGTCGGAGCAAGAGCACGAACAACTCGGAGAGGACGACCTGGGTGAGGAAGAAGATATGGCACAGCCCGATGACTTGGAAGAATAGGCGGAAGAGAAATGCATCCTCGCGCATGATGCAAACACCTTGTGGGAAGTCGATGTCTCCTCTCTCCACGATCAAAAGAAAATGGTTAAAAAAACGCGTGTAGGTTCATTTAATATATGCATTGGCATTTGCATTCACTGCGGATGGAGAATCGTCAAGTGGCGACAACAAGGCAGGCAGCAGAGGTCACAACATACTCTTTTGTGTCAAGATGCGTGCCAGTTTAACCGGTCATTTTGCCGGAGTGTGTGAAACCGCTGTTCACAGACTGCAGAATCGCACTGCATGATCAAACCGATTAAATTATTCAGTTTGAGCCGAATGCATGCAATGTCAGTCAGAACCGTTACTCGCGACCATCTCTTCTGCTATTTGACTTCACTTATTTCAGTGCTCGATCTTCACCCAGATCACAAGATACCATCCATCTGAACTCGAAGATCTAATCGACTGGAAAGACGAACAACGTTGGAAAGTCTTGAAAGGCGGCAGCATCAACACGGCGAACGCCGCGAGCCCGTCGACATCCACGACCGAATGCGGTCCGGACATGAGTGAAGACGAGCAAGAGTGTATCGACAACCACGACCTGAAAGACCGAGAAGATCACGAAACGATGGACTGAAGAAAACCTTCATGTGCATCATGTAAGTCTCTTTTATTTGTAGTTGTAATTTGTGCAATAATGTTCGGCTCTCACTTGATAATAAAGACAAACTGCCCTGTGCGCTAGGTGCAACGAAGTATGATGCAGACGGCTTGCCTGAGTCGTGAACTGTAATTGCATCATATGAATAGAAACTCTCAGTTCTGCCTATTTTTCTTCATCATGGTCTCCATGCGCCTTCACGTCGCGTCTCCGCATTGTGTCTCGCGCAGCCGCAAGATGGCGCTCCTGCTGGAGGAATCGCAAAAGCGGATGCAGGAGATGCAGGAACGAGAGGTAGTTCACTCGCCCACTGCCATTCGGATCCGCCAACACGTTGAGCTGCGTCGTCTCGACTTCCTCATCGAGTTGGAAACCAAGTGTCTCCGAGAGCTCGCGCATGGACGTGAAAAAGTCATCTGTCGAGAGCACGCCGAACTTTCGTTGGTCACGTGCACCAAATACCTCCATGCAAGTCGTTTCAGCACGTCTTCGCTGGGAATGCTATTGAAATGGCTGGTGTCAGAGTCTTGAGAGCCATGAAGGATCGTCGCGTTTTCGATCACAACTTTTAGGTCCACCTGATCGTGAAGGTAGCGCACCATGCGCGGGATGTACTCTTTGTAGCTCACGAGCTGATCATTGCCGTGAGTTTTGTCACCAAGCGCGACGATTTGCATGAGCTGATATGGTGTCAGCAAGAGCTTCGTCATGTCCTTGATCACCATCTTGATCTCTTTCTGCTTCAGTTTGAAGCGCAAGTGTTCGGCCGAGCCTCGCAGATTACTGGTTTCATAGTTTCTAAACTGCTGCATGAGGTATTTGTGGATTTGGTCGGCAAAACAGCGCTGTTGGTACTGGAAAATCAAGCTTCGTACACGAGGATACAACTCACCGAGTTGAGCGCATGGTATTTGACCACCCGGGGATGTCTCAACCAATGCCAGTATCAAGTTCACCTCTCCTTTGCTGATTAGAAGCTGGGGAGACTCGAGACACGCGCGCAATTGTCGCGTAGAGTGAAAGGCGGCAGGCTTTTTCTGCACTTCTTCTTCATCTGGAGCAGTCTCCGATGCTGTTTCTTGGCTGTCTTCATTTGCTTCACCTTGGGGGACTTCTTGAATACCTTCCGAAGCGGCAGTGTCTGATATACTGACGGTCTCAGATTCGCCACTGGATCGACTACCGGCAGTCTGCTGCTCTTGAGTCTGAAATAGTTTATTGAGCTTTTGGATCGTATAATCGACTTCACGGGCTACGACAGCTTGATACGCTTCTTCTCCATCTGGCGCAAGGAGATCGGAGCTATCTTTGTCTTCTGCTTTGCTTTCCGTGTGACTTTCCGTCGTCCCGCCGCGGGATTTATAGGTGAGTGTGTCAATCACGTCTGCGGCGATTGGGGCAAATGCCGCGTAGTCCACCATTTCGTCTCGATCTTGATCCACAAACGCAAACAAAATCTCGCGTCGCCGGTGGTTCAAGTGAGGCAACTCCGAATCGTAGAGAGCTTCTCGGAACTCCGTAAATGCGATTCGTCCATCGTTGTACGGGTCCTTCCGCTGGAACATCTCGAGCAAGTACTCCTCGAGGTTTCTCGTGCGCGTTCGCGTTTTTCTTCTTCTTTTGCCTTGATCGCAGACGGCACGCGAGCGGACGAGAACTCGTCGTTGAGGTTGATGAGATTTTGCTGCTTCAGCAGCAATTTCCGTTTGATCACTCGGTCAATTACGCATTCGTCAAAGCTGATCTCATCAAGGGCATGGAAGTGCGGATCGCTCTCGATCGTGGACCCTTGCACGTGCTGCAGGGTTTCATCCAAATGGAAACAGAAATGCGCCACGGCAGCTGGCGCAGGCATCGCTGGCGTGGGTTTGCTGAAGACGACATGCACTTTGTTGCGATTCTCTCAACTCGTCTCCGCGTGGACAGAAAACTTGTACGTCAGGATATTCATGTCAGTCCAGTTCGTGAGGAACGCCACGACGACCGCGCGCGTTTCCACCGTCAGCACATTTGAGTTGGGCATGATGCGTGCGTCCCGATCCTCCTTTCAATCCAATGCGTTCGTTCCCACGGACTGGAAGCAAGACCAGTAGCAGGCGTGGGCTGCGGGGTATCGCGAATAGCACCATCGTTGTGAAACTCCCACTGCCGCAGCGCATGCATGTAAAATTAGCCACAGGAATAGGCAAACGCCATTGATGCGGTTGCTTGGGGAATGCTGGAATGTTGACAATCCATCCATCCATCACTCTCTGTCAACGTTTGCAACCATCACTCTGACATTGAGGTAATGAGACAGTTACAATAAAAAGGACATCAACCTTGTCCACCCCACAAAATTACGAGCCGAGCCGAGCCGAAAAGCAACTGTGTACCCATCCTTTGGCTACGTTTCTCGCTCTCTCCTAAAAGCTTCTTTGACGTCTTGACTGGACGCACAGAGCCCTCACTGCACACAGCATTTGTTTGTGGCGTCCGCTCATCTGTTCTGGTGCTGGCAATTGACACGCGCAGCGCAACACGTACGTGCAGCCCTCCTGCAGCCTACCCTTCAAAAGAATCTCCGCTCTGTGAGCCGAGAGACACGAACGAGTCGGCATCGAGTACCGGTGCGCAGTTGGCGGCGATGGACCATTCATTTCATGTCTGCTAAAGGGTGGAAAAGAGACGAAGGGACATGGAACACAAGGACGGAAGCCAACGAGACGGCGATCACAAGCACACGACTGATGGTGATATCCACTCGCAGGTCGTTGGTGATACGGTGGACTGTATGACGTGAGTGCCACGGGGGTACTGTAGGTTGCGATACTCAAGCAGCACTTGCTCCAAGCAAGCCATCGCCAAAAATAAGTTGATCGTTTGGCTCAAATACTCTATATAATACACTATCAAATATCTAAAGACTCTCAAAACCGATATGCAAATTCTCGTCATTAGATCCATGAACACTCGAGTAACTAGAATCAATGAATAAAATCGAAAAGTAGCTATGCAGAGGTAAAACAAATAGAAGCTCGCGACACCCCACGTTCCAAAAATCACCACTTCCACTCCTCTCTCCCACTAAATGCAAACAAATGGCAGAAATTTTGGAATGCTGTTGACGTGTGTGTGTGTGTGTGTGTGTGCAGAATTGTATACACGCTTTTCTATCCAGTAGCTTCATGTCTGTGAGCCGCACAAATTGCTCCACATGGTTCATTCCTCAATTTGCGCCATCTCTCGCACAAGTCTCTCGTGTCCGACCATCACTCTCGAGGACACTCTCAGTCTGTAAGTAGCTCATTGCAGATTGCAGCTCCCAAGTATCCAGCCACCGGCTCTAAAAGCAACTTCCGCCGTCACGCTTGGCACGTCAATCACAAACCAATCTTCCGCGAGACAAGCAACCAGCCTCCATGGATCACTTTGCACTCCAGCGGCGACACGCGTCGTCCAACATCAGCAGCCACAGCAGCAGCGCGTCCAACCGCCGACGGATCCACATTGACGAGTTCACGCGCGCCGCGTCGGGCGTCTGGTACTACCAAGTGGACATCGCCGTGTACACTGACTGTAGCAATGGCGGCAGCAGTGGTACACTGGATGAACCGAGCGACTACTACAACAGCGACTTTGACGAGGACCGAGTATCCGACGTCTCGGGGTACGCGAGTCCCAGGGTCGCGCCGAGTGAACCCGATGCACAGTACTACTCGGTCTTGCGCCGGTACAATGATTTCCTGCACCTCTACGAGCACATCAAGTCGTACCTGGCAACGATGCGTCAGGAGAACTCGCTTGTTGACGTCAAGGACAGCAACAACACCCTTCCAGCGTTCCCTGGGAAGGAGTTCATCTCGTCCTCGGTGTTTGGAACGCTTTGGCGTATGTCACCGTCCAAGCACGTGCTCGAAGACCGCCGCACCAAGTTCCAAGCGCTTTTGCAATGGGTGGAGCAGCATCCAGTCGCGAGGCGCACGCCCGCGTACGCCGAGTTCCTCGGCCAGCCTCCTCAATGCCGAGACGGATACGTGAGTCTGAAGGAGTACACGTCGCAGCATTGGCTCTCATCGCTGCGACAGCTCACAAAGGATGTCAAAGAGCGCAAACGTCACTACACCATGGACGCCGACAACCTCTCGCTGCTCATCGAGGCGAGCAAGCCACGACGCACTCAAGCGCGTGGGTTCTTGGGAAAGCGTCGTCGTCGCGCTCGCGTCGGTAACAACAATAGCAGCAGGCTCGGACTGCAGCACCAGCAGTCCTCTGCAGCAACTGGCACACAAAATGAAAAGACCAACGCTCCGAGGCGAGACATTGCTCAAGGGGTAAGCACTCGTCATCCCTCGTTAAAGAAAAGTAAATCCTTCCACCGTCCTCTGGAGCTCGCACAGCCCTTTGCCGTGTAGTTTATTTACTTATTAGCCCCAATATGTCAGTCGAATTGTAATTTTGAAATGTACAATACATACTGGAATTGTTCAGCATTCTTCAAGTTGTGTTTACTATTTTCTGTATGATGATTGCCTAAGCGAACTAACAGGAACAGCACTTGATTCTCTTTAATTACTCAGCGTCCAGGTCAAGCACTTCCGTGTCGTCGTCTGCACTGTCTGGTGCTGCATCCACATCAACAGCGTCCTCCTCATCAACGCCCTGTGGAAAGTAGTACTCGTCTCCTTTCTCTTCGCTGTCCTGTGGTGCTTTCGCTTGACGCTTGGTGTTGCTGCGTCGTCCACCATTAGCCTTCTTCGAAGACGAGGCTTCGCTCTTCGATGATGATAATTTCTTCGCCTTGTTGCTCTTTCGGCGTGATATCGTGGGAGTTTTCGAGAGCGCCTTGAGCTCTGTCCCGACGTTTTCTTTCAGGAACATGGTCACAGGCATGGCGTCAAAGACGTTGCGGTACGCCTTGGCCGTGATCACGGCCTTGTGCTTCTCACCACTTGGATCGCGTTGACGGCGGAAAAGCACCATGCGATGCTCACCACGAACGAAGTCTGGTAGCATCGACTCGATCGAGAGCTTCAAGATCGTCGAGTCGATCCACGCGAACTGCAGTGTGCGGTGCTCGAGCATCAGCTTGTCCATCCACTGGCGCTCATATGGCCGCAACTTTTGACCGCGCAGGAATAGCACACACATGGATTTCTGCAGACACTTGAGCTCCAGTTGCGCCGAGTTGAGGATTTCCTGCGACGTCTTCTTGGTCTGCGCCACGACGCGCTTCGCCAGCGCCTTCGACGTCTGCAAATGGTCCAAGAAAATCTACCCATACATAAAACAATGCCATTAACAAGGGAGCTCCAATACGAACACCGTGCACGTATATACATACCTGCTTTGGCTTGTCTCCGTTGGCGACGGTGAAGACCGTCGGGGACACACTGGTCTTGATCCCGTACCGACTCAGCACGGACTTGCCCGACTCTGGCAGCTTCTGCGTGCAATCGAGCACGCCGACATAGCTCTTGTCGACAAGGCGCTTCGACACTTTGCTGAACACGTCGGGCATGACGTCGTCGGGCTTGGCGCAGAGCACAACCCAGGGCTCCCCCGAGCGGAACACGCGCTCCAGCAGCGGCTGGTTCGTCACTTCGATGCGGTACACGTGCTCCTTGGACATCGAGAACTGCAGCACGGCGCCACCAAAGAACGCGACGACGATCACGCCCACAGCCAGTAGCGCGTACTTGTGCTCACGCCACATGCCGTGCCGCAGGTACATCTTGAGCTCCCTGCCATTGTTCACGCGCGACGCGCTTCCGCCTCGCGCCATGTTGGATTATGAGCTTCGGAAATGGATATCAGATATGTTGTAAGCGGCATTTGTAAAGATGTCAATCGAGACAGATCGTCTCCTTAGTTGATGTGGGTCACATAATATCAGGGTTTGAATGTCAGCATCTCGAGATCTGTTTTTCATTGGCCAAAATACGACTGGTGTGCATGTGATTGGCTAAAACACGTCAGCAACTGTGACATTTGTCTGCTTTTCTTGGTCTGTTCCACATCAACACACGTGGTGCAATTCAAGCGAACAGGAGCAGGATGGCGGCGCGCAAGACGCTCGCGCTGCTGCTCGTCCTCGGACTCTGCGCGCTCCCCACTGGCGCACTGTCGCGTCCGAGGAAGGTACTGGCAGCGCAGCCCACGACCAGCGAAACGGACGGCACTGTCGACCACCATCACGACGACCACGACCACGAGCAGCACGAGGATGAGAAAGGCAACGTCGTCGTGCGCTGTCGGTTCTGCGGCGCGACGGTCGCATTCAAGAAGTAAGTGTATGCGCGATCGAGCTTACTGCTTTTACGACACGACTTTTGTGCTGACGGACGAGGCCCTTGCGGGTTGTTGCGTATTGTGTAGGGATTACATAGGGCTGCATGACACATCCAAAGCCGTGGCGTCCAAGCGCGAGAGCATCCTGGGCGACGACGGCGAGCTGCACACGTTTGTGAACCCGAGTCGAGTGCGTTTTACTATCAGTTTATGCCTCGCTGCCGTTAGAGAGCATTTCGATGGCTATGCTGACGACTATGGGCAATTTTGTCTTGGCTGTGCATTTTCGACAGGTGGAAATGGATCTGGCGGGGTTCAAAAAGTCCTACGCTGTGGAGTCCGAAGCGTACACTTCGAAAGCAACGTTCTTCGAGAATTACAACTGGCGCGACGTGCACTGCAGCTCCTGCAAACGGCATCTTGGGTACGCCAGATCACTGTCCACTTGTCGCTCCTCTTTGACTGTCTTCGTAACCTTGGTGTTCTTGTTGCTGTGTACTCTGCGCAGATGGAAGTTCCACCATGACGAGCTCCAACAGTGCGTCAACGCCAAGGCCATCGAGGCCATCACTGCAAAGACGAAGACCGCTGCTGCTCCGAAACAAGACACCGTCGATGCCACCACGAGCGAGAAGGAGCGGAAGGCAAAGATCGTGCAGGACGCGCTCGAAGGCGACTGCATCATCGCGACGTCCGGTTGGTGGTCCTACCAGGTGTGCTACGGGAAAGAAGTGCGCCAATACCACGAAGAAGCCGACGGGACGCGTCCGAGTGACTGGAGCATGGGCGTATACGTTGAAGACGGCAAGGCTTCGGACACCCCGGATTTCGGCACGGACGTCGTGCAGTACTTTGCCGGCGGCCAGCACTGCGACGAAAACGGTGAGCTGCGCAATACCAAAGTCACGTACACGTGCTGCAAGACGAAGCCCCAGGTGCTCTCGATCGACAGTGTCGAGGAGCCGTCACTCTGCTCCTACATTATCAACGTGTGCGTTCCAGAACTGTGCGACGGCGCTGGCAATGACGCAGCTGCCGATTCGACGCTCGCAGATATCAAGAAGTATGCCGAATTGTGCGAGACGGAGCTTGCTGATGCATTGGCCGCCGAGCATGACGGCGACATCAAGAAGAAGAACATGCCACCATCGTTCACGACGTTGCGATGGTCGACCGTCATCTCGGAGGACAGCAGCGAGCTGGATTGGGCACGCCGCTTGAAATTTAAGGCGTAGCAAACAAACACGACACGCAAACACACAAAGAAACAAATGGAAGAGTGCAGCTGGATTAGATTAAGAAGCGCGGGTCTATCAATGTGTTGCTCGCGACGCGTTTCTTCCCATAGTGTCTTCGGATTGCTGCGAGAATGCGCTCGAGGACGTAGGTCGCAAATGCCGACACGGCGTGGTTGTCAAACCAGAGATCGAACACACCAAAGCACTGCGCAACTAACACATACGCATTCAAAGGTAAGAGCAAAGCACTTCATTGTGTGAGCAAAGCGAATGTGAAGGCAAAGGGAAAAGCTAGCTGCTGCGCACCAGAATATTGAGCACCATGAGGTCGTTTTCAATGCCAAGAAACAACGCGCTCGTAAACCTGGTATCGGTATCTGAAAATGCGCAAAGCAACACACAAATGCATTAGCACAAGGTACGTAAGGCAGAGGCATTCTTCCTGCGTCTCTAACACTCGTTTGCGTTTCTTGTTGCAGTGGATCTCACCTGGCAGAAACAGCGATTGCTTGCTCGACGTCACCTCGGGTGGGATACCAAAGAAATGTCCGAGCCACGTTTGCGCGCGGTAGATGCGCCATCGGTACTGCTCGTCTTGGTTCTCGATGAACGCCTTCAAGAAATTGCTCAGTTGCATCGCGCTCTTCACCATACCCTGGGTTATCTGTCGGTGCTGGTGGCGCCATATTGATTGCTGCTGTGCAAACGGACGATGCTTGCGACGGTGAAGGAGCGATTCCGGTCCATTGTTGGGTGATTTACGTGCTCCTGTCGGTCCACCAGATCCGCCATTTTGCATCACGGAAAAGAGATTCTGGAACTTGCGCTTCCACTTTCTCGTCACAAAGACCTCAAATGACTGGCAATCCGGGAGGCTACTGTCTAGTCCTCTTCCAACGGTTAGTCCGGCCTCTTCTTGCCGGAGTTGATCCACGAGTTCGCCCATGTTTCCATCCGCGAACGGATATGGTGAGCGACAGTGCAGGTAGAAGCCGTGGTACGGCTCATCGAGGATCAGACAACTCACTTTTGCGACTGTACAGAGATCGATGAACAACATCTCGCGCGGTTCGTCTACGTACCGTTCGTATGTGAGCCATTTCCAGAGCCGCTGTGCGATGTAGAGTGCGATCCAGAGGCACGAGACGTTCGCGAACCGCAGGCACAGGTTCAGCGAGAGCGTCGCGTCCATCGACGACTCCGAAGGCATCTGCTGTTGACCCAAATGTTGCATTTGCGCGTGCGGGATTGGAACCGCAGCAGACCGAAGATCGTATCCGTAAAGCAAGAGAAGCAGCAGCACGATGGTCGCTTCCAATGAAGTTCGGCAACGGACTTGCAATGTCGTCCACTCGTTCGTGACGAGGATCGTTCTCCAGATGCTGATTGGTGCGTTCTGTGGCGTCGCCGAGTCGGCATCGATCATCTTCGCACGCGGTGTCTCCCAGTCGACAAATAGCACATGGTTCTGGGTCTGTGCGTAGATGCGATGCAGCACGGCGACAATTTGAAGCGCAAAGGCCAGTGGCAGGAGCACGCGGAGCGGATAGTATTCGTCCATTTTCGCTGCCGAGTGCGCTACGTCGTCGTAATTGACTTCGGGAAGCAGCACGTACACCCTCGCTTGCCACTTGAAAAACACGAAGAAGTAATTGGTCATCACCAACAAGATCCCAAAGCTCGCGAGTGCGAAATTCGACGCGCTGCACATCAAGACATGCGCGATCGAGTGCCACATCGCAGCACCTAGTTCCTCGTTCCGCGTACTGCGCCGCTGCCACGTGTAAGTGTGCAGCACGACACGACATGCTGCAAAGCCGCAAGCTGCAATGAACAGCGACATCGCTGTTGTCCAGAACTTTGTTGTGTCGGACGCGTATGCCACGTGGAATCGCATGGATGCATTGCGCAACGATTGCGTGTCGACGTACGAGATCGAGAGCAGCGGCGGGTAGATCGCGTCGACAGACTTGGTCTGCGCGCGAATGGTGAGGGTCATCGAGTCCGCGTACCGAAACACCTTGGGTTGCGTTTCGCCCACGGCAGTACCCGATAGGAAATCGTACAAGAAAAACCGGTGCGTGAGCACATCGTCGGCGACATCCTCGGGTCTCGTGTTGATATTGATTGCAGACCCTTTGGCGTCTTCGTAGTTGCGATTTTGCACGGGCACCAGCACATACCGGCCGTCATCACCATCGGCCTTCGAGTAGTCAACGAGATAAAGCTCAAACAAGAGCAGTGACGTCGCATCCAGAGCGCTCAGGTCGCAGGTATACCGCATGCTCGTGCTGACGCCGAATCGGAGCCATGACGGAGTGCCACCGACTTGTGCTGGAGGCGCACAATACAGCAGCTGGGTCGTGAGTCGCTGGAAACCCTGGAGATCGCCGCGATAGTCGTACGTTGCGAGCACAAACGCCAAATGATCATGAGTATCCGGCTTGGCGGCTTCGTCGAAGGACATCTTCATGCCAATCGCCGTGCTGTCGAGGACGCTCTCTGCGCTTGCGCCATAGCTCAGGAATGCAGCGTGGAGTACCATCCGTTGATTTGATTTGCGATCGTTGTACGGCCACCGCGCTGGATGAGCTCCAAGAGCGCACACACCGGCGACTGCGGTCGGAAGTGCTGCAAGACGCAGAGGTTGCCGAGCAGCTGACAGTACGGATTCTGTCGCTCCGTGCGGTAAAAGTAGCACTCGCTTGCAGCAAATGTAGACACATCGTGCACAAGCGAGCTCGCGACTGTGAGCTCGGTATCCAACACTGCATATGTGACAACATTTGCGAGTGAGGGGCTCACTTTCGCGTTGAGCACATTCATGTGACTCTGCCTGAGACACTTCGTCTGGTTCAGTCGCGTCGACGTGATCTGCTGGTATCCACTCGCGCATTCGCAAGTGTACGAGGCAGAAGTTCTGCCTGCAACCACAAGCGTCATCGCTGGATCCGGACACGAGACACACGAGGCCTTGTCGTCACTGGCCATTGTGCCATTGGTGCACGTGATGCACTCCTTGGCACTGAGATATCCGCCTGACTGTCATCAGAGTCAAGTATGCATGAAGAAGAAAGAACCAGCCGATAAAATCCTACTTTCGTGCCGTCATAATGATCCAGGTCTGGTTCCGACAGAGACGTACCTCAGATTTCTCGCGAAGGATAGCATTCGCGCCGCACTGACACTCGCTCGCGTCTTTACTGACTCCCAGCGTCGAGTTGCCGCATGTCATGCACCGTGAGGCGTCCTTTGAAGGAACTTGACCCTGCGGACACGTCGAGCATCCGTAAAAGTTGCATGGTGCGGGCCACGTGGATGCACAGGATGCATCGTCGTAGGCGACAATAATCGCATTCGCGCTGTCCGAAAGTAAAGCAGCCGCAAGGTTACTTTTGTCAGAAATGACAGGGACATAAGAACTTTACACGTGAACGTACGGGCACGTGCAAGTGGCAGGAACGCCAAAGCTATTGCGATTCGAAACGTCGGCGATCTACAACGAAGTGAACATGGCAGCCGCATCAAGTTCACCAAGCCGTTGGCTTTACAAAGCAAGCATATGCGGCGGCTACGCACCAGAGCTGTTGGCGTGAGGTGATCTGATCCGCTTGAGCATCGTGTGCATCCGAGGACGGTCTCATCATAGTACTCGGTACCCGTTGCGCGTACATCAGACGATGTTGGGAATAGTAGTGACGCGTGCGACGAGGATGGAGACCACAGGTGCCACAGGAGGAGAACTATGGCGCATCTGAGCCTTTGGCGCATGGATGCCGTGCAGCGCTGCTTTTTGACCGAACGGCGAGTATTCGAAATACTACGGAAAAAGACGAAGCGAGTGAAGACGAAACCGAAGAAAGTGTCCGTTTTCCTCTGTGACTGGCCAGATGACCATGCTGAGGGTCAATCGTTCTACAAATGCGGAAGGGTGAGACTGTCGAGCACATTGCCCACGTCGTGTTTCTGTGGCGCAAACTTGGCATTTATCACACTATTAAGTCACATTTTGTGCGATGGAATCGCGGACGTTCTTTCGCTATTTTGCGCGAGTTTGGAGTCGTTGGATGGTCCCAGAGATTTCGGGTTTGACTTCGTCGATGCGCCATGTGACAATGCTCTGGGATTCGATTTCGCGTATTCCAGGACAAGAGGTCAAAATTGTGAGTTCGCGTGCTTAGAATACTCAATTTGGGTCATGTGAGAAAGTTTGCCGACCAAAAACAGCGCGTCTTCCTGATCGATCTCATGCGTTCTACCCAAGTTAGAATAACGCAAACTAACTCGTGCCTCGAGCGGAGCAGTTTACACTTGCGCTTTTAATGCGAAGACGCGAAGCCGACCTCTTTCACAGCTTTGAGATCGAAAGAGCGACAGGACGATGAAGGCGAAGAGTTCAAGTTGATCTCATCCCTCTTATGCCAGCAGCAAGAAGATGGTGCATCCGTACTACCTTACGAAAGTGTGCTGCGAGCCGTTCGGGGTCGATCGTCGTCACCGTCCACACCTGACGCCGAGCATGCATTTCGCTCGGTTTCCCACTTGTTTACCGCAAACCCCAACAATCCAGAGTTGCAGCTGTCCGTGATCAAGTTCTTGAACTCGTTGATCGCGTCGACCTCGAATGCAGCACACCGGAATGCAGTTCGTGAAGATCTGGCATACCATGGCTTAATTGCCGCATTGGAAAGCTTCAGCAAGGCTCAAGAGAGCGAGCCAGAAAACCAGAGTACTTCCCTCACAAGCACACTTCAAGCTCAAATCCACATGTTTCTGACGAGTCGTGAGAGTGATCTGCGTGCAAAAGACGAGGAAAGCGCAGTGGCTACTGCATCTGAAGTTCCTGGCGATAGTGAGAAAACCACGTGGAATGTCAGTATCACTGATGCATTCTCCACTGATACAAGTGCCGTTGAAGTCAGCGGCCAGCAAGAAGATGCATCCAATGGTGAGAGCAGCCAAAGTGTGCATCTCGCGGAACTTGCGAATTCTGAAATTCAAACAACGAAAGTAACAGTAATCGAAGGACCAAGCGAGAATTCCTGCAATCAGCTGGAAGAAACACCATGCAGTGGACTGCTGACAACAGAGAAGACTGGTGAATCGAATTCTACCTCTGTGACGATGGAATCGAAAAGCGAAGTTGCATCACAGAAGCAACTGAATGACCAACCGCATGAGAGCACATTGTTACAGAGCCTGGTCAATCAGCTCGAGTCGCAGCAGTTGGACGCAACTACGAGCGAGGAGATCGCTCGCGTGTTGCAGACACTGGTGCTCTCGTTGTCGACTGAAAAGACCAAAGGACTCGAAGTCATGGATCGGCTCGAAAAATCTCTTTCAAGCGCATCCAATATGGACCAACGAAAGGAGGAAGCACATGCTTCTTCTGCATCGACTGTGGAATCGACTTTAGATGACTCGGAGCCCATGGACGCGTTGAAGCGAGTGCGGTCGCGTTTGCTGTCTGGGTTTAGCGACGCCATTGGAAGCTCTATCTCATCTCCTCGCAAAGTCTCCGTAGCCAAACCGTCGTCTCCTCAGCCAAGTTTCCTGCATAGCCTGGAGAATTTCTTCAGCGGATCTGCAGCGCCGACTCCGGCTAAGCCCGCGGTACATCACGAAGAGTCCACGAGTCTAGTTCCAGCTACAAGTGAAAAGAGTGGTGCTGTTGGATCGTCAGCCAACGAAAACCATCTCGAATCTGAAAAACCCGCAGCACCAAAGCTCACTTTGCCCTTCTTTCAAAGCTTCCGAAGAGGTCCTGGCTTGGGTGCCATGCCAGCGTGCACCCCAGTGGCAACGGCGAGTGTGCGAAAGGATGCAAAGCGCCATAGCTTCTCTTCATTCGTTCCTCCCGCGCTACCAGTTCAGTCTATGCCATCCGGTGAATCAGCAGCGATGACGCCCACTGGTCCCACACTTCCTTCACTTTCACTGATGCCGTTGATGCCAGCAGCAGTCATGCCTTCTACGACTCCTTCGTTGACTGTCTGCATCCCAAGCAGACTTGAGGAAGCAGCACAACATGACGAGTCATCGGATGCTGCACCGGCGACGGGCACGGACGTCTCGAAATTTCGGAAGCTCCCGTCCATGGGAGCTCCTAAGGAAGCTGTGAGGGCGAAAATGCGCCAAGCTGGGCTTGATCCTGACCTTCTGGATGAGAAGCTCGGCTTTGACGTCCCGCCTTCAAGCATTCCACCAGCGGCTCAGCCACCGCAGCTTGCAGCCGAGCCGGTAATCGAATCCGCCGCTAACCCGCCGCTGGAAACGACGTCAGGACCAGATATCTCGAAATTTCGCAAGTTGCTGTCTATGGGTGCCCCTCTCCCTGCTGTCAAGGCGAAGATGATCCAAGCAGGGCTCGACCCTGCCTTGCTCGATCAGAAAGCCGGCTTCACTGAGCAACCGGCGGCTCTGCCACCACCTCTTGTCGTAGCCGTGACGTCTGCCTCACCCGTGACAGAAATTTCTAAAGTCGAGGAAGCTGCAGCGTTGCAGGTACAAGATATCGCCAAATTCAAGAAACTCTTGTCCATGAGCCCATTAGCAGCTGCAGTGAAGTCGAATATGCAGCAAGCTGGCTTAAACCCCGATCTTCTCGACACGACCGACGCCGAAATGCCTACCTCGGGAGGAGAGGCACCGGCCACTCCTACTTCACAGAAGACACAGGTTCTGGTCAAAGATGATCCCGACTACGCCAAGTTCTTCAAACTACTTGCTATGGGAGCTCCAGCAGAGACAGTCAAGATGAAGATGCAGATGGCTGGTCTCAAACCGGAGCTGCTCGATACCCCAGATGCACAATTGACGCCGGCAGGTGGCGGGGGAAACCAACCGGACACCAACAGTGCGAACACCGCCAAGCCCAATGCAGCTCGCCGAGCGCACTTGGCGATTTCCATTAAGCCTGCTGTGAAGCAAACGACGCGATCGTTTTACTGGCAGCATATCCGTGGCGATGCGATCAAAGGCACGATCTGGGAGGAAATCGAAAAGGAAAGCAGCGGCCAGAACAACGAAACACCACTGGTTCTTAGTGACAGCGAGCTGTCGGTATTGGAGTCCGAGTTTCCACCACCTCAAGCCGCGAATGGACCAGCAACCGGCTCGCGTCAGCGCACGAACTCGATCGATCACACTGCGATGGGATTACCTCTTGCTTCGCCTCGCGTTGTTTCCCTTATTGACCGCGCTCGCGCGAATAACATCTCGATCATCATCAAGCAATTCCGCATGAGCCATGCCGCGTTGCGCGAAGCAATCATGAAACTCGATCCGAATGTGTTGACTCTGGAGCGCGTGCAGGGTCTGATCAAGATCATGCCGACGGAGGAAGAGATCACGGCAGTGACGGGCTTCCAGGGGGATCCACTCACGCTCAACGAAGCCGAGCGGATTTTGAAAGAGTTGATCTCGGTGCCTCGGCTCAAACAGCGACTCGACGCATTCCAAGCCAAGCTGCAATTCCCGAATTTGGTGCGTGACTTGCAGACCAAAGTCACCAAACTTCGTAGTGCGAGCACGGAGCTCGCGCAGAGTTCTGAGTTCAAGACAATCTTGCTCGTGGTATTGCAGGTCGGGAACAAGATGAACCAAGGCACGAATCGTGGAGATGCAAAGGGATTCCGCCTGGGTGATCTCGCAAAGCTCGTGCAACTGAAATCGGTCGACAAGTCGGTCACACTGCTCCATTTTGTGGTGCGAATGATTCGTTTGAAGAAGGGCAATCTAGTGCGCCTGGGCGACGCTCTCACATCGCTGTATGATGTGCAAAACATTCCCATCCCGGAACTCCACGGTGATATGGCCAAGATCACCGAAGTGACCGATTACATTGGCAATGAACTCGCTGCACAAAAGTTGAAAAACGCGATCGAAGAAAAAGAAGAGTGCGATTGGTTTGTGAGCGTCATGGACGAGTTCATGGAGTGCGCAAGCTCGACGACGACGGCACTGAAAGCCGAGCTCGATGCCACGATGCAATTGCTCAAGGACACGATGACGCGGTTTGACAAGGACACTGATGATGATAACAGCTTTGCTCCCAAGAGCAAAGGGCCACCAAATGCTGCGTCCATGGCTGGCGCCTGTGAGTTTTTCAGCACGGTGTACGAGTTTAGTGTCGCGCTCATGAAGGCAGATCGAGAAAACGAACTGAAGCGACTCAAGGAGGAGCGCCAGCAAAAGCTGCAGCAGCAAAAGAGTCAATTACCGACACGCAGTCAGTCGTCCGTTGACTTGCTCAG
Source organism: Globisporangium splendens (assembly GCA_006386115.1). Lineage (NCBI taxonomy): Eukaryota > Oomycota > Peronosporomycetes > Pythiales > Pythiaceae > Globisporangium > Globisporangium splendens. Next base: position 325,085 of record VFIW01000043.1, on the reverse strand, counting down.
TGGACTGTCTGGTCGGAGTAAGAGCATGCGGAGCGAGATCAAGAAAGTCGACGAGAAAACTGCTGGTCCCGAGACACCCGAGACATCCGTTGTCAAGCACCATGGTTCGAGGATCCCTGGCGGTCGGGCGGCGGGTATGTCGCCTGTGATGCGGTCCGCGAGTATGAGCTCGATTCTAGAGTTCAAGTCCACGGAGCCTGGCTCGCCAGCTCCAAGTGTCAACTCAGCCGCGACCAAAGACAAGATCAAGAGCCCAGAGCAAGTCGCCACAGAGAGGACCGAAAAGCCGAAATCAACCACGAAGCAAGTGCCCAGCGAGTCTGCAGCTGCAAAGCCACCACCATGTCCTTCACAGATTCCTATCCAAACAACTCAGAGCAAGAAGGAAGACCAGGTATCTCAGCCGCTGAAGGTCAAAGCACAAAAGGACAGCAAGGTGAAAGAAAAGCCGACAACAATGAAAGAGAAGTCGAAGACGATGATGGCCGTGCCAGGGAAGATCATCAAGGCGACCAAGCAGGCAGCGACACTTTCGCCGCTAAAGATCGCGCCGCCGACAAGCAGTGGTAGTACAGGCGGTTCCAGCGAAGACAACATGTTCTTGTCGTCGCTCAAGAAAATGGCCAACTCGTCGGTCGAGAAAGGCAAGCGCCACACATCCTCTGGGGATCGCATCGTGCCGGTCAATGAGACCTTGCGCACTCCGAGTTGGAGCCCAGTGGTGGCCGCTTTTCGACGCAAATCGCCGTTCGGCTGTTCACGCAGCAACTCGGAGCAGTCATTTACTATCGAGTCGAGTCCACACAAGTCGCTGGGACGTTGATCTCTGCTTCGGCCACGACCGCGAGCTTGTTTGCGGACGGTCAAGCGTTTGGAGTCTTGCAAAGTGGCGTCATGATCGTCTTGCCACCGTACTCGTGCAAGATCTTTGCGGTCGCTGTGAAGGAAGGCATGACGACTAGTCCATTGCTTGTTTCCAGTGAATATGCGATCTACGGTAAGAGACCCAAAAGCGCTCAATCTTGAGGATCTACAACTAACCATTGCCTTCTGGCAGCCTCCAAGTATGCGTTCCTTGTGCCGTACTTTAACGGCGCGTTCCACGGCAAAGTCGTTCGCTTGAAACTCGATGTGAAGGGCAAGAAGCGACCTCGACCCGCGCGATTTCTCGAGTTTAGCGACTACGAATCACCCATGGGCATCGGACCATACAGCGACCAAGTGAGCGTCGTGGATTTGACGGCACTCAACGCCAACTTCAAAGGATTCTATGGCGGCCTCACGGCATTTGCGGAGACCGCGTTCGTGAACGAGACCTACCAAGTGCCCGCGGCGGACGACGCGAACTATATGGTCACGAAATGGCGGCTTGTGTTTGAGAACCAGTACACGCCGCACGCGTCGCATCTCGGCCTTGGCACTCCAGCGCGCGTGCTGCAGGACGCCGAGTACTTGTACCTCGCACCATTCTACAACGGCGCATATTACTCTGGGACGGTGATCCGCATCCTCACGTTGACATTCTCTGACACGCCGTTCATCGAGCAGCTCAACCTGACAGCCATTCACCCGGAACTCAAGGGATTCGGGTCGTCGTTCACCGATTATTCGTACGCGTACTTTGTGCCGCGCGAGAACGAGCACGGGCTCTTGGGAAAATGGTGCGCATCGCAGTCAACGATTTCTCACCCACGGGTGTCACAATCCTGGACCTAGCAGCGATCCACCCGCACTTTGCGGGCTTCAGCAGCGCCTTTAGATGTACGAGCCGATGCATTCTTCTAGCTGCATCACTTGATATTTCAGTCTGATCTCACTGTTGCGTAGACAAAAAGAATGCGTACCTGGTGCCGTTTCTTCGACCGCTTGCGCTGGATGAGAAGACGACCAACTTGCGCGAGTTTCCCGTGAGCAACTCGGGTCTCCTCGTGCGCGTGAACCTTGAGACGTTCGCGACCGCCGACGCGCTCAACCTCACGGCCACGCACCCAGAGCTCGTTGGCTTCAGTGGAGGCGTGCAAGGCAAGCTATGCAGCGAGAGGCTCTAACTTTGGTGACGATCACGCTGACATCGACTTTGTGGATTTGTAGTGACCAATTTCGCCTACCTGGTCCCGTACATGCGCCGAAAAGTGCCGTCGCCTCAGGAGCTGAACCCGTATGCGAGCTTCGTGGCGCGCGTGGACCTGCGGGACTTTGCGTCTGTGGCGTACTTGAACCTCGCTGAGGCCGACGACGACCTGCGTGGCTTCATCCGCGGGTTCGCGTACAAACAGTACGTCATCTTGAGTCCGAGTCGCTCGCAGTTCTACTCGCCGGGCACTAAGGCGCAATCGGGCAAAGTCGTGCGCTTGGACACTGAGCAGTTCTCGACGCAGGGCGTGTCGGTTCTTGATCTGACGACCGCATTCCGCAGCCAAGTGCCGAATCTGCCCGATGACTCGCTGCGCGGATTCAGCGGCGGCTTCGTGTCGGGTAAGTACGGCTTCTTCGTGCCGTTTTTCGATGGCGCGACGTTTTCCGGTAAGGTGTGCCGTATCAATCTCGAGAAGTTCGACGAAGTGCAGGTGCTCGATCTCACGCTGCTCGATGACGAGCTGCGCGGCTTCTCGGGTGTGATCGTGTCTCGGACGGAGGAAGCGCTGGACACGGATCTCTTTGGCGAGTTCAAGATGCGCCAGGGCACGACGACGCCGTACGAGTACATCTATTAGTTCCAGTTTCGGTCCTCAGTCATCGAGTTGAGCTCATGTGGCCGCCTCAGTGGCTGCTGCCAATGCCCTTCATATAAAGCAGTACGATTGGGGGTCATACCAAAGACGACCCATGTCCTCTAAGGGGCTCTAGATGCCATATCCGATGAACATGCGGTTGTGCTTCAGACTTTGTGTCGCGTGCGTCACAAGACAGAGTTGTCCAGACATTTATTCTTTTGCATAGGGTTGGTACAATACAATTCTTCACCCTCTCGGTAGTCGGCTAATGCCTCTTACTAGCATGGCTTAGATCGTGACGTTCTCGGCTTCCTCAAGCGAGCGCAACTTGGACGACTTCTTCTTCGAGCTGCTGCTGCTGCCGCCGCTAGTGAGTGGCACGCAGTTCTCTGTTGAATGGCATTCATACAAAGGAAAAAAAAAAGAAAGCATTAGTGAACGAACACGCATTTCAAAGTGGGCACGGAAAGCACAGAGCACTTACTGTACGATTGCCAGCGCTTGCCACCATCCTGGAGTCCGAGCCAGTAGAAACGCAGCATGCAGGAGCCCTTGCACGCTGAAAAGTTCATCTTGAACGACGTGGCCGAGCCGAACGCCTTCTCACAGTCGTCGTTGTGGAACGCGCGGACGTTGTCGAGCCAGACTTCGCATGGACCCGCGTGCTCGATCGTACTCGCGAGCTTGATCGTGCCGTCGCTTGGGATCGGCTTGGCCTTGGCGTTCGGCAGCGAGTTGCCGCAGGATGGACCCTTGTCGTCCAAGAACGACTTCAGGTCCTTGTAGCCCTTGCTTGGCGCCACGGCGGCGTACTGTGCACCAGTCTTGAAGGTGCCCGACCATGGTGGTTGGAACTCGGCGACCCAGCTCGACTTGGACGCACCCTTCTTGAATTCAGCCAACGGCTGCGTGAGGTACACGTGGCCCTCGACGTGGTTGATGCACGCGGCGCCGGCGAGCGCGAGGCTGGCGATCATTCCAGTGGAAACCATCTTGTCGGGAGTAGTGTGGGGTGCGGGTTGAACTCTGGATGCGCTGGAGCAGGCAAATTGGAGAATGAGCCTCGGTTGGCGCTGGGTTTTGATCAGTTGATGACGACGCGGTGGTGGGTGCAGCAGAGCATCACCGCTTGTTGTGCTGGAGCGTGTGTAGTGTAAAGGCGGCTTGACGTCCTTACAACCAGATGGGGAGCCTGTACCCAGATTAACTCTCGCCAAGCATCTCGATTTGTTCCTTGGAGAAAGTTCAGTGCGTGATTGCATCCGACAGCTGGCCGCACCGAAAGGTGAGAGTGTTTACAGGACCAACTGCGCTCGAGCGTGATAAACAACTAGACTATTGGGTCTGGCATACAAGACTGCAATCTAAAAACCTTTGGACTAATGTGCTTCACTTCAAGAAAACGGAGGAAATAGTCAGACCAGCAGGCGCAATGTAAAAAAGCTGTGTAAAGTGCAGATTGAAGCTTGAACATCGAGTGCCTTCACAGTCGTCTCCAGGACACAGTTTGTCCTTCTATTTGCGCCTCGCAAAGTGTACATTATTGCCATGATAATCGTGGATGCACACACCGACATGGAAACGTTAGGTCGGTCCCATACGTGCGCATTGCATCTGATGAAGCAAGCGGTTTCAGCTTCAGTGGGATCATGATATCAAAGTCTGCGTCTGACTCCAGAATCTGGATTTCACAGCCCGAAAGCTCGCCTGTACCTTCTGTGAGGGAAGTTTCCCAGCACGTTTGCAAAAGCAGCCAAAGCATCTGCGCATACCGGTAGTCGAGTGTGCCTGTAGAATTCGAAATCAGTGCGTCCCTGGGAAAGCGGACCTCACAATCCTACGAGAGGAGCTCATAAGTCCATGCCTGAGCCGTACAAACTGCTGCTGCGTGTAGCAGATAAAAGTAAAATCTCACAGTATTTTTTCTCGGAGCTTATCATCCTCAAATCTCTGATACGATGCAGCACGACAGTGTAGGTGAACGAAGGATCAACATGAGTATAGACAGGGCGAATCACTTTGAACAATCGTCATCATCACCATCGTTTGTTCACAGTCATGCTTTTTTCTCGGAACGAGATTTTTTTAATCAGGGAATTAGTAAATTATTCATACAATGACACCTCCGAGCAATTTCTTAATTACCTGATTAAATCCCTGTGAAAAAGGCTTCTCAAACCCCTCTGTCTTCGTTTACTGCGCGAAAGCGTACAGACGACGAAGAGCCAGCGTACACACATGCGCATCAACAGGCGTCGTCTGATCGTAACCATTAGCGCTGGTGGGTATGCTTCAAAGATTTCGGAGTTGCACGCTTTCGATGCGTCCTTTTTCCACTCTTACGACCCGCTGCTGTTCCTGCAACTGAAGGTTGGACAACACGATCGACAGTTGACCGGGAACCAAGACAACATGTGAGTCGTTCTGTCAGCGACTCTCAGTGTCAACAAGTGAATTCACGCCAAAATGTGGCGCATTATTTTGCCAGCGATGTCGGTTGCTGTTATTATATGCCTCACTCGCTGGATCGCAGATTCTATCGGCAGTGGACGCAATGCCATCATCGATCTCGAGTTTCTCTCGTCTGCAGCGAGATACGTTGCTTTTATGAAGAGTATATTCCGAAGCACTGAATGCATTTATGTATGAATGTACCCGATATGCAATACCCAGGAGAGCTCACTCCCAGATCTCTATGTCTCGGCAGCCACAGCACACTTGGAAGAGCTTTGCCGAAAGATCTTCGCGAGACCCGTCGAGAAGCGGTGCTCGCGGTCGTCGCCGCCGTAATACGCCAGCGACCAGCTCAGAGTCGCACCCTTGAGCTTGCTCCAGTGCGCGTGGATGACCTGGTCCGCGACGTACATCACAGGCAAGCCGTTCACCACTTCCTCCGTCTCCATCAGCTCATAAATAGTGACTGTGAGGTTGAACAAGTTGAGCACGTGCATGGGGAGCGCACGAGCCCCGAGAAACTGAGGCAAGTCGCGGTACCGGAAGAGCATTTTCGCTGCGGGAACAAAACCGCACGCTTCGAGCTGTCCGCGTGTGGAGAGGACTGTACCACCCGGCACTCTGACGTAAATCTCGGTGCTCCTGTCGTACAAGTCGGTTTTCTGCGAACGATCGTCGAGGAACCGCGTGAATGAGTTGACCGATTCCTTTCGGAGCAGCGCGTTCTTTGATCTCGCCTTCTTCATGACTCGACGGCTGTTACCTTGGTGCGCACTCGCCTGCAAAGCAGCTTGCATGAACAGCCCAGTCGCACACGCAGCAGTGATGCCAACACGAGCAACACAGTGTAACTTTGCAGCGATGATTGAGCAGCACACACGGAGGAGCCGCGGCATCCTGAATACTGCGTGACTTCATTGGCTGCCACAGTGTGCATACCCTTTGCTAGCAGCGACCGCGCCGACGCACCGATGGAGCTCGATCGTGCCACCAAGTACAAGATGATCGACGCCAAGAACCCGACAACATGCGCAAAGCTTGGCTCCATCTCTTGCATCTTCAGATCACCCGCTCGCGCAAACACGATGTTGATCGCCAACACCACCACCAGCGTGCTGCATCCAGTCGCACGCAGTACGGCTTGGTTGGTGTCCGCACCCACCAGCATATCAATCGCGAGCTGCTTGCGCCACTGCATAATGCCCAACACCATCTGCGCCACCAAGATGAAGTTGTAGCTGCTGCGCACGACCTTCGAAATGGTGCAGGACGTGGTGGCGTTCGCGACTTTTGCCCACGGTGACACGACCACGCACTGAATCGTGTACCAGCCACGCACACTGGTGAGGCACGCTGTCACAACGAGCGTTTGGATCTGCAGACTGATCACGAGACGCAAGCTAAACGTGCTGTCGACAGTCACTTCGTTGACTTTGTGGTTGACGAAGTTGTGGCGCAGCACCTGACCCGACGTCGTGTCTTGCACCGTCCACTCTGAAAGCCACATCTGCGTGAAAAGCAACGAACTGCACTCACCCCCAACCGTGCACTGAATCATACGCCATGGAGCCGGGAACGAGTACGTGCGTTGGGCACCGTTCGTGTTCAGGTCGGCGACAGCGCCAGAGGTTTCAAGCGCCGAGTATGCACATCCGAACGCGTCGCGCGACCCACCGGACAGCGTGAACGAATGACAGGTCTCGGGCACCAGCAGCTGCTTCGAGTAGACCGGCACGAGACGACGGTACTCGGACTCAGTCTCCGTCATCTTGTAGCGCGCCTCACGGGTAGCACTGTAGCATGAGCTGAGCACGGGCTTGAGATTCTCGTCCACGAGCGAGACAATCAGCATCGCGCCGGGGATGCGGGCTGGGTTCAGTTCACCCATGGTGTCTGGGCTGAAGAACTCGGTCGCCTGCAGGCGCAGACGCATGTGCGTCGCGCTGCCTTCCAAGCAAGCCGAGTCCACTCCGAACACCGCCGCATCCTGTGCACTAAGCAGCGCCTCCACCTGCACAGATCCTTCGTCGTCGACGCCACCGAAGCAAGCGCTCCTGTCCTTCGCAAGCCCAAGGATTCCCGCGGAGACTGACAACTTGGTGGCGTTGGAATCCGTCGTCTGGTTGACTACGAGCGAGCGAGCCGTCTTGAAAGTCGTTTCTGACACCGCATGCAGCAGATCCTTGGTAGCGACAGGGATATTACCGCCGAATAGCGCAGTTTGAAGGTCACTGCAATCGACTTTGCGTGAAGTGAGCACCTGGTAGTGGTCGTTCTCAAACGCGAAGTACGAGACTTGCTCGTAGCGATCGCCGTGGCCGTCGCCAAAGACACTCTCGGGCACCATGATGACCTGAAGCAGCAGCGGCCAGAGTCCCATGGCACCGATCGCAAACAGCGCGGGCTGACGCGCCCGTCCGCAGACGTAGAACATCATGGTCTTCCGCTTGGATATAATCTGAGGCTTGAAGACCGAGGAGTCGAAGACCCTGGTCGAATCGTTTGTATCTCGCCCTGAAAGAGCGGCATCACCCGCACGATCTGGAATCGGGGGCGTGTCCGCGTGATGGCTCATTGTGAATTTCCCTGCAACGACGCTTCACCAGCGCGACCTAAGCACCTTGGTGCAGCTTGTCGAGTGGGGTCTTCGGAGCTTCATACGACAAGACAGGGAGGGGTTCGCGAGATAAAGGTGAGGTGAACTCCTCGAAATAGCTACCTTGTCGGTGACTGAGGACGAGAGCCTGAGCTCCTCAAAATAACTCCCTGATCGGTAACAGAGGATATCCCTTGTCGGTAACAGACGACGAGAGCCTGCAATGAGAGAGAGAGAGAGAGACTGCGCACATCCGACACAGATGGCTCAGCTTTGATTCGTCCATCAGTGACAGATCTTCGAGTCTTGTTGGGTTTAGTGTTGACAAATAAAACAAAAAACGCAAAAACAAGAACCTATCTTGAGCTTGTCGCAACGTGTCAAGCACAAATGTGGTGTCGTTGAGATCTTCCAGTTGAAGGAAGTCGTTGTATCGTGTACATTACAAGACGGAGTTGCCCGACATTTATTTGGAATAGGGTTGGTAAAATTACACTTCTTCACCCTCCTGACCTCACAGCCAGCCTGTATGCATTTACTGTTTTGTTTGGCGTAGTACGGCCGACAAGATCGACTCTACAGCCATTTGACGATGAGTCCGTCTTTATTCGCCGACGTCGATACCTCTTAACGTTTAGACGGCAACGTCCTCGGCTTCCTCGAGCGAGCGCAACTTGGACGACTTGAGTGGCACGCAGTTCTCTGTTTGACGTCGGATAAATCGTTAGCGAATATGCACCGAGACCAAAGCGACCATGAAAAAACAAACAAATAGAGCACTTACTGTACGATTGCCAGCGCTTGCCACCATCCTGGAGTCCGAGCCAGTAGAAACGCAACATGCAGTTGCCCTTGCACGCAGAGAAATCGATCTTGAACGACGTGGCCGAGCCGAACGCCTTCTCACAGTCGTCGTTGTGGAACGCACGGGTGCTGCCAAGCCAGATTTCACAAGGACCTGGGTGTTCCATCGAACTCGCGAGCTTGATCGTGCCGTCGCTTGGGATCGCCTTGGCCTTGGCGTTCTGCAGCGTGTTGCCGCACGTTGGACCCTTGCTGTCCAAGAACGACTTCAGGTCCTTGTAGCCCTTGCTTGGCGCCACGGCAGCGTACTGCGCACCAGTCTTGAAGGTGCCCGACCATGGTGGTTGGAACTCGGCGACCCAGCTCGACTTGGACGCACCCTTGTTGAACTCGGCCAACGGCTGCGTGAGGTACGTGTGACCCTCGACGTGGTTGATGCACGCGGCGCCGGCGAGCGCGAGGCTGGCGATCATTCCAGTGGAAACCATCTTGTCGGGAGTAGTGTGGGGTGCGGGTTGAACTCTGGATGCGCTGGAGCAGGCAAATTGGAGAATGAGCTTCGGTTGGCGCTGGGTTTGACTCTGCTTGCGACGGTGCTCATTGGATGCTCTTCATGGCATGAGCTGCTTGGTACGTTAGTAGCATGTGATGTCAGGACAATGTAAAGGTGGCTACCTTTCCTCATAGCCATATGGCGAGCTTGGATGGCCAGACTGTGCAGCCAAAAGCGTGCTGGGGTGCCCAGCCTGCTTTTGTATCTCGACTAACTTCTCGAGCCAGCAGTCGATGTGCCAGCAAAAGGAGGTCCAGTTTAATTTACTCGACAGCTGGTTCCACCAGAACTTGAGAAAGATCAGTCCGCGAAATCGATAAACAACAGCACCACTGAAAGTTGTCTGCCATACAAACCCCAGCACTGTATGAACACGTAATTGAGCACTGAAACAGAGTTCCCTCTTTAGTTGGAAAATATACTAAATTAGTAATTGAGCATCTGCAAATCCAAAATCATGGAGACTGCGGCAGTCAGACTAGCGAGCCCTAATGGGTTGCTCATTAGAAGCAGACTGACTTTGGTGCAGAGATCTCCCTTGCGCCTACACAGTCATCTTTAGGCTGTAGCTCGGTTATCTGGCTGCTGAGTGTTTCGCTCTCGCAAGATGTAATGCGACGTAATTGCACTGTAGAGCCAGCCACACACAAACACACCGATATGTAAAGTGACGGTCAGGCGTTTTCATTCATAATTGAACCATACGTGCTGCTTCTAGTGCGCGTCTGGTGGGTACTTTCAACTTTCGGTGGTATCACGATATCAAGCGCTGCGTGCTGACTCGAGATTCCTTGTGTCCACCGAGCTGCGCATGAAAAAAAACATCGTCTGTTTGTTGTAATATCGACAACAGATTACTGTACTTCCACCCACAATCAAAAAGAAAGCCCCAACATTTGTATAGATCCAGCAAGGGTGTGATCCTTTCACGGAAGCTTCCCAGCACGTTTTCACGAGAACCAAAGCATTTGTGGCGCGTGTGACAGAGGATTCCACCTCGACACTCTTGTGAATGCGGACCTCTCAATCCTACGAGAGGATCTCTTGCGATGTCATGTATGGACCGGGCCATCCAAACTGTCGTACTGTATAAAGTGATAAAATCTCACTGCATGTTTCGAGATGCCTCTACAAATCTCGATGCGATGCCGCACGACTGTGAAAGGATCAGCAGCGAGTCTTCACGATCGTGCGAGAGAGAGAGAGAGAGAGAGTTAAATTGCATTGACGGACAATTCACGATGTTGTTCAAGGTTCAATTTCGAAATCCCGGTGTGCCGTCGCACAAGTCTGCAACAGCAAAGAGCCAGATTACACACGTACAATTCATTGGGACACGCATTTTACCAATCGCAACCGTTGCTGCTGTGTGCGCTTCAAATGACTCGGAGTATACATTTTACGATGAATCTTCCCCCCTCTCCTGTGAACACGCGGAAGTATATGGCACAAAATCGCGCACGCCGTGTAATCAAGGGATTATTTCGGATAGGACAAGTTGGGCAACAGTGACCTCCAACTTGCTTTTCGTCTGCGGTGGAACAATAAACAGTAGTTTCTGGATGGCGAGAAATGCGCAGTCCGATCTAAACGAAAGCTGTTCAACAGCCACAATTTACACGAGAGAGCAGCAGAGGCGAGACGATCGTGTGTGCACCCTTCTGCGATCCAACGGCAGTCTATTCCTGCCGATCATTTCGCTGATTTGACGAGTGTGGTGGTGCTTTGATATCTTGAGGAGGAAGAGTCAAATCCGATCAAAAGGCTTTATTTGGGGTCACAGCGCATCAAAAAGGGATCTCGCCATCCTGACAAAAACAGGCAAGTGAACCAAAGACAGGCCATCGACATTCAAGGTTGATCAATTCGGGACAAGCATTCTTGCATTCGGAATCAAGAAGCAAAGACCGGTTTGACACCGGTATCTACAGTAACTGATGGACTCGGTTCTTCGAGTGCGCCACATTAACTTTCCTTCCTACATAGCGTGGCAAACATCAATTATTGCATTTGTTGAACTCGGCAAATAATTGTATCGATATGATGGAGCTGCTGTCGTGGAGATGACGCCACCGTGCAGGTGCAAGACTGCTGTGACGGCGGGTAGTCGTGGACGGCGTGGATCGTCTGTTGTTCTCTGAGCCGAGCATGCTGGAGTGACGTGGCACAAGTGCTGGTGGATTGAGATGCGATGTTGCGATGCGGGTGTCGGCAATGCGATAGCGAACGCGTCGTGAAACGGAAAGAACGGCTCCGTGTGTGCGAGCGCGGTTCGTCTGGGCGTTATCGGCAACAGTGCGGCCGAAATCCGTGAGTCTGATTTTTGTCGAGTCGTTTGTGGGTCGTCGGCGGATGTCGCTGGTGGTTGGGAGATTACCCGATGAGTCGGTCGGAACTGACGCGCGGAGCGAGGCTCTCTCTTCGCTCGATTTGCTCGCTCGGGAGCTCCGCCTTGCAGCTTGCCCAATCTTGTCTGCATCGTCTTCTCTCCCTCAGTCTGTTGAGAAGGAATCTGATCGGGAATCAGGTCATGTCTGTATGTGGCCCGTAAAATAATCTACCACTTTGTTGCTGAGCTGACATGCTGGTCTGGTTGGTCATTTTTGTCAAAACTCTGTGAAATTTTTACATTTCATTGATAAAACTCATTGTATTGGTCTGGTATGGTTTTCACACCCATTGCACGAACACAAAACATCAGACCACGCCCCTTTTAGACCAGGAAAGAAGCGTGCCTTCCTTAAAACAAAGTGATTCGGTTCATTCCAAAGACGACCCATCTCATCAAAGGGGCTCCAGATGCCACATCCGATGAACGCGTGCTTGCACTGAAGACTTTGTGTCGTGTACATCACAAGACAGAGTTGTCCAGACATTTATTTCGTTTGTATAGGGTTGGCAAAATACAATTTATCACCCTCTCAGTGTGCATTCATTCCTGTGTTTCGGTGTGGCGTGCCCACACTCCAGCCATTTGATGTTGAGGCTTAGACCGTAATATCATCGGCTTCCTCGAGCGAGCGCAACTTCGACGACGACTTTGTCGACTTGGACGACTTCTTCTTCGAGCTTGTGGCGCTGCTGCTGCCACTGCTAGAGAGTGGAATGCAGTTCTCTGTTGAGTACCATTCATGTAATGAAGAAAATCGTTAGTGAATATGCACCGAGACCAAAGCGACCATGAAAAAACAAACAAATAGAGCACTTACTGTACGATTGCCAGCGCTTGCCACCATCCTGGAGTCCGAGCCAGTAGAAACGCAACATGCAGTTGCCCTTGCACGCAGAGAAATCGATCTTGAACGACGTGGCATCGCCGAACTGCTTGTTGCAGTCGTCGTTGTGGAACGCACGGACGTTGCCGAGCCAGATTTCACAAGGACCTGGGTGTTCCATCGAACTCGCGAGCTTGATCGTGCCGTCGCTTGGGATCGCCTTGGCCTTGGCGTTCGGCAGCGTGTTGCCGCACGTTGGACCCTTGTCGTCCAAGAACGACTTCAGGTCCTTGTAACCCTTGCTTGGCGCCACGGCAGCGTACTGCGCACCAGTCTTGAAGGTGCCCGACCATGGTGGCGAGAACTGGTCGACCCAGCTCGACATCGATGCGCCCTTCTTGAATTCAGCCAACGGCTGCGTGAGGTACGTGTGGCCCTCGACGTGGTTGATGCACGCGGCGCCGGCGAGCGCGAGGCTGGCGATCATTCCAGTGGAAACCATCTTGTCGGGAGTAGTGTGGGGTGTGGGTTGAACTCTGGATGCGCTGGAGCAGGCAAATTGGAGAATGAGCTTTAGTTTGGCTTGGTTTCGCTTGCGCTTGAGACGGCGCACTTGAGACGGCGCACTTTGGATATTCCTCATGGCATGGTTCGCTTGAGACGGCGCTCTTTGAAGGTTCCTCATGGTGTGTTCACTTGAACCGGAGTTACATATGGTTGATGTGGTTGGTTGCATTTCCTTGCAGTCAGATGGATGCCCATCCTGCATTTCTATCTCAAATGCTGCTGTGACTGTATTTTCGAGTCAGCACTCACCTTTTGATGTGCCTTTTGAGTCTCGGTTCACTCGACAGCTGGTTCCACCGAAACTCGGACAGTGGCACACTGTCGTCAGACTTGCTTGCGCTGGATCCTATGAACCTCGAAACAGACAAATGACTGAAAGTTATCGAGAGAACCTGAAAAACGAACTGAGCAGACTGAAAATTGCAATAAAAACTGAAAAATGCAAAAAGCACCTAATAACTAGACTGAGCACGAAATATTGCACTGAAACGTAGTGTTTTATGTTCAGGGGAACTGCCACTCAGACCCAACACAGCAGCGTGATTGGGCAGCAACCTCCTAACACCCTGATCTTGAAAGTTACGGGTTATTTTTATCCCATTTTTCAGGGTTTTATTTTGCACTTTTCAGTTTATGTCCAAGTTGCCTACCATACAAAACTTTGTACAAACAAGCAATTGAGCAACCAAAACGGATTATTTTCCCAAGTGCCTCCTCCTCCATCCAAAATTGGGGCTACAGTCTTTATTAGCCAGATCAACCGACACAAATGAGCTGTTTAGAAGCATACTGACTTTGGTAGAAGTGATCAACGTTGTGCCTCCGCAGTCGCTCTGGGCTGCAGCTTGGCAATCTGTCTGGCGAACAGTGTGGGGTCACCCTCGCAAAATGTACGATTGTAGAGCCAGAAACACACACCGATACGTCAATGTGATGGCCAGGTGTTTTAGATGCGTTCACGCTGTTATCCTGCGCCAATAGTCAACTTTCGGTGATGCCACGATGTGAAGGACTGCGTTTTGGCTCGAGACCCGCTATGCACACCGAGCTATGGACAATCACAAGGGTTTCCTAAGATCGTCTGCTTGTTGTCAACAACAGATCGCTTTCACCCATGATCAAAATGAGAGACCCAGCACTTGTGTTGTTTCGTCTGGACCTTCTGATACTGCATGCAGGAGAGGGAAATTTCCCAGCAAGTTTTCACAAAACCAAAGTATCTATACCGCGTGCAGTGAATTTTGCCTCTACACTACAATGCGATTGGCGTACTCTTGCGAACGAGTCGTCTCAATCTCGCGAGAGGGTCTCGTACGATGGCTGGGCCATCCGGATTGTCGTATGAAGCATCATCTCACAGCATTTTTCGAGGCTTATCATCTTTTGTATCCACAAGTCTCGACGCGACGCCGCACGACTGTGAAAGCATTGGCAGCGAGTCTTCAGAGAGAAAGAGAGCAATTACTGAGGGACACTCACGGTCACGTTGAAGGGGTGTTTTAAAAATCTCAGCCGAATCGCCAAAATGACAAGATATCAAATGTACTGAACTGGAACAAGGTACTTCGGTACCCCCTTAGGATGGTAGGGGCTCGCAACAGTCGATCAATGACACACATCGCAATGTTGAGTGCTTCACATCACACAGCGCGCGCTGTCGTAACGGCTCGTGTTGCGCCTTGCAAGGACGCGTTTGGTGGACCTAGGGGATTTCTGTCAATAGCGGATGCTCCTTCCCAAAAAATGTAAAGAACCTGATTGGGCAATGCGCAGAGCACAGTCAGTCATTCTCCTGTATTCAGGCGAGATTCCCTATCGTCACCGAAATAGATTCCCCCAAAAAATCTCAAATTCGAGCCAAATCGGTCGTTTAGAGGACTCTTTCCAAACTCTCTACAAAACTGGCCATGTCTGTTCGAGAGGTTTCCCAGCCTGGAGCTGGCTTTCCCGTGAAAGTTGGAGATCAGCGACCATGGAACACGCGAAGCCATCAGCGGCTGTTTCTGTCAAAGCAAAAGTTCTGAATCTGGGGGATGACAGCCCTCTCGCTTTTGCAACACAGTAATCTTCAACAGAACGATAATCGATGGTGAGCCCATGTAGAAGCTTTTGCAACCGTGTCATTACTCAAATGCCGTTGTAGTTGACTCGAGATCAGTTTACAGCATGGTCCGATTGGTGCAGTCTATGGACTGAAACATGCAGATATATCTACTCCAGACGACACTACATATAATCTTGTAATCTACTCACCAGGAAACAGAGTGCTACGACACTTACGAGCGGCGCTTGGCTGTGCACTTCTTGGTTGGTGATGGCGCCGTGGAAGGAGTCGTCGAGTTGCTTCCGCTCGCGTACTCGTCATCCACGGTGTCTTCCGTTGGCGCCGGGGTCGCGGTCGTTGGGGTGGGTTTCGCGGTGGTCGGAGTCGGCGTCTTGGACGATGGTTTCTTCGTCGTTGGGACTGGCGTCTTCGTGGAGCTGCTGCTGCCGGAGCTAGTACCGTCGGTCAGAGGAATGCAGTTTTCTACAAAAATGTACAAACAGAAACAAAAGCATTAGCGCAGCAGTCACAATCCATGAGACACACAGAAAGCACACTCCACGTACTGTACGATTGCCAGCGCTTGCCACCATCTTGAAGGCCAAGCCAGTAGAAACGCAGCATGCAGGAGCCCTTGCACGCCGAGAAGTCCACTTTGAACGACGTCGCCGAGCCGAACGTCTTCTCGCAGTCGTCGTCGTGGAATGCGCGCACGTCGTCAAACCAGACTTCACACGGACCCGCGTGCTCGATCGTACTCGCGAGCTTGATGACGCCGTCGCTTGGGATGGGCTTAGGCTTGGCATCCGGCAGCGAGTTACCGCACACTGGTCCCTTGTCTTCCAAGAAAGACTTCAGATCCTTGTAGCCCTTGCCTGGCGCCACGGCAGCGTACTGCGCACCGGTCTTGAACGTGCCTTCCCATGGTGGAGCGAACTCGGCGACCCAGCTAGACTTGGACGCACCCTTCTTGAACTCCGCCAACGGCTGCGTCAGGTACACGTGACCCTCCGCTTGGTGCACAAACGTGGCGACGAGTGCGAGGCTGGCAATCACTCCAGTGGACACCATTTTATTCACAAGAGCGTAAGGCGATGAGGCTGGAAGGAGGCGAATTACAGAATGAGACGGAAGCGCATGTGCCGTGTTCGCGACGGGCGCTTTCTAGTCACAGTTTAGTATTTTAGTAGGAGGACACTGACCCTGCGCACACGCGTCACAAAAGAGCCGCCGCGACACCAGCTGGGAAGCAGGAACGTTCGTGGCTTAATACTGTAGCAAGGCATATCATCACCTTCCCGTCCATCTGGAGATCATGATCCCTCCGAAAAGAACACTGGCTTGATCTGGTTGTACGACTCTTTATTGCCAAAGCTGCGCCTTGGCACACAATCGGCATTTTAGCGCCAGGTGTCAGTATGAGCAGCTTTATTAGGGATCAGTCGGCTGCACAGCTCCCGAGACCATTCGACTAATGATGTGACCATCGTCAGTCGATCATTTTGGATCTTCAAACTGTATGCCAACATGTCGAGATTTTCATGAAAGAGTGTGCGCGTGTGCATTACGATGCTATCAAGGCACTTTCTAGTGAGCTGTTCATGCGCCCACAGCACACCTAATTGATGCGTCACCGAGATTTGATTGACTGGGCATGCAAATGTGTTGTCATTAATAGCAGGTTTGTGCGTTTAGCGCTTTGCAGCTGACACTCTGAGTTCGCGGCAATAATGTACTCCACGCCAACGCTCAATGACGAAATGGTGACTTCTTCAGTCACGGCTTGTCGCAGATCATCGAATGGGCTCTTCGTACACCCAATGATCTCAGACCACCCCTCTCAATCTTCATGTTCGCACCTCATTGTGCATGTCGACAACCAGAGTGTGTTCGCTCTTCAGCAAGAAGAACCTCCATACGCCTCCAGATGACAGCTTTATCGCCAAGACCGAAGTCAGCAGGAATCGCTGGCGTATTCACGTGGAGGGGAGGCTGTGTTGGCTGAAATGCTGTGGCCGTCCTCAGCGAGTTCGATCTCCAGAACGTGGGTTTCTTTCGTGGCTCAAGTGAACTCACAAGCGGACGACACGACCATCACTCGCAGGTGAGATAGCACAGTAAAGATTCCTATAAATGATTTCCACCGATGCAATCGATTGCCAAGTTTGATAGTCAACACTTTAGAGAGCCGAATTGAGATCTTTTGCTGTGGATTGATTGTTGAGCGGAGCTTCTGAAAAAAAAAAGAAAGAAAAAGTCGTCGTCCTTCTTGTCTTTTTCGCTTCTTTGGTTAACAACACACCGAGACTTTCACTCTGGAGATGCTTTCTTTTGCACCACTTCTTACAACTGCTTTAGTAGCTTACATCCTGCCCAAACAAGAATGCTCGCACCTGGGAAGAAAATGTCCGCAACCATCCCGACGGCGCTGCTGATTGATTCGTCCGCAATCAAATCATTAACCAGCTCTGCGGCTATGCCAGTGCCCGTATCTTGACCCGCATCGTAAAGATAGTCCTCGAGGAGGGACTCTCCGATCCCCTCGAGCATGTGCCCAGCAAACTGCTTTGCAACGCAGGAGTCTGGTTGTTCCAGAGCAAGCTTTCGTTGCATCTTGTCCTGGATGAATGGACCGTAGAGATCGAACAGACGACGGTCAGCGACGCGAAGCTCCCAAGTGTTGCCATACTGGTGTTCGTATACCAGACCAGCTTCACGCAACTGGAACGTGTCGACGGTCTTGAACAGGCGATGCGGGTGGTTGTGTCGGCGGTTGGTCTTGTAGCAAGCGTCACAGATGTCGTAGTCGGCTATGCACTCCAAGCAATTGTTTAGATTCTTTAGCGCAATCAATTCCAGACTCCCGCATTCGTCACACCCACGGGTCGTGTTCAAGCCGACCACCAAGTATGTCAGCTCCTTGATCGAGATCATGCCGTCGCCGTCGAGGTCGAACTGCAGCAAGTGATCGATTAGAGCTTCTTGAAAGCCTTGCTCGCGGAAATGAATCCTGAACTCTTTGTGCGTGACCGTTCCACTATTGTCGGCATCCAGTTCCGAAAAAAGGCTCGTGACTTGCCCCATGAGAAATGATCCAGTACCGGGTGGGAAAACAGCTTCGTCGTTGATGCCGGATACCAGAGAAAACAGGTGGCTTCTGTGGACGGAACGGTGCCGATTTGTGTAACAAAACGAACACAAATAGTAGCCAACGTCATAGCACGCGCTGTTCATGCACCTATAGCCGTGTTCGCCTTCGCCGATCGGTTCGTAGCACTCGTCGCAGCAACCAGTGCTATAGTTCAAGTGCCGCATCAGTTGCAGCATTTCTTGAGCGTCGAGCGCTCCGCTTTCATCGACGTCGTACTTGGCAACGAGTTTGAGTACAGCTTGCCTCGGAAACGTTCCACAGAGAAACTGGTCGGTGAGAAGACGGATCACTTGGACATTCGGGACGACGTCGCCGCGTTTGTTTTCGGAGAACACTTGAGCAGCAAGTTGGAGCACTAGCTTCTCCTCATACTCGCGCACCATTTCATCCAGGAACGCATACACGTTATGATTCGGCATGGTCTGTTTTAGTGAAGTGGTGGCCTTCAGACTCGGCAATAAGGCGACGGGATAATGCTGACGAGATGCTTGAGACTGGAGGTGGGAAATTCCGAAATGAGCAGCTGTGACGTCCGTAGGCGCAGCAGTAAATGAAGACGTCCCGAAAATGCTCCTGCTTTTGGTGCCGTTGGAACTTCGAACGTGCTTGGGGGTTAGTTTTGAAGTGAGGTATTTATGCTGCGTCTAAAGTGTTTGGAGCGACTGCTCGTCTGCTAACTACTGACGCGAGATTTGGAAAGAAAAAAACGTGGTCGGGTTGCATTTGTCTGAAACGTAGTCCATACTGTTCAGGACCACGCATCGAAGAAAATGGCGGAATGGAATTGAGAGGCTTATTTTGCTGAACCGAGTTTCGATCAAGGATGGTCCAAGTGCATTGAGCATGGCGAATAGGAAGCATGGGAGAAAAACTTGAAGTTGCCTCAGGCACGAGAAAATCCCGAGATGGTTGTGATCAGGGGCTCGTCTGTTGCATTGCCAGCTGCTGTGTGAACACGCGCACATCGTCTGGTGATGAAATGGCCACGAGGTAGCATTCGAGAAGGATCAAAGAGAGAGGTCTATGAAACGGTGTGGTGAACCCTGCGGAAGGTACCCACCGAAAGAGATCGACAGCTGCATGAACCTACTGGAGATTAAAGGGTGAGTTATTCAAGTGACCATTCACGTGACAGGCGAGTTCGGTGAGTTGTTTCATTCCGTTTCGGTAATGTCAAGAGTTTGGGTAAGTTGGATCACATTGCTGTGTAGTGTGTTTTTGAAACACAGCAATTGTAGTGACGAAACACCCCAATTCGGTCCTTCTTTATATACATAGTGTATGTGAGAAGTTGATTCTGGGCCAAGAAATTTTAGCGTCAAGAGGACTGTCAGTATGTAGACGCTGCCTTCAGCATTTTTTTCTGTGGAGATGCCATCTTCCAGTACATCTTGAACGCTCCTTTGAGCATCTTGATGCCCGCCCATACGAGAACGCTCACGCCTGGGAGGAAAATGTCTGCAACCACCCCAGCGATGCGCCCGATTCCTTCGACTGCGGATGCACTAGCATCTTGATTATCTTCAGACAGATATTCCGCGGCAAGATACTCTCCAATCCCCTTACCAATGCTCGCACCGACGTCTTCTGCAGCGTAGCTCGTCCTTGGTTTGAAATCTCTTTGGCGTTGGGGTGATTTGGACGACTCGCTGGTGCCGCCTAGAACAAGCTTTCGTTGCATCTTGTCCTGGATGAATGGACCGTAGAGATCGAACAGACGACGGTCAGCGACGCGCAGCTCCAAAGTGCCGTCGTACTGGCGCTGGTAGAACAACCCAGTCTCGCACAGTTGGAACGTCTCTGCGTATTTGAAAAGGCTATGCGGGTGGTTGTGTCGGCGATTGGTCTTGTAGCAATCGTTGCAGATGTTGTAGCCAGCTGTACATTCCAAGCAGCTCTTCAAGCATTTTGATCCGACCAGCTCGTAGCGGTGACACTCGTGACATACTCGAGTCGTGCTCAAGCCCACCACTAGATACGTCAGCTCCTTGATCGAGATCATGCCGTCGCCGTCGAGATCGAACTGCAGCAAGTGATCGATTAGAGCTTCTTGAAAGCCTTGCTCGCGGAAATGAATCCTGAACTCTTTGTGCGTGACCGTTCCACTATTGTCGGCATCCAGTTCCGAAAAAAGGCTCGTGACTTGCCCCATGAGAAATGATCCAGTACCGGGTGGGAAAACAGCTTCGTCGTTGATGCCGGATACCAGAGAAAACAGGTGGCTTCTGTGGACGGAACGGTGCCGATTTGTGTAACAAAACGAACACAAATAGTAGCCAACGTCATAGCACGCGCTGTTCATGCACCTATAGCCGTGTTCGCCTTCGCCGATCGGTTCGTAGCACTCGTCGCAGCAACCAGTGCTATAGTTCAAGTGCCGCATCAGTTGCAGCATTTCTTGAGCGTCGAGCGCTCCGCTTTCATCGACGTCGTACTTGGCAACGAGTTTGAGTACAGCTTGCCTCGGAAACGTTCCACAGAGAAACTGGTCGGTGAGAAGACGGATCACTTGGACATTCGGGACGACGTCGCCGCGTTTGTTTTCGGAGAACACTTGAGCAGCAAGTTGGAGCACTAGCTTCTCCTCATACTCGCGCACCATTTCATCCAGGAACGCATACACGTTATGATTCGGCATGGTCTGTTTTAGTGAAGTGGTGGCCTTCAGACTCGGCAATAAGGCGACGGGATAATGCTGACGAGATGCTTGAGACTGGAGGTGGGAAATTCCGAAATGAGCAGCTGTGACGTCCGTAGGCGCAGCAGTAAATGAAGACGTCCCGAAAATGCTCCTGCTTTTGGTGCCGTTGGAACTTCGAACGTGCTTGGGGGTTAGTTTTGAAGTGAGGTATTTATGCTGCGTCTAAAGTGTTTGGAGCGACTGCTCGTCTGCTAACTACTGACGCGAGATTTGGAAAGAAAAAAACGTGGTCGGGTTGCATTTGTCTGAAACGTAGTCCATACTGTTCAGGACCACGCATCGAAGAAAATGGCGGAATGGAATTGAGAGGCTTATTTTGCTGAACCGAGTTTCGATCAAGGATGGTCCAAGTGCATTGAGCATGGCGAATAGGAAGCATGGGAGAAAAACTTGAAGTTGCCTCAGGCACGAGAAAATCCCGAGATGGTTGTGATCAGGGGCTCGTCTGTTGCATTGCCAGCTGCTGTGTGAACACGCGCACATCGTCTGGTGATGAAATGGCCACGAGGTAGCATTCGAGAAGGATCAAAGAGAGAGGTCTATGAAACGGTGTGGTGAACCCTGCGGAAGGTACCCACCGAAAGAGATCGACAGCTGCATGAACCTACTGGAGATTAAAGGGTGAGTTATTCAAGTGACCATTCACGTGACAGGCGAGTTCGGTGAGTTGTTTCATTCCGTTTCGGTAATGTCAAGAGTTTGGGTAAGTTGGATCACATTGCTGTGTAGTGTGTTTTTGAAACACAGCAATTGTAGTGACGAAACACCCCAATTCGGTCCTTCTTTATATACATAGTGTATGTGAGAAGTTGATTCTGGGCCAAGAAATTTTAGCGTCAAGAGGACTGTCAGTATGTAGACGCTGCCTTCAGCATTTTTTTCTGTGGAGATGCCATCTTCCAGTACATCTTGAACGCTCCTTTGAGCATCTTGATGCCCGCCCATACGAGAACGCTCACGCCTGGGAGGAAAATGTCTGCAACCACCCCAGCGATGCGCCCGATTCCTTCGACTGCGGATGCACTAGCATCTTGATTATCTTCAGACAGATATTCCGCGGCAAGATACTCTCCAATCCCCTTACCAATGCTCGCACCGACGTCTTCTGCAGCGTAGCTCGTCCTTGGTTTGAAATCTCTTTGGCGTTGGGGTGATTTGGACGACTCGCTGGTGCCGCCTAGAACAAGCTTTCGTTGCATCTTGTCCTGGATGAATGGACCGTAGAGATCGAACAGACGACGGTCAGCGACGCGCAGCTCCAAAGTGCCGTCGTACTGGCGCTGGTAGAACAACCCAGTCTCGCACAGTTGGAACGTCTCTGCGTATTTGAAAAGGCTATGCGGGTGGTTGTGTCGGCGATTGGTCTTGTAGCAATCGTTGCAGATGTTGTAGCCAGCTGTACATTCCAAGCAGCTCTTCAAGCATTTTGATCCGACCAGCTCGTAGCGGTGACACTCGTGACATACTCGAGTCGTGCTCAAGCCCACCACTAGATACGTCAGCTCCTTGATCGAGATCATGCCGTCGCCGTCGAGATCGAACTGCAGCAAGTGATCGATTAGAGCTTCTTGAAAGCCTTGCTCGCGGAAATGAATCCTGAACTCTTTGTGCGTGACCGTTCCACTATTGTCGGCATCCAGTTCCGAAAAAAGGCTCGTGACTTGCCCCATGAGAAATGATCCAGTACCGGGTGGGAAAACAGCTTCGTCGTTGATGCCGGATACCAGAGAAAACAGGTGGCTTCTGTGGACGGAACGGTGCCGATTTGTGTAACAAAACGAACACAAATAGTAGCCAACGTCATAGCACGCGCTGTTCATGCACCTATAGCCGTGTTCGCCTTCGCCGATCGGTTCGTAGCACTCGTCGCAGCAACCAGTGCTATAGTTCAAGTGCCGCATCAGTTGCAGCATTTCTTGAGCGTCGAGCGCTCCGCTTTCATCGACGTCGTACTTGGCAACGAGTTTGAGTACAGCTTGCCTCGGAAACGTTCCACAGAGAAACTGGTCGGTGAGAAGACGGATCACTTGGACATTCGGGACGACGTCGCCGCGTTTGTTTTCGGAGAACACTTGAGCAGCAAGTTGGAGCACTAGCTTCTCCTCATACTCGCGCACCATTTCATCCAGGAACGCATACACGTTATGATTCGGCATGATGCAGATGCTGAACGGGTGGTCTCGAGACCTGGGGACTGAAACAAGGTTGTAACAGGGTGTATGTGTGTGCGTGTGTGAGGACGAGACACTTGACTGGAGGTTGGAAAATTGCAAAATGAATCGCTCTTGCGCAGGGGTTAACGTTGACAAGACACGCAGGCACCCACCCGCTTCAGTCCGGTTCAGAGCTGCTTTCTACAGAAAATCTAAAATCTAGAGGAGTTTCAATGTGTACCCAGCGTGCGTGATGCTTCGTGCTACGAATGGCTGAGGCAAACTGCTTCTTAGCCCGCAACGGCCGTTCACAACAACAGCTCGCGAACGCAATGCTGAAACGTGTGAGCTCCTTTTTCTAAGGTTGTCGACCTGGATCGAGTGGTGACTTTATTTGTTTCTCTTTTTGAAATTATCCACGGATGAGGGATGCAACATCCTCGCGAGACAATGCTGGTGGGTTGAAATGGATGAGCGAGTGGGATCAAGCTAGTGCCTAAGTGGTCGTCCCGTTTGTCGAACAATTATCACCACCAGCAAGCTGAACTGCTGGCATCTTACCACAGCGAGGATGCCAGGTATCCATCCACCTGACTGTGTCAAGTGAGCGCCTGTCGCCGAGAACTCTGACTCGCAGTTGATTTGAGATTGTCCGAACGCAGAAGAAAACAGAATCCAGATCTTCCGGACTGCTCGAAATCGGAGGACCGTGGCAATACCACCAGCACCGCACTCAATCATTCCGCTTTGGGTTCAATGTGGCTCATCTGATCTGTTCGCCGATTTAGTGGTTAACCCAACAAGCTCACCACCACCACAACTGACTTTGATGCAAGTCCAGTCGAGTTCGTCGCGATTGCCCTCTAGTACCCAAATACCCGGATATGCAGTGTCTCGGTCTCATTTTTGCGAGGATCAGACGACCCATCTTTATCTTGGCTCGCTCCTCCTTCAGCTCCACCAGCGACGTGGAGTTGGTACGTTCCGCCACCATGCTTTTTGTCGCGGTTCCACGTGCCTTTGAAGCTGCTACCATCTGGGTACGTCATCACATCGCTGCCATGACGATGTCCCTCGTGGAAAGTGCCTTTAAACGCTTTCCCACTGGCGTAGACGAGTCTCCCATGGCCCTCACGAACGTTGTGGACCCACTCGCCCTCGTACACACCGCCGGTCGACGCGCAATGGAAGCTGCCAACTCCATGCTGCATCTCGTTTTCAAAATGGCTGTCGTAGACATCGCCATTCGGCCAGCGGAACGTCGCGTGGCCCTCTCGTTTCCCATAGATCCACTCGCCATCATACACAGTGCCATCCGCGTACCGATAGACGCCACGTCCATGCCGGCGATCGAGGTCCCAAACCCCGTCGTAGCTTTCTTCGAGCGGCGTGTCGGGGTTCCACGTGAATTTTCCCCTCCCATGACGATGATCAGCGTCCCACTCGCCAGCGTATCTGTCGCCACAGTGATAGAAAAACGTGCCGACGCCGTACTTCTTGTTCTCTGTCCAGTGGCCTTCGTAGCGATGTCCGCTTGCGTACACCATCTTGCCAAAGCCGTGGATCAGTCCATGCTCGAACTCACCATCGTACACACTCCCATTCACCCAATGGTACACACCGTGTCCGTGCTTCTCAGCTCGTAGAAACTCGCCCTTGTACACGTTGCCGTTGGCGTACACCATTTTCCCACGACCCTGAGCATGGTCGTCGTGGAAATACCCGGTGAAGACGCTCCCGTCGCGAAACTTGTAGGTTTCTTTCCCCTCGCGCTTGTTACGCACCCATCCGCCAATGTACATGTTCCCACTCGCGTGGAAGCGATACACTCCTTTCGTTGGACCTTCGCCATGGGCAGCATCGTGGACGAAATAGCCGTCAAAGATGTCGCCATTGTCCAGCACGAGCTTGCCCTTGCCGTGTTTCTCGCCGTTCTCGAACTCGCCAATGTACCGGATCCCCTCGCTGGAGATGTAGACGCCAGAGCCGCTCCAGCGGCCATGCCACCACTCGCCCGAGTAGACTGCGCCGTTCGGGTAAAAGCACACGCCGCGGCCGTGCCGGTAATCGTTCTCCCATTCCCCTTTGTACACGTCGCCATCGGCTTTCGCGATGATCCCAACTCCATGGGCTTTCCCATTCACGGTCATACCAACGAATCGATCTCCATTCACCTTTTTGAATTTCCCATGACCGCTCGGCTGACCGTTAGCGAATTCGCCTTCATACTTGCCACCGTTCACGGCAAAGTACACGCCGAGGCCGTGGAAGTGGCCCTGGACAAACTGACCAATATAGCGCTCGCCACTCGCGCGTGTGAAAATGCCTATGCCATGCTTCCGTCCGTCCAGCCACTCGCCAACGTACTCGTCGCCGCCTGGACTCTGGTAGATGCCCTTGCCTGTGCGGAGATTGTCCTTCCACTGATCGACATATTTCCCGCCATTCGTGTACAAAATCTCGCCAAATCCGTCGAATTTTCGATCGCTGGGCGTAAAATCGCCGACGTACAAGCTCCCAAACGGCAAGAACGACTTCGCAAACACGCAGCTTTCTTTGATTTTCCGTTGGCAGGACGTAATCCACTTGACCTGCACCAGCGACGGATCCATCGTCGCGAATTTCAGGATCTCGGCGTCTTCCTCCGATAGCTTTATACTGCTACTATTTTCAACTTGGGCACCAGACGCAGGCTGCATTCCTGCAGCAGCTGTAGCAGTCGATTTTCCTCCACCAAAGCCAAGTTTGCTCTTCTTGCGTCGAAATCGGACGTGGAATGTGTCCTCCTGCGCAGTCAACTCGGCCCAGTACATCATGCGATGCTGCAGCAGTTCTTCTTTCTGGCGCTTCCTCTCCTCGTCTGCATCTTTAGCTTCTTTAATGGCGTGCAACTGCATTTCACCAGGTCCAAGGATCTCTCCTGTGGCTGGGTCGTGGCTGCACACGCTGCGGCAGATCGGGCACATTGGGAACGTCCATGTCGACACCTTGGCCATGCACACGGGGCAATACCAAATGTGCAGCGTTCGGTAGTGTTCGTGGATCTCGTGGATCGTCTTCGCTGTAAACTCGCACTCGGGCCACCTGCACACTAAAAACTCTTGGTACGGCTCCGGTGGGAGCCATTGCGAGTCGTGTGTGAACACATGGAAGTAGAAATATTCGTTGGTGTGCGAGTCGAGCAGCTCCTGCCAGTTCTTCACGGTGCGCACCAGAGTCGACCGTTCGAGAAGCAACCTGAGCGCCACTGGACTGTGAAGCACCTGCCGAAGCTTGCGGCGCTCTCGACCAGCCAGTCGTCGAGCCAAGACACCCCGAGCGATGCGTTGCATGCAAATGGCGGCATGGTGTCGCTGCCGAACGACTGCCGCGATGCAACGCCCCTTCCAGCCTCGGTATCGACTTTGCAGGAACGTTGCCACAAAGTCTTTCATATTGCGCTCAACTTCTTCGCGCAGCGCATTGTCGCGGCGGAGCTCGGCCTCCTGTGCCTCGATGGCGACCAATCGCTTCTCGTAGACCCGCTGGTACAGTTGCTTCTGCCGATACTGCTCGACCAAATCCAGCATTCCCTTGGACTCGTTCTCGTCTTCTCTTTCTGCCTTCTCGAAGCCTGTCAGTGTGAAGACAACACACGACTTTTCAAAAGCAAAGATCTATATTTTGGCCTTACATCCCAAGTGCCATTCAGCAATCTCAATCAAAAAAATAGCGTATGCATATACAAAGAGAGGAAGCTTGTTTCCTCCCCCCTCCAAAAAAGAAGTGCACGTACTCTAGTTCGTCTTTTCCTTCTTTCCAAACTCCTTTCGTGTCGATCCGGCGAGCAACGAGAACAGCTTCGTCGCAAAATACCAAATGAGCCACAGCAGAATGATCCCGCTCGACAGAATCGACAGCAAAAAGAACCCGATCGTGGCTACAAGCGTGCCTTGCCAGAAAATGCGACGCCACGGCTCGATCTGGCGAGGCGGTCGGCACTCGATCACGTCCTCGCCTGGCGTGGCCGAGAACGAGGGCTTGGACTCGAATTCGTGTTGCAGCTTCACTTCGTCGTCGCGGCCGCGAACCCTAACACTCGCGACGGGGTATGGCTTGGCGTCCCAGTCAAACTCGATCTTGCCCCAGTTGATGTAGCCGTAGAGTGAATCGTGTGACGGTCGGAACTCCCAGTGCAGCAGAAGGTTCGCAAACGTGAACAGTATGGCTGGGAAGAACTTGATCTCTGGATTATGGAATTGCATCTGAAAGCATCGAAAGAAAAGACATGCACGGCGTAAGTAAGTACCTCATGATATTGGATGCAGAGACAACGAGATTCGAGATCATGCGTACCCAACTGTGCGTCATCCCAGAGCTCGTGATCTCAGTGAAAACGTTGTCGCCATTTGAGCACACGACTTGGTTGATCTCTCCAAAGTGAACATCTCCACTGCATAGCACGACCAGACACACGAATCAGTACCACCACCACCACCAACAACAACAACACAAAACCAGCACTTTTGCGCTTATATTCGCAGGAATCCCAAAGCGTACCTCAGCAAAATCACTCCTTTCGCGTTCGACGCCAAGAGGAGCTTCAAAAGTCGTTCGCGCTGGTTCGGGAATCGGTGCCAGCTCTCTGCAAGTGGCGGTCGATCGGCAGGCAGGATCTGGATCCCCGAGACGATCACGTTGAACGCGGCAGTCGTCGTCATGAGTTCGTTTTCGAGCCACGTCCACTGCGCTTCGCCCAAGAACGTGCCGTCCACAGAGCCATACGGATCGCGGTTGTATCGGTTGTCGACCAGGATGAACTTGACGGTCTGGTCGCCCGTGCCGACCGTGTAGGACGTGTAAATGCCCTGGTGCGATAGCAATTCGCGCAATCGCAAAGGCATATCAGTAAACCATCGCATAAACCCAACAGCATGCAGAAGAGAAGACCAAATGCTTTACGTACCTCTTGCTTGCGACGCGGCGAGTCCTTTGGTTCATTCATGAAATCTAGAAAGATCTGCTGGCTTTCGTTGCGATACGTGTAGCGCTTGTCGGCGTCGTTGATCCCGAAATCATGGTCGTCCCAGATGCCAATCACGGGCGTCTTGTTCACAAACGAACCGTAATCCGGGTTTGCCAACAGCTTTCTGTAATCGTCCGATAAACGGCACCATGCGTAAGAGGCGTGTTAGTGGAGAGTTCCCTCATTGGCTGGATCGTGAAATGACAAACGACGTACGCGTATCGCTTCAGCAGCACTTCGCTCGTGGCTTCCGTGAACATCTTGGTCGGCTTCGGTTCGCCGTGCTCCCTCATATCCGCATAGATCTGTCACATTACAACAGCATCCATTAGCACTATCCGCTATTCAAACGCCATCGCATCATGCGCAACACGTACATTGTCGCCCATCCAGAGCCAGAGCTCGGGATCATGCGACGCGATGTTCTTCCAGAGCGGCTGCTCCATGCTCTGGTCGTTGCACGAGCCGAACGCGATCTTGGAGAGCGGCTTGGCAATGTCGTGCACGCTCGGCACGCGCGGTGTCTTCGCGTCCTCGGCTGCGGTGGTCGTCCATGCCACGCTGCCCAGGCAGAGCGCGGCCAGCAGCGTCGTCTTCAGTTGCATCCTCGCTCTGTTTTTCTGTGTGAGACGCACGCGCGCGGACGAGGAATGAGGAGCACTGACGACGCTGCGCTTCCTTCTCCCGATTGGGATTATGGTGCGCGCGCATTTCTGAACGACATACGCAACACAGGATTACGATAACCGTACTTAACAACAACCACACGACCGTACTTTATGTCCTTTCTTATGACTGAGACAAGCACTCTATGAAAATAATCTATTTCTGATTTTGAGAAGAATGCTTCGAGACTTGAGATGAGGTAAAAGCGTACTTAGCGACACACTTCATCGAAAGCAACATCAACTTATCTGGACTTCAGCTTGAAGTTCGGACAAAACAAGCGAACAGCATGGTCGCAGCAAGGACGCTAAGATCGGGGATGACGTCCAATCGCGCAGACCAAGCGACCGACACATGGCTTTAAATACTGCGACAGCGGTCCACCACTCGGGTGCTTCGCGGTGCCAACAATATGCTGCTCACGGGCTGTTTGCGTTCATGTGCATGAGCTCTTCGGTGGCGCAAGTGACGCGAATGCGCACGTTTTTGTTTTGCTTCGCGACTCTTTTCGCTTCAGACAAGAGAGCGAGTAGCGCGTATTACCGCCGTGCATGACGTACGGTTTACGTTGCCAGTGTGGGTGGAACGACGAAGTAAGCGCGATCGCAACTCGCGACATGTTGTGCTGGTTGCGAAGAAGCTGTCTCCAGCACAAGAGAGAATCATGAAGCGATGCTGTAGTTCCTCAAATTCGTTCTTCTTCGCGTATCGCAAGAAGACTCACGCTCACAGAATGCAAGACGTTCTTCAAAGATGCGGCGAACGTGGCGAGGACATTGGTGGTCGAGTTCTATGCCAGAGACCCCGACTGCCATTTTTGAAGCCGGCATTTGACAACAATCCCAAGGCTTCCTGGTGACGCACGATCGTCTTCAACGATCCCGTCACTCTGGCTGCACCAACGCGAGCTGAACTTCCTGTGCGGCTCTGAAGACTTTAGCAGGTGCGCTGCTTCAAAATGATCGCTGCGTTTCCAGTTGCATTGAGCAGGAAATGATATTTGCCCACAACATGTTGGTGCTCGGCTCACCAACCGTAGGAGGGGCTCAAGCAGGATTTCCGCTTCTGGCAGCCAAGCGAACACCGCAATTGAAGTATCTCAACCATTGCAGCCACTCTCCAGCTGCTGCTTAGATCTCGTCAGCGATTCCGGAAGATTCGACCATGTTGTGGTCGACCTTTTGCGACAAAGAGCAAATTATCTCACACTCTGCATCCGCCATCTTAAAAGAAGGCTCTCTAACTCTGCCTGCTTGAGACGCGTTGCTTTTTATTTTGCCGAAAGCTTCTGATGCGGGACCAAAGGAGAAAAGCAAACGCGCACACAAAAAGGTACCAATCGAAGTAACTCAAAATGAATGGGGACTCTCGTTAAGCGTCAAGTGTGCACCATTACCCTGCTTCTTGTTTCCCTTGTTTCTTTGGAACTCTACGCAGCCATTATGTAAAGCACAGTGTTCGCTTGTGTGTTCGCTTAAAAATCATCCGCATCCAAGTTGAGAAGCACCTTCTCCATGCCGGGCTTGAACGCAGGCTTGCCCAAGAACGGGCAGCTTCCGCATCGGAACGCGTCGCCCTTGAAGCACTACAGAAACACATCACACATTGAAATATTGTGATCAATCCATGCTGCTTACACCGCGAACCTTTGCCATATAAACACGAGGGTTGCGTACGTTGCCACAGCCGGAAACCATCTGCGAAAGCTCCTTGTCCGACACCACGGGCTTCTCATTGTCTTCTGCGTCCTTCAGCCTGTTTGGTGCACAATAAACATATTAGTTCGACAATTTCAGCGATATATACAAAATCAATGTTAAAATATGCACATCCGTACCCGCACGTGCAGTTCTTGCAGGCGCGCTTCTTGCCACCGACGCCAGGGGCGCAGTCGCTCGCAGCAGCCTTGAGCACTTCGTCTGTATCGTCCAGCAATGTGTCCTAAAGAGAGAATAAAACACAAATATCAGATAATGGATCCCAACGACACAACATATACTTCGAAGGATGCAGCAAGCAGCTTCCGAACCTCATCGATAATCTCATCCGTGTCGTCGTCTTCATCATCAAACTCATCCGCCAACACCGTCCACCTGCAAAAAGAATAATCAGCATACAGCACAATTAAACCCCCTCCACAATATAGCATATATACCATTATTGTCATGACAACGTACTTCTTCAATGGGACTGCGGCACTGGTGGTAGTGGTCGTCGTGGTCGTCACCTTCTTGGTGAGCGAGAGCGCGGCGCCCGACTCGAACGACGGCTTCTTGGACGAGAAGCAGCTCACGTTGGTCTTCAGCTCCGGGAAAAACGCCGCGTGTTCCGTCGCGGTCGCGTCCACGACGGTCTCCACAAACCCACCGATCATCAACGCCATCAAGATCGAGTTCTACGCAATAACGAAACCAAATCATACCGTCAAAACAAGATCCGCATATACGAATAGTGCCCAAAAGATACCAATTTCGCTCTTCACACACGTCGATATCCCTACCTTCTTGTCTTCGGTGGCGTCGGCGATGTACACGTGGAGCGCGCCGCCAGCCTTGACGATCGGCGCGAGCGCGTGGAGCTCAGTCGAGAGCATCTCGGTCTGCTCGTTGAACGCGATGACGGCGTCAAAGGGCGTCGAAGCCTTCGTGGTCGCCAGCGTCTGCGCGACGTCGGTGCCTTCCGCGACGGTGACCACGCACACATCCACCACGAGCGGGTGCTGCTGCTTGAGCGCGTCCACGGCGGACGCTACCGCCGCCGCCTGCTGGCGCGTGAACACTGCGACGTTGCCCGAGAGCGCCATGCTTACAATGTCAAGATGCAGTGAGTAGGATGGGTGGTGTCAGCGCTTTCCTGTGGCAAATGGACGAATGCGGAATGCAGCGGCTCGTCGCAGTGCAGAATAGGGAAAGGAAGGAAAAAAGAGAAAGAGCTCCTTTCAGCGAATGTTTTCAGGATAGGATCAAATAGAGCTAGTTACAAATAATTGGGTACCCGAAACAAAATGAGGCTTACTTCCAACTTGCACCATTTGTTCGAGAGAATGATCTGTGGATGCGGGCACAGCAGCCAAAGGAGAAAACGGTGCTGCTGATAGTCGATACGGTTGATGCGTTCTCGATCGAGGCTCGCATGGTCTGGAATGGTCTGCTCTTGGGATGACCACTAAAGCAGTTCCTAATTTGCTTTAGCTTATTGATATAGTAGCCTTTTTGTAGGCATCTCCTTTCGGGGTTCAGAACTGAGTCTGGAGAAAATGAATTGATGCCAGAATAAACTGAACAGACTGAAAGTTCCAATCGGAACTAAACGGAGCATCTGATTTCGCAATCCTCGATGTGGGCCACACTACTTAGCAGCAAACACCGTCGGAATCAGATTTATGTGAGTGTTGGTTCGAAAAGATACGCAAACAACGCAACATGGCTTCAAAAAAACTACGAAGATACTTGGGTGACTCGCATTGGAGCGCGGTGCCTTGGCCAATTACGCTTTCCCCGGCGCGTCGTACTTGGCCAGCGCTGCTTGCACGCGCTGCAGGAGTAAGCGGAACTTGTCGCCCGGAGACAAAAACTTGCCTTCAGCTTTCGGGAGCACGACCTCCAGCATCGTGTCGTTGCCGTCGTTGGCCTGCACCAATACGAACACAAGACCGCCAAACGGGATCTTGCGTTTCGTTTTGGCAATTTGATAAGAGATTCTCACATCCTCTGGTATGCCGATCCTTTCTTGGTGATTGATCACCGCTTCGGTCTTAAACAGATCCCCGTCTTCGCTGTCCTGAATCACCAACGCATCCGTGATGTTGGCCCACCGTTTGCCGATGGGCACTTTTTTTGGATAGCTCCACACACGCAAGCCCGCCTTATTGGCCAGCACGATGTCGCACACCGTGTACGGATTTGGCACGGTGGATGCTCCCCTGTTCTCCCAGATTCCATTGCGACGCACATACTTTATCTTGAAAGCATCTTCTTTATTGTCTCCGACTTCGATCCGTACCTTCAATCTCTCCTTTGTTGCCATTTCACCCGCTTCTTGCTTGCGAAGGTCTGCGATCAGCTCGTTCAATCCGCGGGCATTGGGATCGCAAACGTTCGACCAGCTAGACTTGACGGACGTAAACCGATCCTTCCATCGCAAATCTTCCCACGAGTACTCATGCTCAGGCTGAACGTCGTTGAGTCGAAACAGCTTTTTGCCAAAGTTCGCGCTCACCTTGACATCACGGGGGTTGGAGGTTGCTAGCTCCTCGATCTTTGTTGTCATCATTCGAATGAAATTGTCGTCGAAATTGGCTATGAAATTGCCACGTCCAGTTCCTGGTAGTGATGGGGTCGGACGCGCGCATTGAACCAGTTCATACGGATACATCTCCATGTCGACATCAAAAGCGGCTTGAGCGGGAGAAAATGTCCAGACATATGACGCTCCGTCTTTCGCAGCGAAGCGTCGAAACAGATCTCTGATTGAAATCACACGCCTGGGTGCTGAAGAGGACTGGAGTTGCATTCGGGCAAACACTGCCAGGAGCTCTTCTTCGGCATCCTTGACCTCGTTGCGGCCACCCTTCAGCACGACTTCACCCGTGTGCTTCTGCAGTTGGTACGCGATGCCATACTTTTTCTCAAAGGACCGCTGCTTGAGCCCGACCAAGTGGAGCGGAATGCTCGAAGGCACGTTCACTACCGTTTCGTCCATTCTCACGCTTCTGCTTGTTCTCTGCCCGAGAATTCGGCAAGTGCGTTAGACAGAGAATGGTCCAGGAGAACGAGCAGGTCGGCTCCCATCCTCGCTCGCACTCGCCTGGTTCAATATTCTTTTTTGACGCAGTGGAATGATTTCATAGCATTCCAAAAAAGTATATTGCTTTAAATTCTCGATAATCCTATTGGCAGTCTGTGTTGGTTCGATATTTTCTTGACAAGGTTCGAATTTTGACAGGATGCGATTCGCTCACCGCATGTCGACCAAGTGCGTCGTGGCGTAGCGGTTCCAGTTGCACTCCATGGCGTCTGAGTACACGTGGACGTTGCTCGGGTGCTCGTGGAAGCCTGTTAGATTGCAATTCTGGATTAATTGCAATCCATTCGGCTCTGTTAAGCGGAACACACCAACACTGGAAGCAAGAAAAGCAAGAGTTAGCATCGCCAGCTTAAAAGAGGCTGGTGTCAGTTGCTCAAGAATACTACCGACTTACTTTCTTTCACGGTCGGTTGGCGCGACTACGATTGCAACAGCCTGTCCAAAGTAGCAACAATGATCTCATCAGGATCAGTTGACAATTTCACTGCTTATTGTGTGAACTCACCTCTGGCAAGATGGACTGAAAGCCGCACTGTGTGTGCATATCCACGGACGAGAGGAAGCACGTTTGCTTTGGATGAGTCTGCATGTGTGTATGCAATATCACATTAATGAGCATACTGAGCCGCGAAAGACAAGCTGAAATGACCAAAAAAGAAAGAAAAAGAGCGTACATGGATCCATCCGAGCGTCAGCAAATCGTTCCCAAAGCAAAAGTCGAACAGCTCTTCTTCATTCGTCATCGAGCACATGTCCGACGACCCCTAGGAGCAAAAAATACTTTTTGTTTAGTACCACGAGATGAGATCAATCATAAAGGCACGCAGCAGATGATAATGATACCTCTTGCTTCGGGATAATCAGTGTCGTAATGACCAGATGCTGTCCACTCTACAAAGCAAGCGACATTAGGAAGGGTACCAGCAGCAACGACTTCTCGCTTGCATCTCGCTGTTGAATGAGCCAAAGCGCGTACCAGAACACCAGCGAGAATCCCACACGTTTCGACGCCGTACGGATACTTGTTGGTATTTGGTGCTGCCAGCGCGGTAAACTGGACGATGAGATTTGTAGGAATCTCAAGTTTACGGATTTTCCCGCTGTGGTATCACCAAATAAAGCACACAAATCATCAGACATGCTACTTACGGTCTATACCGTTAAAGTGAAGGTGGACGGACCTGGAAAGCTGCTCGAACGCGTCCAGCGATCGCTGTCGACTCAAGACGGGCTTGGGGATGTGAGAGTGGCTCTGCTGCTCACTTTGCGCGGAACTGATCCACGATGGTTTGCCGATTGACGGGTAGCTAACCTTGCTCTTTGGCGCCTGAAATCATGATGTTGGTAGGCAAAACGCTCAATTCCATAGAGATGCCGTACTGTTAAAACGACAAACCTTGCTGGGCTCGATTCTGGTTGGCAACGGCTGCGATTGTGCTTGCCTGGTACCCCCTACAGCAGCGCGCGCTGGTTCTGTTTTTGCAGACGATGCCAGTGCAGCACCTTGACTGGAAGGAGTCGAGCGCCGTCGCAAGGCTTCCAGCCGTTCCTCTAGAGTGAGATTAGACGTCTTAGCCGCCGGTGCAGTATTCGTTACGCTCTGCTCTTTCGCTTGAAGCTCCTCTTCTCGCTCGTATTCCAGGTACTCCTTCTCTTCGTGCTCCATCCCGTCCAAGATCGCATCAAAGAACTTACCACCTTTTTCTGCTTGCTGCTCGAAGCCGCAACAATACGTGCAAGTTAAGTCGTTTTCCCATCGCCGGGTCACATAACCAGTGGCACACATACCCTCTTAACCCATTCGCGCTCTTTCCCGTACGCTGGGAGAGCGTAGTCCTTATGCGCTGCAATCACGTTGGAGCAGAGTCTGCCATCACCCAAAAGTCAGTCCAAACCCATTCACATACGACGCAATATGCCATGAAAACAGCATACTCACTTGATAAACTTGGCCAAGAACACGTATCTGCAAGCACAATGCGTAAGCGCGATCATACGCACCAATATAATAAATAGTCCATTGCCGCTGCAGCGTATTTCGCGAGCAAAGCGTCATGTTCAACCGACGTACGCATTGTCGTAGGCGCTCTGCGCGTAGTAGACCTCGGACTGCGCGTACAGCTGGCGCGCGAGATGGTAGTAACGCTGCAGCTGCAGGTGGTGCTTGACGGCGTCCACGCGGCAGAACGGCTGCAGGCGCGCGCGCCGCGCCACCAAGCGCTCGGCCACGTCGTCCTGCTTGGTCGTGTCCATCTTGAGCTTCTGGGTGTGACTCGGCAGTGCACCAGGAGTGACGGTACGCCATCGGTTTACAGAGGGTTGATAGGTTCTGAAAAGGTAGTTTCTGCAAGTCTCAAATTGGTGGATCACAGGTTTTAGAAGATGTGCATTCAGAATTGGTTTAGGCAGGATATTAGTTTTAAAATGGACAGGAAGATCATTCTCTCCTTCAAACAGCAAGATGGCGACGACGACGAGTCTGCGCGGCATGCAGGAGCGCGCGGCGCGGTGCGTTGATTATGCCTCCTGCGCTCTCTCTCTCTATCGGGCGTATACTACAGCTGACTGTGTATATGTGTGTACACGTGCGCAGCAACCGCGCGCACAACAGCATGGTGTGGCGCAAGCTGCTCTTCTTCACGGTGCTCATGGTCGCGCTGCCACTCGGCACGTTCTTCGGGCTGAAGAGATACATTGGGCCAGGTGCGTAATGCCGACGAAGAGAGGGGCTGTTCTCCTCACAGTGTGTGCGCTATATGTGCGTGGTGTGACTCATCCTTCGTGTACTGTCATTCTCTGTTTGTATGTGTTTGTTGGCAGGCAATCCGAATGCGGACTCATGGAGGTGCGTGGATGTGTTCTGTATCCGTATTATTTCATTAATCGCTTACTCTATTTTTGTGTATGTGCTTTGCGTTGAATTGCGAGTAGTGGTTTTGCGGCCGTGCTGATGGTGAACATCGTGATTGGCGTGTATATTATCTCGGCATGGAGCGAAAGCGACGAGAAGGAGGTCGCGCCGCCTGTGGGCAGATGGAGCAAACCGAAAGATGAATAGTGCGCACACATAGAATCCAAGCACACAATTCACTACTTCGTACTTCATATATTGTTGCAAC
This sequence comes from Globisporangium splendens, assembly GCA_006386115.1. Lineage (NCBI taxonomy): Eukaryota > Oomycota > Peronosporomycetes > Pythiales > Pythiaceae > Globisporangium > Globisporangium splendens. The sequence continues at coordinate 288,537 of VFIW01000043.1, read as the reverse complement.
AATCTTGCACGATGACTCCAAAACGGGTCGCTGTATTTAGAGAACGCTGGATGTGGACTTTCTTTCCACATGATCAGCTTCGGTATCACTGCTCAAGACCCCACGCGTACGTGGCGAACGAGAGCTGTCCAACGCCCCAGCCACCGAAGAGCTTCGTCGCCGCAGGTCGCTCTGGTTCCATACCGGCACCCATGGCCACGACGAAAGGGGTGAAGTGGTCGGGCGTCGGGTGGGCTTTCCTTGCCGATGGGACTTTTTCCCACGACTCGACCGCGGCTTGGCGGTCTTTGTAGCTGAAGTTCGACGACCCAGCGAATGTGGAGTCGAGCCATTCTTGGAAATTCAGCGCCCAGTCCGCAATCGGAGCTGACGGATCGAACCCGGCATGCAGGTTGTGCGTCGCCTGACCCGAACAGATGATCAGCGTGTCTTCATCGCGGAGTGGCGCGAGCGCCTTGCCCAGTTCAAAGTGGTCCTTGGCGCTCATGCGGTCGTTGATGGAGACACTGACGACCGAGATGTCGGCCTCGGGTCGGATCAGGAACATCGGCACAAACACACCGTGGTCGTAGCCGCGCTCGACGAGCGTCGATGTGATCTGGTTTTGAGTGAGCACGTCCTTGATCCGAGCAGCAAATTGCGGATCGCCCTTGGCACGATACACGACTTCGTAGGATTCCTGCGGGAACCCGCCGTAGTCGTAGATCATCTCGGGGCTCGCGGACTTGGAGATCTCAAAGCCGTATCGTCTGGACTCCCAGTGAGCCGTGACAAACAAGATGCGCTTTGGCAGCGGTCGCACCGAAGCAGATGCATCGCCATTAGCACTCGGATAGAGCCTGCTGAAGATCGTGCGCATATTGTTTGCGGCTTCGCAACTGCTGCTCTGTCCGTAGAAGTCGTCCTTCAAGAGCCACAGCGGGCCAGGACCGTGCGAGACGACAACGACTGGGTGGCGGAACGCGCGGTTCATGGCGGCGCAAGCAGGACCACTGGAGGCGTCGCACACGTCGTCTGGTTGCGCGGCAGCAGCTACAGCGGCAGCAGGGAGTAGGAAGGAGAAGAGCGACGTGACGAAGCGCATGTGCTGCGGCTTCAAAACGGAAATGAGCTCTAGACAAGAAGTGGATACTCGTTCGTCGAGGCAAACCTTGCAACGAGTACGAGCACCCTGACTATAAGGGCATTCTTTCCACTCTATCGTATTGTTTTGAGCAATAGTCTAAAAACGCTGCATTTAATGACAGCAAGGTATTTAATCAGAGGGATACATCAGAGGTCATTTTGTTGCTGCCGTAATCATGGAAACCAGCTGTTTGCACCGGCGGAACAACGTCATTGGCTCGCAGGTGACGCATTTTGTTTCTTCATAAGAGCGCCAAAATCCTTGCTCTTTTGCATCCAGAGAGCCATGCACTGCAGGACAGTGCACAGAGGGTCGGTCACTCAGCGAGCGCTCTGCGTAGCACAAGGCTGGACGCATTCAGACTAAACTCGGAGTGCGCAGATCAGACAGAGGCAAACCCCCTTGCTCTTCAACGTGATCTTATTATCCCTACCCTCTCCGAATCAGCCAATGAGCGCAATGTGCCCTCATGAGTCAAAGTCCCACCGATTCGTAATCGCAAAGTACCACTTCCGCTTTAACGACTTCCACAATACGAGCGTCCCTTCTTCCAGTGCGTTGCAACATTTACTGTTCAAGGCAGGTCATTAAAGTCAGGCTACGATGCGACGCGTTCGTTCGCTAATCAGCAAAGTGGACCTCCAGCATGGAGACCTCGTTGGGCGGACCGTAGCATCATCATCAAGTGGCTGCCTCTCTGCCAAGCGGATCATGAGCTTGAGAAGGCAGCGGGCGTGTAATCCCATTCTCTTCATTCCGCAGTTTGCTTTGCTCTCCACACATCCACCACCACAAACCAAGACTCACCACCATGTCTGCGTTCCGCCACCCCGTCGTCGCTGTCTCCCACGGACCTGGTCCGCTCTGGCTGCTCAAGGACGGCTTCATGGGGATGAACGCCAGCTCCGTGTCGGCGCAGAACGTGCGCGCGACGTTCGCCAAGATCTACCCAGACGCGTCGCACCCGCTGCCCAAGCGCATCCTCTTCGTGTCAGCCCACTGGGAGTCCGAGAGCAAGGGCTTTGAGATCTCGAGCTCCAAGAACCCCGACATGATCTACGACTACTACGGCTTCCCGTCCGAGGCCTACGACGTCGTGTACGCCGCCAAGGGCGAGCCCGAGTTTGCGCAAAAGGTCAAGGACGTGCTCGCGAAACACAAGATCGACGCCAAGCTCGTGGACCGTGGCTACGATCACGGCGTGTTTGTTCCCATGTCGCTGATCCGACCGGAAGCCGATATCCCGATCGTGAGCATGTCCATCAACGATATGTTGAGTGCAAAGACCCACTTTGAGCTCGGCAAGGCGCTCAAGTCGTTCCGCGACGACGAGACGCTGATCATCTGCTCAGGTCAGGCGACGCACAACCTTCGCGCCAGTCGCGACCCGAACGATCCGGTTAGCGAGTGGGCACAGGGTTTCCAAGACTGGATCGACAAGGTGTTCACTTCGGCATCTTCGTTGAGCTACAGCCAGCGCCAAGCGGAGCTCGAGACCTGGCAAAAGACCGCACCGTTCGCTCGTCTCGCACACCCAAGTCCAGACCACTTCTCGCCGTTCATCGTCGCCGCTGGTGCCGGAATGGACGATTCTCAGCCGAGTGGCGAGAAGATCATCGGTGGGTGGGGAGCCGGACAGCTGTCCTTCGCCACGTACGCGTGGGGAGTCCACAAGTAGATCCATCCCCGTATCGCTCTTCGTTTCGTCCGAAATTTAACGACAAAAAGTACAAACTATTTTGTGTGCAAAGTAGCTGCATTGCCTCCTCTCTTTGCCTTAACTCGTACGACTTTGAAGGTGTTTACAGTGGCTTCGTGATGCGTTCGAAATCGGTGAGAATGGATCACGTATCCATGCTCGTATCCAACAAGACGGTGATGGGATGAAGTCCCAATGCACCAATCACCGCATGGATCTCTAGACTGTCAATGCTTTTCGTCCACGTACCTTCTGGATCAGATCTGCATCCAACTGCACCACCCACTGCACGGCTCAGGCTCAACTCCCTCTCACCTGGTCAGCTTTCCATGCCGTCATTGCCTCTGCCATTCTTCAATTCGCCAGATCGAGTCCACGACATACCCAGCTCACTTGAGGCCAAGATGACCGACACCTTCCGCCACCCAGTCGTCGCTCTCTCTCACGGTCCCGGTCCTCTGTGGCTGCTTAAGGATAACGGATCCCGCACTCAGCACAGCGAGAGCGAAGCTGCGCGCAACCTTCGCACGGTGTTCGACAGAATCTACCCACCGATGGAGAAGAAGCAGCTGCCCAAGCGCATCCTGTTTATCTCGGCGCATTGGGAGTCGTCCAGCGCCGGGTTCGAGATCTCCAAGACAGCAAATCCAGGAATGATCTACGACTACCGCGGGTTCCCGCCAGAGTCCTACGAAGTCGTGTACGCCGCAAAGGGAGAACCCGAGTTCGCAGCTCACGTGCATGAACTGCTCGAGCAGAACAAGATCGAAGCGAAACTCGTGGAGCGAGGCTACGACCACGGCGTCTTTGTGCCCATGTTTCTCGTGCGTCCCGAAGCTGATATCCCGATCGTCACCATCTCGATCAGCAACAACCTGGACGCGAAGGCCCACTTCGATCTTGGCAAAGCCCTAGCACCTCTGCGCGACGAGCACACGCTGGTCATTGCGTCAGGGCAAGCCACCCACAGTGGACGCAACCCCGACATTCCCGCCGGTCTTGAGAACTGGGCGAATGAATTCCAGGAATGGCTCGACAACACACTGTCGACGTCGTCAACATGGAGCTACGACGAGCGTCGTCGTCAGATCTTGAACTGGGAAAGCCTGCCAATCGCCAAGATCGCGCATCCAACTCCAGACCACTTTACGCCTTTCCTTGTCGCGATTGGCGCAGGCGCGAGCGAAGACGCACCTGCGAGCGAGAAGCTGTTCGGTGGATGGGGAGGTGCTCTGTCGTTTGCGGCCTATGCGTGGGGCATCGTGAACTAATCAGCCGTCTGCAAGAAAACGAAATTGGACTTGCACGGACGAATCTTGGATTGATGAGACGCAGAACTTACTAAAATGAGTAAAACAAAATTGCTGATTCCTGTATCTTAACAGACAACGTAATAGTAATTTCCAAAGCGCTCGACACAGCTTTTCAAATCCTCATGGTCATCAATCAGACGTCGCGACTGAATCCCAACCAGCTGAAGGTCCGTTGCTGTCGGCGCGTCGAACACAATGTACTTGCGCACAAACTCTTTCAGCGTCGCGACCTTTTTACACTGGCGCAAGTTCACATGAATCACACGTGACTACAACAGATACACAAGGCATTGCCATAGCACACACGATTAGAAACAGCAATAATATGGTGAGGTATGCAGGCATCGACGACCAAAAGCAAGACAGTACCCTTGGGTAAGACTGGTCCGTGACAAATTTCAGCTTCACAAAGTCTTGATCGTTTGCTTTCGGCGACACTTGCACACTTTCCCCAGCAGCAGATTCAGCATCTTGTTTCACTTTTTGTTGCTTCCTTTGCTCTTCTTCTTCGTCTTCGTCGTCGTCATCAATCTCGTAATAGTTGTCTCCCATTAGATGCGCGCGTGCTGGTACAGACGCCTTTGACTGAGAGTGGTGACGCGGTTCATTCGGGCTTTGGCTGCCCTCAGCGTTGCGAACGGCCGCGAACGACGCCGTCGCGACTGCAGCTGCAGTGCGCTGTTTCTTGCGTCTCAGTGTGGCCCCAAATGTGACTGAAGCTGCTGCTGGCTCTGAATCGGGTCGTGGGGATTTTGGCGACCCTCGTTTCCGTTTTTCTTTTCCTAGTTGCAAATTCTTCCATTTGTCCTAGCAAACACAAACATTTACAGGCAGCAAGTGTATTCGGCACTGTGTGTATTGGCAAATGGCAGCATCCCACACAAGCAAAATGGCTCTCACCTTGAGATCGACATTCGTTCGGTGCTTGGAGAAAATGCCGGCGCCTGCATCCAAAATCGTTCGCCATTTGCCGAGGCCGTACATCTCGACACCATTACGCAAGCATTCCTCTTCTTCCTCGGACCAGAACATTGTTCTGCGGCGCGGTCTACAGGAAACAACCAGGCGCAGCAGATTACAGCATGTTAGCAGACATGAATGAGTTCGTCAAGCACCTGCCAAAGTGTGCTTACTTGATGCCGTCTGGTAGAGTCGCAGCGGCCGCGATCTGGACACTTCCGCTTTCGCCATCCTCGCTCTCCACGTCTTGGCTGCAGTATCGTCACACCGCGTTAGTTTGTATCACTCACTACACAACTCTTTACATTCGAGCAAGTTGCTTACGTTGCGGATTCATTCGCAGACGGCTCGAACTCGCTTGGTTCGGGACTGTCCTCAGAGGCAGCGACCTCTTCTCCCGCTTCCTCTGTCTCATCGTTCTCATCACGTTGCGACTTTTGTGGTGGATTGGCGTCGGAAGCAGCCGCTTGTTCTGCTTCCTCCATCTCATCATCTTCATCGTACTTCAACTTTCGCGACGAAGGAACCGGCGGCGCAGTGAGTTCTTCCACACTCTCCACTTCTTCACCAACGTTCACCTCCACCTCAGGACCCGGTTTCTGTGGCGTTGACGCTGACTTTCCATGCGACGATGCAGGACACGACTTCTTCCCAGCAGAAGACGACGTCGATTGCTTTGACACCACCGCCACAGCATCAGCAGAGGGCTCCACCACAGTCACAACCGAGGAACCCACAGCTACTGCATTAGCTGCTTCATCGAGTTTACGAGGCGATCTTCGTGGCATACTCGAGGCCTCCGATGCGCGCGTTGCAGTGGACAGAGCTGCTTTCGCACCCGTTGACGCTTTTTTCGATCTGGAGAACGGCACAATCACACAGTCATAGCGCATAGGATGTTAGATAAGCTGCACAGTACAAAGCGCAACGTCCGTACGGTCTGCTCTCTGCCTGCAGAAACTCGCACGCACCCCTTTGGTCTGCCGCGCCGCGCCATGTTCGTGCTTGGTGCTGTGACTTTCGCAGTCGCTGTGAGTTTTTGAATTTTGCGGTCAATCAGCAATGCGAACTTAATGTCAGAGGTTGTTATTTACGGGTGTTGGTGGTGTATTTACTTGCTCATGGATTGATGTCAGCATACGGATGTTGTATATTTTACGTGAAACTAAATATAGCATTTACGGCTTGATGTCACAATCATGTGCCTTCAAAGCCATCGTCGGAATATGACAGTTCGTCGTCGTGCTTTTCGCTCTCTTTCTGTGCGTCTGTGGCCTCGTGGTCGCTCTCGTCACCATAATCGTCTTCGTTGCCGTAGCTCTCGTTGTTGTAGTCGTCGGTGTGCAATCGAGACTCATGCGCAACGTCATCGTCAATCTTCAACCTGGTGGTCGTCACTTCGCCTTCTTCGTCGTTGTGGTCGTTGTCGAATTCGCTTCCATACCCACTCGTATCGTCCTCAGCATCGTTTCCATATTGTGGTGACATCGCTGCTGCGGTTGTATCGCTTGAGTGTTCATGTTCACCGTTTCCTGTGTCTTTGCTTTGTGGTGACACATCAGCAGGTGTGTCGTGAATTTCGTCAACATGACCTGCGTCGTCGTCGAAAGGTTCTTCCTCGTAGTCTTCTTCCTCCTCTTCTCTGTGTTGTGCCGCTGCTTCTGGTGGTTCCTCTGGTGCGTCTGACAGTGGCTCAACCACGGAGTCTGCTGCTTGGTCGACATTGCCTATCACAAAACTCTCGTCTTCATTTCTCTGGTTGGAGGCTGCTTGTGCAGCCATTTCTGGTGGTGAATACCCCACAGGATCCTCAATCTGTTTTTGTCTTGGCTTAAGTTCTTCAATGTTGTCTATTGTACTCCCAGACGTCGCTTGTTCCTCAGGTGGAGGCATCGCAGCACTCATAGCCTCGATATCCGCCAAATCACCTTCATCTGCCGTTTCCGGTGGCGATGATGGCAGCTCTGTAGACTCCTCTGTTTGCAATGCCATGCTCTCTGGTTCATTGCGAACGAGAGCTTCGGTTGCCTCACGTGACCCCATTTCGTTTGCAAAAGCGTCTGCGATCTGGTCGATCGAGTCCTGCAGCGCATCGAATACAGTGGCATTGATTTCGCTGTCGTTAAACGTGCAATCGGGTTGCTCCGAGTCGTCCACCACCTCGGAGATGGTTTGTTCCTCTGCTTTGCACGCATCCGAAGCATCTGGCAGGATCGCTTGTTCCTCTTCTTTGTATGTACCTTGCTCATCCTCAGATATCATAGCACCCGCTTGTAGCGATATGCACTCGGGTGCTTCATCAAGCGACATGGCGTCGAGCGCAGACTCCAGCTCCACAGCCGGCGAAAACACACCTGGGCTAATTGCCACGGGATCCATGCCGACGTCGATCTCCAATCGCTTGTTTCTTGCTCTCGAAAATGTGAAATGCACGTCGACAACGTCTTGATCCTGTGGCCGAAAAATACTGTTTTCTTGTTGATTGTCCGGCTGCTTTGTTGTCTCCGAGTCTCGGCTCACTTTGTGCTGCTGTTGCTCCAAGGACGGAGCCGATCGTTGCTGACGCAGCATCATGATCCGGCGGTGATTCGCTGCCGTCGCATGTGGAATATCGCTGCGATTCGTCCCCTCTCGAGGGCTCATCATCGCGTTTGCCGCATCTTTTCTTGCAGCTGACGGGCTTCGCGAGCTTTGTGCTTCCGCTTTTACCGCCTTCCCACCAAGACACACCTGGGGCGACATTTGCGCTTTCAAAAGCTCCTGCTGAAGCGAAATCCGTCTCTTCTCTTGAGATCGAAGGTAATGTTGGTTCCACTTGTCGTCTTTCTCCCATTCTTTGCAGTTGAGCGTGCCTTTCGTCGAGCGAAGGCGTTTACTCAGCGCCTAAGGTGAAATGATTGTAGAAAATTGTCTTTCGGCCACAAAGCTATAAAACTGAGAAGTTCACTCACCTGGTTCTCTGTCCATATCTTAAGCTGCTCTTGCTTCTTGTTGTAGTCGTGAGAAGACGACCGCGTGGGCGGTGGCTGGTGATGCAGTGGTATCGAAGTCTCATGTGCTGCTGACTCCTCACTACAACTATGACCGGTATTGGCAATGGGACTCGGCTTTGCGTGATGGAGATGTCGCGGTGTGGGACTTGCGATTTTTGCGAGCCGATCATGGAGTCGCTGGTTCTCGTGCGCGATCACCTCCAGCCGATCGACCTCCATTCGCGTCTTCTTGGACGGATTTTTGGCTCTCTTAACCATTGTCTTCGGACGCCGACGACCGGATTTGTTGTCGTCGCGATGAGCTACCTCATCATTCATTTCGTTTCGAGCACTCTGCACTCCGCGTACAGCGCCGTCGTCCTCTTCTTCTCGATCCTGTGGCTCGTCTTCCTTTGGCGCGATGCTCGTTTGCCGCACTTTGGCAGGACTCGTCGTGCATCGCTTTGCATTGCCATGATGCTGGAACTTGGGCAGCAACCGGGTCTTGGGAGCTTTCGTGTCCACATAGCTGTGCGCCTTGGAGATCCGAGCGAGGTGGCCGGCCAGATTCCGTGCGATCTCTCGGGTCCAGACCGTGGCATTGCTGTATGGCTCGGCGCGCCGTGCTCGATCCATCTCTCAGCAGCTTCTAGTAGTCCACCATGCAGCCAAGATTGCGCTGCTTTCACTGCAATGGGCAAAAGCGCATTGTACCTGAAGACCTATACTTAGCGCTTTGAACCATGACATGGGATAATGAACCATGCGTGAATCAGAGCGTCTAGGTGAGGACTCAAGCATCTAATTATATTGACGAGGAGGGAGTTGGAGCATACACCCTTCTCCTCCATAAATCAGCGGCATCACCTAGGTAAGAGGCACTCCAGCGGACTGGCGTGTCACGAGCCATTGCAGAGCTTTTTCCCACGAAATGCGTTCTTCTGCACTTGACGCCTCCATCGAAATGGCTTCACCACGCACCAGCAGCTGGAGGTATCGAAGCTCTTTCTCTGTTGAACTCGGGGATCGCGTCAGATACGATGACAGAGCGCGCTTCACTGGCGTTTTCCTTTCGCTTTTGTCAGCCGTAGAAGAGGGAACAATCGATAACTGACTGACAAAAACACGCTCGACGCGCGGCGGATGACTCGAAAGATGATGGAAAAGCAGGTACGTTCCGTCGACGGCGAGTGTGACTCGTACCTTATTCCTTGCGCTGGATTGCTTTTTCTTCGTTTGCTTCTTCGCATCGATGGTGGTGCCAAACACTCGAAACAGTGCGCCTTCTAGCAGAAGATCGCGATAGCGAGGCTCCTGTTTGGACAGGAGTTGCGCTGTTTGGATCGGGAGCGACGAGAATGACTTCGCAATTGGTAAGTTGGTGGCGCTTGAGACCAACTTCCGTGAGTCAGGATCCGTGACACCAAGGTTGGTCAGCAAAGCACGAGACGCGCGGTAGACTTGCTTTGATGACGTTGTTTCGTGCTTTGCCACGATGCCCTCGAGTGCCAAAATGACTTCCTGTCGATCTTCGAGTGATAACAGAGCCGGCTTCTTGTTTGTGACGAGATCTAGGAACTCCAGGCACGCGCAAAGATAGTTTTCGTCCTCCAAGTGGACCGAGATCCGCTCGGCAGTGATGACGATCACATCAAACAGCATGAACACAGGGATAGAACTCCGGTCGATGACGCATAGCTGCATCATAAGTGCGTAAATGCCTTGCTCCACGTGTCTATAGTCGATCTCGTCGTCGGAATATACCAGCAATTGCAGGATCAGATGCGCTCCATCGCATGCCAATTGATGCCCCAACTCCGGGTGAACCACGAGACACGTGAGGACCCCCAGGATCTTTTCAAGGCAAAGCGGCAGTTTATACTTCACTTGACTTTGAATGGAATCAGCGACGCTCAGGAGCCAAAGGGGGATGTCATGCCACCCGTGCAATGGACGATTTGCGCACGCAAGGTTCACGAAACAGTCGATCGCAGACTCGAGCAAGAGCGGATTTTTGTTGTCGCCTTGAGACCACACGACGTGGACGACTTGCTGGAGGTGCTGCAACACATGGAGTTCTTCGGCACGATCTCGTCCAGCGTCCAGTCGCGTAAGATCGTACAGGAGTTCCAGCAGCATGCCGACAAAAGACGCGTTTGTGGATGTTGTCATGTCACTTGTTTGGCAGTGGTTCCCAAGCAAATGAAACAGCAGCGACAGGATATCGGTATGGAGCAGTTCATGCAACACTTGCGCCCGCCATGTTCGCAGCTCGCCCTCGCTTGTTGTTTCATCTCCCGCAGTCCTGACTTCGTGACTTGAACCAGCAATTGCATCCATCTCCACGCTGCTGTCTTGCACGTCGATCATCCGCATGAGTGTCTGGATTACAAGCATAGAAATACGCTCATCATTCACGTGTCCGCGACACACAACTGGAATCACAATGTGTCCGTGGTTAGCGACAACCTGCTTCAAGACGTCGTGAACGTGGTCTGGGCTGGAAAAAAGACCGAGAAGCAATCTCATGGTGCACCCGGCGACCACTTCGTTCCCGTTATGATGCACTAAACACTCGAGAAGGAGAGGAACGACTCCTAACTCCACCAACTGCCGGCTTCCACGCTGCTTGTCCACTCGGACGATACCTTCAATGCCTTCCAATGCACACTCTGATTCGTGAGCGCTATGATCACAGTCCAAAGTCCTCATCCAAATCAACGAGTCCAGGTTGCTTTCGCTGAAAAGGAAGAAGTGCAGTGTGCTTGTGAAAATGGAATCTCGGTAGCTAGAATTCAGAAGCTGGGAGCTGAGGCACATCAACTCTTGGAAAAACGAAGCATCGAGTCCGAGACAAGCGATAGGAGCTCCAGTGGTCATTGCGTCATCCAAAGCAGCAATTCGCATGAATATGCGATGAAATGCAACGCCCTTGAGTATCTCTTCTCCACGAGACGAGAGAAGAATGGCTTCCAAGGCAATGAATCCTTTGACAATACGATTTCCTTGAACGGCATGATTGAATGATGGTGCTCGCGTTCCCACTTCGATCGCGGTGAGAGTAGTCTGGAGTCTGGATGCGAGTCTCCGAACAACGTCATCTGTCGCCAGCAACTCGATCACCGTTTTCACGCGCTTCAATATCGTTGACAGACGTGCAGACGACGTGAACGACAAGCAATGGAGGAGTGTTCGCAAGGTCTGAAAGCTTCGAGAAACCAAACAGTCGGGAAGAGTGTCCGGAACGGCAGCAAGAATCTCGAGTACGCAAATCAACAAGTCGAATCGGACTTCGTTCAGTGAGTGCCCATGATGAGCCACTTCGCGGTCGATCTTGTCCAGCAATACGTTTGCTGCGCCAGCCTTCAGCAGCAATTTCGCACAATCCAGTTGTTCAGACGCAACGAGAACGATTGTCTTCAGCACGAACTCCACGATACGATCGGTGGTGTCATTACCAAAGTCATGCATGAGAATACTGACTCCAGTCGACAGCCAATTCGCGTCAACAAAAGCGCTTGTGCAGGCTGGGCTTGCTAGCAGGATTGCGTAAATTAGCGCACACCCACGCTCAATCGTCGAAGTGGCGTCAAACTTAATCAGTACAGCTTTCTCAAGTGATTCGGTAAGCACTTCGCAGCCATTGCACTTCCGAAGCGACGTGAAAAGCACTCCCGTATCCAAAGAAGCCGGTACATTCAGCTCGCTGATCGCCAAATCCGCATAGTTTTCATGCTGAAACGAGCAAAGCCGCAGTATCTTGACCATACTAGTCAATCCGCTATAGCAGCTCGAAGCGATCCGCATAAACGGAGCACGCTCCTTTGCTGTTGGACTCTCGATGGCGTTCCACAAGATGGTTATGATCAGTTCGATCGCACGGCCATCAGCCAATGCTTCGCAATGGGGCCGTGTGAAGGCCAGAGTCGTGATAACACTGCGGCACAATTCAAGAGACTCGACAAAGGGCTCCTATTGTGTGAGCACACATTATGTGATACCGTGTAAGAAGCAAACGAGCACATTTTCATGAAGCACACCGAAAAACCTACCAGATCGATGGCGGACACTTGGGTCGATAGATTCACATGCGACTCCAGAACACAGATGTACTTTCGCACATCAGCTTCGGTGCAGATACTATTCACGATCGTAAAGACAGATCGATTGAACTCGACCATGTTTAATTGATGGACATCAATCGCCTTGGACACGCATTGCAGCACTCCATATTCGATGTACTCTTGGCGAATGGTCTTGCTTTTCTGTACAAATTCACACAGAAATAATGAGATCAACCACAGCCGGTCGTCAGAGATATCTATGGAGAAAGTCGAGGAACCTACCAACTGATATGCCAGCAGATTCATGAATTCCAAAGTCAGAACACTGTCTTGAACCTTGGAGCGCATGAGTCGAAGCGTGTCCTTAATGTGTTGTGTCGAAAACACGAAATCATCTGCGTATCGATACGAGTAGATGTAAACCAGCGCCTTCATGCAGTGCAGTTGAATGATGTCGCAGGTCGAGAATTCCACTCTCGCGTCACAGAGAATCCCCCCGAGGTTCCTGCAAAATAAACAAAGATCCCACAGTCAATACGCGTCTCGACTCTTCAGAACTCTAATCATTTCGATTTGCACGGACCATGGCGCAGCCACCTCCAGTCGTGGTCTCAAGTCATGCATGCTGGACAGAACGATAATGGATCGTAACGTGCTGTTGGGAAACTACGCTCAAACAAAGTCAAACCAAGGTTCTGTTTTAGCCCCGATATGAAAGGTGAAGCCTACGTACCTCCTAGCGCTTTGTCATCACACACGCGAGTGTTTCCAACCCATCCTGCTGCTCAAACTCTTTGATAAATCCCTACACAGGCGTGAGCATTAATGAGACCGAGATCATTTCCTTGTCTTCAACCAAAACACAGCTCACTTACTTCACATGGCACCAACTCGTCCAGAACACAGATAAAATGCTCCAGTTGCTCATCGGTGCCAGTATCGAGAATGACTTTTATGGCTTGCGACAACGTGGCTGGCCCTTCTTGTGCCTGCAGCTCAATCCACAGTTGCTCACGAAAAGTGCTTGAAGCATAGTGAAATGCAGTGGCGACTGAGAAGGCAATGGACGCATTCCTTTCGGACTCTCTGTCTAAAAGATACCGGAGGCAGAGAAGAAAACCGCCCTTCTCGAAAAAGAGCTTGGCGTGCTGGCTGCGCATGGAAAGCGATGGTTATTTCATCCGAAAAGCAATTTGTCAGCAAACTACGGCAACGCACTGACCTCCAAAGAACCGCCAGCGCCAATTTCAGTACGTCGTTCCGTGCTGCAAATGATTCATCGTTCCGTTCTCTGAAGCACACAAGATCAGTTGGTGCCAACGATTTCATTTTCAAACGTTTGCGTTCGCACACAGTTGACTCATTGGCGTGGCATTCCTTCAGGCTCACGAGTCCAGAGATAACAGCTTCCGTCAGCGTCATCCCACAGATCTTCTCGAGAAACGCGGCATCATGCTGCATTGATGGAGAGCATAGAAAATATCCCATTAGTTCGCTTGACTGTCGCGTGTCAAACAACTAACTGAATTTGCCGGCAAACCTCATCAAGGTTGTGACGCTTGCGGTAGTTTGCTATTGTTGCGCCGACAATCAGCGCCGCACTGTTGAACAGGGTGTCATCATCTTCGCGACTTGCTGCATCAAGCACTCTGCATATATATGGCATAGTTGCAAGCATTTCATTTGACCAAATCGTGTCCGGCAAAAACATACGCACGCAACAAAAATTCTTACCTGAACAGTACCCTGCGCGCAACGATGTAAAAACTCGGCTTTAGCTCTAGGCTGTGCTGGTTACAGTGCGCCAATACATTCAACACAAGACTCGCAAGACTTGGCGGAGTTCCAACACCATTCCCGGTGAATTGCAAGACGGCATCGAGGTACAAGAGGCACTTCTGGAGCAGCTCGATGTCTTTGGAATGAGCGAACTAAAGGTTGAACGGCAACAAGACATCAGGCTTTCAGAACCGATGGCAGCCAATAGATAAATGCAAGCATATACAAGGCATCCTACCATCACTTGCGTGACAAAGTCAATCTTTTGCAGCGCACTTTTCTTGACATCCAGCTTCTGTTGACTAAGGGGCATCGCTGACAGCACCGACATCGCTTGGTGAAGGCACTTGTTTCGCTCCAGGTGGATTGGATGGCGAGCGATTTTCAGTAAAGTGTTCAGGATGCCTGGAGCATTGAGTGGCCAATACGGCAAGAGGCACTTGAACGTGTAGCAGCTGATTGCGACGGTACGCAACACAACACGTACCTGCTTGATGCAACGCAGTCGAAATAGAAAGGCTGTTGCTTGCTTGCATCACGCTGAGTAGCTCTAAGCTCGCACTTACAAGAGCTGGCTTGTCCAAGTAGAGATCCATTGCGTCGACGATATCCGCAACAGCACCAGCTTTGACAAACGCAAGCATGTACGGATCGCAGCACCTATCGGATAGATTCGTCGTTGCTTGCTCCAAGCCATGGTCATCGACGGTTCTCGTACTTTGTTTGGTTGAGAACTCGAGCACCAGCATCTGAATTGCTTGGAGGAGCACTGAATACACGTCCTTGTACGCTGATAACGAGCGGATCAGTAGCCCCATGCGGGTATCCACTTCCATCAGCTCCATTTCGTGTTGCGATCCAATCATTATAAGCCGCTTGCACCACACTGAGGTGTATGAAGCGACTGTTGCGCTTCCACAAAGGTGGACGTTTCGGCTTCAACTGTTTCCTCAACGCACATCTCACAATTAGACAAAACAAGAGAGAGCCAGGCATCCTGAAACGATAGAAAGTCACCGCTCTATATATTCTGTGCGTTCTTCAGTTGCAAAGTACGGTTGACGCTGCTTCGATTTAGTCATTGCGCCAGATGACCGACACCTCATCAGTTCGGAAGCTGCACAATACATGTCAATAGGTCAGTAATTAATACCCTCTGTCCACTCAAACGCATAGCATTTCATACCGTTGCGTGCACGTGGCGTCGGCCATTGGCGTGAGCTCGCCGTATTGGTACTGCAACACTCCCGCCTGGGCGATCATCGCGCCATTGTCGATGCAGTATCGGTGGTCCATCGCACACACGCGGCCATTGCGCTCTTTTGCCATAATCTCCATCATGTCCTGCAAACGCTTGTTACCTACAGCAAACATTGCAGACGGAAGAAGATGGTGAGTTGCAGTGCTTCCGTTTGCTCGTGAGCACGCCGTGATCACTTGTGCACGTACAGCCCACTCCGCCGACAATCAGCACCTCCGATTGCCCACAGTGCGCCATCGCGCGCTCCGTGATCTCAACCTGCACAACAAATCACAGCAAGATGGTTAGCATATGAGAGAGAAGAGAGACTATCTGGCAAACAAGGATATGTCGTTTTATCGCACCAGCATGGCAAAGATGGTTTCTTGCAGCGAATAACACAGATCGGCTTTCGTGCACTCGCCCGAGTCCAATTTCTCCCTGTATCAAGCATAATCCCAATTAATACCATGTCAGATTCAAACGCTATGCATAGATAACGCACACACAACGTACTTGGCTTCTTTTTCGATGAATGTGGCCAATCCAGAGAACGAGACGTCCATGCCTTTCACGATGTATGGCAACTCGATAAACTTCTTGCCCCTGCAAAACAAACAAACAGCAATTCAACACGAGATGGTGAGCGCAGACGCTCTGATATCAGCACGCTGCACAGCCCTTTTCTTATTCCACGCACTCTCGTGCGAGCACTTCGATGTTGTATCCCGGACTCGGGTCGTTCGACAAGCCGATCACGCGCGCAAAGCGATCCAGGCAGTTGCCCACGGCGATGTCAATGGTCTCGCCGAAAATGCGGTAGCTATCACATACAAAGCAATATGTCAGCACACTATAATTCCCACGTTAGCATCGCCGCATGCACGAAGAAGGTACCGCTGCATGGAGTACGCGATGACCTGCGTGTTGCCGCCGCTCACGTACAACACCACGGGGTTCGACGACTTGGTCACCGTTCGCCCCATTTCAATGTCTGCAACATCACACACACATACGCGCATTATAACCAATCAGCACAATCACACACACCAAGCGCATTCAAAGCAGAAACAGCAAGAATGCAAACGTACGGCCCACGCAGTGGTTGACGCCGATAAGTGGCTTCTTCCAGAGCAGCGAGAGCATGCGCGCGCACACGGCGGCCGAGCGCAGCGGTGCGCCCATGCCGGGACCCTTCGTGTAGCAGATGCAGTCGATCTCCTGCGGCTTGGTGTTCGCCTCGATGAGCGCGGCGCGCACGATGCCGTTCACATGGTTCTGGTGGTGCCACGCAGTCTCGCGCGGCAGGAAGCCCTGTCCGGGCGGCGTGATGTACGTCTTGCGCGGGTTCGACAGGATGTCCGTCTCGCCGTCCTCGCGGTAGCGGATGATGCCCACGGCGAGCTTGTTGGCGCTGCCCTCGATGCCCATCGCAATCACATCGCCGCGCTTGCGCAGCGGCTTCTCCACGGGGAACACCATCGTCGTGCTTGCAGTTGCTGGTTTCCTTCCAGCCAAATGGTAAATGTGCTGGCATCTTGCTGTCATTCGACGCTGGCGGATTTCTATTGGTCGAAATACAAAATAGACCATTTGATTGGTGGAAATGATGACAGCAGAGTGGCATCCAGCACTGAAGCCACTAACCGCATTTCGTAAATGGGATCATGATGGCGCGATGCGGCAGCGTCTTAGCGGCGTTAATGGCGCTGATCTATGCGCCTTTGTGTGCAGCGAACGCTCTGTTCCCTACTGTGGACATGGTTGCGACACCGCTGCAGCGCGTGGCGTTTGGCTCGTGCAACGATCAGGCGGAGAAGCAGCCGTTGTGGAGCGCGATCTTGGCGCGAGCCCCACAGCTATGGCTCTGGATGGGTGACGTCGTGCGTGAATCACATATCAACGCGATCTTCTCCATTGCTACCAGGTCCTTGTGGGCGCATTGACTCTATGGTGCGTTGTGTTGTGCTGCATGTGGCGTCAGATCTATGGCGATTACAAGGACCTGCGAGACCCCACGTCGTACATCCCGCCGTTCCGCTTTTTCCGCAACGCAACCCCACAGATGCTCAAGGACAAGTACAGGTATGTTTATGCTAAGTATTGTTGGTGGTGACTTGGGTGGAACTAAGAATGTGGCGCGGACGATGTAGCTTGCAAGAATCGAACGATGACTTCACGCAGTTTCGTCAAAATGTTCCGATCATTGCTGTCTGGGACGACCACGACTTTGGTATGTGGGGGAGTGTCCAGAGCTTTATGTGAGCTTCTCACTCTGTGTTTGCATTACTTTTGAGTGGTGCTTTAGGGGTCAACGATGGCGGTAAAACGTATCCGTATCGCGAGCAAAGTCAAAACCTGTTTCTCGACTTTGTAGGCGAGCCGAAGGACTCATCGAGGCGGCATCAAGAGGTAGGCGGCTTGGATTGTGTTGCATATTGTAAATTAGACGCTCTTACTGAGTGAAGCGGCTCCGAACGACCAGGGCGTGTATACTTCGTACACGATCGGAACGGGCGAGCGCATCGTGAAATTCATCCTGCTGGATGTGCGGTGAGACTGTTTAGATATCCCCCATACACACGGACGCTCTCACAAGAGCTGATGAATCTGATGGACGCAGATACAACAAAGATCCATATGACGTAGACGACGGCGACTTTCTCGGCGATGCACAATGGACTTGGCTTGAGCGCGAGCTCACCACGTCGTCTGCAGCGTTCAATGTGCTCGTGTCGGGGGTCCAGATCCTTCCAACCGACAGGTTCTACGGCGGCGAACATTGGCATCGATTCGCGCACCAGCGAATGCGGCTGCTCGATACGATCCTCAAGTCCAACGCGAAAGGCGTGATTCTCTTAAGGTGTTCGCCTGAAATGTGGCCTGACAGTGAGGCACCTTGTTTACTAATAGCGTCTTGCGCATCTACCTTCGTAGCGGCGATGTCCACTTTGCCGAGATCAATCAGGTGCAATGTGACGAATACAAGAACCTTATCACCGAAGTGACGAGCTCGGGGATGACGCACTCAGCCGTAAGTAGCTTTCCACATCCAATACTGCGCTGATGTGAAGTCACCCGCCTGCTAATTGAATGACGCTGCTCGCTTTCATAATTCAGGAAACTAGTCGAGCGTCGTCACTGCTTGGCTCCTTGCCTGGGCTCGTGTTCCGGATCGCCAATGCTCTCCTCCCATGGGAGTTTCGTCCGCATCGTCATGATTACTATGGCGGACCCAATTTTGGCGAGCTTGAGTTTGATTGGGAGGCTCATCCGGTGTCAACAGCAACAGCGCGTGTCATCGACGCGCAGGGAAACACACGACTCACGTACACGTTTGCGTCCCAGTATTTCGAGGTGGCCGACGATGCTGACGCCGCTGCTTTCCCGAACCGATCGTGTCAGCCGATTCAAGAACAAATGTCACCAGTGGTGTTCACGCGGCGCATCGTGTTTCTTGGTGTCGTCGCGTTGCTTCTCTCGGCAATCCCTATGGCGATCCTGCTCCTATTATGTGTTCTTTTTCTGGTATTCAGACGCTCGTTTCGGTTCATGTGCGCACTGCAGCACAGCATGTTTGATACTCGGTACCAGAAGATTGACTAGTGGAAGCAGACACATTACCTTACCAGCTAAGAGAGAAAAAAAGAGTGTCTTTTGCAGCAAATACATTTCATTCCCTCATTGCAATCACGCGAGACTTGCTGGTCTCCTGATGCAGCAAGATGGCGTAATCGCAACCAATGTTTCAAAAAGATCGCGACTCTTCGCCAATGATCCACGAAATGGGATCTTCAAGGAACGAGAGGGACTTCTGGAAGGTTTTCTCACTCTGTGGAAAACAAACAAACCGACAAAGCAACCGCAAGCTCTTCACTCACAATTCGTCTGTCGAGACCACCAGCAGCATGCGTCCACATCTGCTCTCTGTGCTGCTCGTTCTTGTTGCCGTTGTCGTCACGGGAAGAACCGTAGTCCAGGCCGAGCTGAACGAATGTCTCGGCATCGAGATCAGCCAGCTTCAAGCGATTCCGACGTGTAGGACGCTGTTCACGGCCTGCGAGATCGGCGTGAGAAAGCTCAACCAGCAGCTGCACACGGCGCCAGAGCTGCGCTTCAACCCTGTGAGCGTGATCTCCGCCAGTCAGTCCAAGGCGAACGCGACGGACGACACGCTGATCGCGATGCTCGTACAGTTGGCGCCGATCACGGAGTGCGTCGAGGACTCGAAGGATGACGCGAAAATGCGAGGAGCCAAGACAAGGTGAGACCCACCTGGCTTTGAAATGAGCTCTTGATGTGAGGATGCATGTGCTGATCCTTTTGCGAATGTAGTTGCACGTTTGACATGTCCAAGGTGGAGATCTACAGCATTCTAATGACACTCGACGCCGCTCACTCGTGGAGCTTGGACGGGTTCAAACACCATGCGCTTGCAGGTACGCAACATCGCCTAAAGCGCCATTGTCGCCGCTCCTCGTTCAATTATCTTTCTGTCGTGTTTGCACTTGTCGTCGAAAGCCGACGAGCGCGCCAAGATCGTGGAGCAGTACGAAAAAGGCAAGTTCTACGGCACGAACCTCGCGATCGGCATCTTTGACACGCCGAACATGCCGCTCGACTCGGTGAGCAACTCGCAGGACAAGACGTTCACGCGCTCGCCCATGGGCATCTTTGTCGTGCTCGGCTCGGCCGTCGTGTCCATCGGGCTGCTCTTCCATCACCGCAGACGACTCAGCAACGGCTACGCGCCGATCGTGATCGTGAAGCGCGGTCGCCAGCTCCAGAACAAGCCCGCGCCGTCCACCAAGCCTCAACTCGCGTCGCTCCGCCACCCAAACCCCGTGCCTGTGAACGAAGAGACCACGATCAAGCACGAACAGAGCGAGCGCTTTGCCGTGTAAACAAACAATCTGAAGGGGGAGTTGTCCTTGTTTGGAGGACGTCACTGTCCACTGTCCTTTGTTTCACTGCCACTGCATGCACGTAATTGAGTTAAAGGCAACACCGTTATAAAGATGAGTTTACCCGTTGGTGGCGCACACTTGCACTTCCTTGTCTCGTGCACTCGTCATGCGTCCAAAATGGCAATAAAGGTGTGTATTCTGGAAAGAGATTACTTTTTGAAAATACCAAAGTAGATCAGCAAAAGAATCGCGAGCACAATGAAGCCAGCAGCCGCCATGAGCGCCATTCGCTGTCGCTTGTCTCGTGCCGACATGCGGCTGACAATGTTGCCACCGCGACGCGCCATGTCGTTCACGCCTTTGACCTTGTCTCTTGTGGCTTGGATCTTCTCGCGATTGCGTCCTAGTTCGTCCGTAATGGCCAAAGCTGTGCGAAAGAGAATGCAAAGGCACATTAGGAAGTGCATTTTCAATGTGAGAGACGAGCGCTAGAGTATGATGAAAGAGAGAGAAGACGTACCAACTTCTTCGGTCTCGGCCACAGTTCGTCGTGCTGCATCGATCTTGTCCGTCGTGCCTTTCATTCTACACAAATGCAAAACAACCAGCACATAGCACAATCAATGGGACAGCTCGCATATCATGAAATAGATACAAAAGCCACGTACTTGTCCGTCGCTGCCTTCATGCGATTGCGTTGATCCTCCGACGATTTCTACACAAACGTAGCCACAAGAAGAAGAAGAAGGTTTGGACACGTCAGCGTCACTCACTGCACAAAATACTCAACCGAGGCCCAAAACGCACCGCCAAGTCGTCGCGGTTGCCAAAGAGCCCTTCGCGTTCCTCTTTCTCCCGGATCTTGGTGTGATCGTCCTTCAGCGACGCCAGACTCTTTTTGTACTGATCCACCTTCTTCGACAGCTCGCGACGCGTTGCAGCATCCAGACTGCGCACTTCCAGCTCCATTTGTTGAACCTATAACGCAAAAGCAACAGGTAAGAAGTAGCTGTTCGCGTTGAGCTAAGTGCGCAACGTGCGCGTTCTCCGTACCAATTGGCTCGCTTGGGTCAGGAGGTCGCCAATGTGGATGATACTCGACTTCTTCTTCTCTGTACACACCATTACCAATACAAAACCAGTCAGTCCACACCGTTCCCGCACGCGCGCGCATTAAGACAAAGCTCTAGTCGTCTTCGCACCTTGCTGGTCTTCATAGGACGCGACCTCGCTGATCTTCTTGGAGATGTCGCTTGTGAGCGCGCGGTACTCCTCGTCGTAGCCGTCGAAGATGGACGTCATTCTGTTGAACGCGGAGGACGAGTCGGCGGGCGCCACCTTTGCAGAGTCGTACAGGCGTAGATGGAGGAGGGAGCGGAGGAGCACGCAGGACGGCGGACGGCTCAGGGCAATGGCAATGCGAGTGTATTTTTACTTTAACCCACGCAGAAAGAACAGCAGGTGGCGGCATTCTGCTAGGCGGCGAGACTCAGACACCCTTTATTATAGGTACCCTCTTCAAACAGATCAATAATTGAATTAAATGGTAACTACAATGGCCTGCTGAAATAGATTTTACTGTGTAGTCGTATACACTGAGTGCGGCAAGCTGGACACTGAACCTGCAGGCAGTCCGATTCTCCACGTCAGACCAAAAATAACCAACGTCTGATTGGTAGCGTACTGTGACTTGTTCATTAAGTGCGACGATGGCGTCTTTTTGGCCACATTCGCATGAGCCTTGCTTGGTGCATTGTTGCGTGGCTGTGTGTGGGTGTGGTTGGCTGGGGAGACACAGAAGGACTCGTGTGAGACACGGAGCGCAAGCGTGCTCGCGACGCTCAGATGGCTACACCTGTCGATAAAATACACTGATCTGTCCGCGGACGGATGTGTGTAGGCGGCCAAACGGCGTTTCTTCCAACAGTTCGTTGCTTCGCACAGTGGTGTTAAATGCAAACTGGTTAGTGGCACATTCTTAATTACGCATAGTTGTATACATCATGCATAAACAGCATTATCAAAAGCACAACAGTATACAACTTGGAGAAAATTGGAAACTACCAATAATCACACTCCGACTTCAAGTGCGTGCTCCATGATGAGTGTGTCTGTCAATTGACCACTTTTGGATCACGCCGGAAGCATTTGGACGAGGATGAGTGGTCGTTTATGCCACACGACAGCACACCCCAGGAGCGTTGGCTGGTGAGGGTCCGGAAGCAGAATGACGCGTCGTCTGCTGTGTCTGTAGGCGCATCCTTCAGCCGCCGCCTGGTTTGTTTGTGCCTCCGTCGTCCACGAGGGCTTCCTCATTCGCGCATTTGCCTTCAACTACCGACTCGTGCATCAAGCTCAAGACACGTTGAAGCTGCTGACGACTCAGGATGAAGCCCGCAGCTGTGAAGGACGACGGCCACTACGAGGCACTGCCGCCGACGCCCAAGCCGCAAGCCCAAGTGTCGCTGGAAAGAAACGACGCGCCACTCACGTTCGTTGGCAAGTACTCACAACGAGGACCACACCGAGATCAGGAAAATCCGATCTCGTCGGCGTCACTGTGGTCGTTTATCACGATCGCATGGCTACAGCCGCTGGTGTCGCTTGGTGCGCGCAAAGTGCTCGAACTGGAAGACGTCTGGCCCGTAGCGAAAGAAGATTCCTGCGACGTGCTGTATGACAAGTTTATGAAATCGTACGCACCAGGACAGAAGAAAACACCACGCGAAGAAGGCGTCAAGCCCCGGTTGTTCTCGCCGCTTGTACGTGCGATCGTGAAGACCTTCCGCCGCGATATCTTGATCGTGCTTGCGCTCTATCTCGTGTACACGTTTGCTTTGGCGTTGCAATCGTACATTGCACAGGCAATTCTCGATTTCCTGAACAACCGCAAGAATGTCTTTGGGGTCGAAAGTGGGTACGTTCTGGTTGTGATGATGACGGCGACGTCGCTACTCTCGATCGTATGCCTGAATTGCGGCTTCTTCATCTCGCAGCGGCTCGGGGCGAACCTGCGCAGTGTGATCATGGATGTGATCTACCAGAAATCGCTGCGACTCTCGTCCGCTGCTCGTCAGGCGTACACGACGGGTGAGATCATGACGCTGATGAGCATCGACGCTGAGCGTGCATTCAACTGCATGAACGACGGTCCGTGGTTCTTCATCGCCCCATTTGGGTTCATTTTGACCATTGTGCTCATTGCATTTCTCTTCAACGTGTGGTCGGCGTTGTGTGGCGCTGCGCTGTTGGCCGTGATCATCTACGCTTCGCTGCACCAAGCAGATCGTATCGGCCAAGTGCAGCGGCAGCTACTGCGCGTCGTCGACGAGCGCGTCAAAGTGACGTCCGAAGCGCTCCAGGGGATTCGTGTCATGAAGTTTTATGCGTGGGAGGATTCTCTTGCGCGTCGTGTCGAGAAAATTCGCGACAAAGAAGTCACGCTGTTCCGCACGTTCCACACGCTGCAGATAATGAATGCGACCATGTTGTTCTTGACGCCGACGCTACTCTCGGGCGTCACGCTCGGTGTGTACGTGCTCATCCAAGGCACGATCACCGTCACTGACGCTTTCACGTTGATCGCGATGGTGAACATCTGTCGCGCGGCCGTGAATGTGTTCCCACGTGCCGTCGCGACGATCTCGCAGGGCAAAGTCGCATTTGATCGCATCGATACGTACTTGGCAGGCGAGGAGCTCGACGCGTTAGCGTTGGATAAGGAAGACAATGGAGCTGGTACCACTCCAGGAAGCATCTCGGTTCGAGATGCGCACTTTGCGTGGTCTCGACCAGTGTCTTCTGCTGACGTTATTGTTGTGACCGTAGACCACGACAAAGTTGATGCTGCTGATATTGCAAACAATAACATTGTTGCCATGCCATCAACGGGGTTCACCTTGGAAGGGATCAACGTTGAGATTGATCCTGGCCAATTGGTGATGATCGTCGGCACAGTCGGGTCTGGTAAGTCGAGCTTCCTGAGCGGGATCCTCGGTGAAATGTCACTGCTGAACGGGGATCTCCACGTCAGTGGCGAGATCTCGTTCGTGAGTCAAGAGTCCTGGATCCGGAACTCCAGCGTTCGAGACAACATCCTCTTTGAAGCGGCTTTCGACACGGAGCAGTATGAAAAAGTGCTTGAAGCCTCACAGCTCGCGCTAGACTTGAACGCGCTGCCAAACGGCGACCAGACCGAGATCGGCGAGCGTGGCATCAACTTGAGTGGCGGCCAGAAGGCTCGTGTCGCGATCGCGCGCGCGATCTATCGCTCAGACTACGACATTTTGATACTGGACGACCCACTGAGCGCGGTGGATCCGCATGTCGCGCACGCCATTTTCGAGCAATGCATCGTGGGTCTCGCCAAGGACAAAACGCGGTTGCTTGTCTTGAACAGCCACTACGATCTGCTTGTGCACGCCGACAAAATATTGGTGGTTCAAGATGGTCGGATTGCTGCCGACGGTACATATGATGAAGTGCTCGCGCAGTTCCCAGAGCTGAAATTGCAGAGTGAAGCCCTGGACAAGTTGGAGAATGATGTGATTGACGAGCATGACGGGAGTATGGAAGGCATCAAGCAGCACAACACGGCGGTCGCCATTGCGTCTGTTGTCGAAGCGACAAGCACAGAAACCAAAGAAGACGCACTGTCTAAGAAGGCAGCGGAAAGCGGCGATGACCCAAAGAAGCTCATCCAAACCGAAGATCGCGTGAAGGGCAAAGTGCGTGCGCAAATTTACAAGTCGTACTTCGATGGCACGGACATCAATGGCTTCGTGGTGTTGATTTTCCTGCTTGTGTTCTACTGCATAAGTCAAGGCGTGCGCACTTTGGTGGACTGGTGGCAGGGCCACTGGGCGAGAAACATGGTACGCGACGGCGTGGACCCGACGTTTTCAAACTTGACATTTGGCATGTGGTATCTAGGCTTCATCGTGCTCTGCTGTATTCTGATCATCGCGCGCGGACTGTTCCTGGTCGAAGCGTGCATTCGCAGCTCCAAGAATATGCACAACGAGCTTTTCCGACGTGTACTAGGCGCTCCAGTGAACCGGTACTTTGACGTGACGCCTGTGGGCCGAATCCTGAACCGATTCTCAAACGACCTCGACCAACTCGACGCTGGGCTGCCGCAGTCGTATCAGATGGCGTTCCAGAATGTTGCGTTGCTCCTCGGTTCGCTGGTCGTCTCGGCGCTGTCGTCATACTGGATCGGCATCTCATACATCCCAATGATCGGCGTGTTCGTTGTCGCGACGTACTTCTTCCAGAAGACTTCGCGTGAAGTCAAGCGGCTTGAAGGTGTCACGCGCACTCCTGTGTACAACCTGTTTGGGGAAACACTGACCGGACTCCAGACCATTCGAGCGTTCAAAATGCAAGACACGTTTGTGGCACTGAACAAAACGACCGTGGACGCGAACGCGACCGTGTTCTTCACGTACTGGTCTGCGGGTCGCTGGCTCGCCGTGCGTTTGGACGGGTTGTCGGCGTTGATCATTTTAGTCGTGTCGATCTATCTGGTGGCCACAAAGGGCCAGATCTCCGCTGTTGCGGCCGGGCTTTCGTTGACGTACTCCCTGTCACTGACATCTGTCATCCAAGCCACCGTGCGCGCCGTGGACAGGACTGACAACGTGATGACGAGCGTCGAGCGCTTGCTGCACTTTCGCACAATTCCAAACGAAGAGGATGGTGCTAATTGCACACCTATGAACCCAGAGGTTTGGCCATCGCAGGGTGCGATCACATTTGACAATCTATGTCTTAAGTATCGCCCGGAGCTCCCATTGGTGCTCCGTGGCGTGGATATGGAGATCCGGGGCGGCGAGAAAGTTGGGATCTGCGGTCGCACTGGCGCGGGCAAGAGTTCGCTCATGATCGCTCTCTTCCGCATCTGCGAGTTTGAGAGCGGCACCGTGCGCATCGATGGCGTGGACATCCAGAGCGTGAAGCTGCGCGAACTTCGGCGCAGTTTGGCGATCATCCCGCAAGATCCTGTGTTGTACAGTGGCTCGCTACGCGACAACCTGGACCCTTACAACGAGTACGCGGACGACGCCATTTGGTCAGTGTTGCAACAGGTCCAACTCGCGGAGACGGTCACGAAATGGGGAAGTGGACTGGACTTTGCCATCTCCGAGAGCGGCGACAACCTGTCTGTCGGACAACGCCAACTGCTCTGTATCGCGCGCGCGCTGCTCAAGGACAGCAAGATCGTGGTGCTCGATGAAGCGACGGCGAACGTGGACACGACAACGGACACGCTGATCCAGAAAACGATCCAGGACACGTTTGTGACCAAGACCGTGCTGATCATCGCGCACCGCATCCACACGATCCTGCACTGCGACAAGATCGCGGTCATGGATGCTGGCCGCGTGGCGGAATTCGGTGCGCCGTCGGATTTGCTGAGTCAGCCCGATTCCATCTTCACGTCGCTTGCAAAGCGATCCATCCAGCAGTAGTGAGCACAGCACGCACGCCAACTGCAAGAATGGTAAGATTTCGTTTTTGTATAGAGGCTCCCCCTTGCACTATGTATAGGGTATAAAAAACAATTAAGACGCTTGCATTTTCCGGACAAAAATCAACTCAAGCCATCAGTTGAGCACCGAGCGCATCGTCACAGGTTTGCGTCCCCCTTGCTGTGCATTCCCCGAGGAGCTGGCGTTCCCGTGCGCCGCATTGCGATATCGTGTCTGGAAGCCATGCAGCCAGCCGTTCGAGAACCTAAGCGCCGAGAGTGCACCGCGCTCTTCTGGAGAGATATCGTCCCGCGCGAGCCGCTCGCGGCAAATGGCCTGCGCCTGGTTTCGGATCGCCGAGCCCGTGAGCCGAGGCATGCCGAGCTCTTCACACTGCACGATCCAGGCGCAGAGCTCTTCTTCCAGCACGCGCGTCTCGCGCTTGCGGTTGACTTTGATCTGCTCAGCCGCCTTGTCCGTGATGTCGGGCTGCTTGAGCACCGTGCTCAGCGCGGACACCGCAGGCGCATTCGGCAGCGCGAACGTCTCTTTGGCCCAGTCGCAGAGCTCTTGCAGCTTCATGTCCGGGTTCTCGCGCCGGTGCGCGCGCAGGAAGGTCTTCTGCTTGTTCGTGAGGTGGATGCGCACGGGCACCGCCATCTGCGCCTTCGTCAGGCGGTACACGACGCGCGACCGCGCCTTGGCCTTCGCCTTGGCTTTCGGCGGCATGGTGCCTGGAGATTCGCAAGTGATGGCAACTCCCGCCAAAAAAATGCGAATCGCAGTGGTGTTTGCCCTCTCTAATATGTGTTTACAGGAGATCAAAAGTCATAGGATTTTTTTAAAGTCACTTCAGAGACCTGTGATGGATTTGAACTCAATTGAGCATTGCAAATATGCATACCCGTCCAAAACTAATACGTCTAAATTTGCATCAACATTCCAGAAGTGTTGTATCAAGACATGCTGTGCAATGTTGACGCTGCTTGTGCCGATAAAAATAACGTGACTTGCAAATAACCAACGTTTTTTGCATGACAGTACTGTGTATATCCTTCTAAGTATGAGCGTCCAAAACTGACTTTGCAGATCGTCGCTTGCGTGCCGTCTACTGCCACTTGTCACCTCGCCAGCATCGCATCGCGCTGGCGCATTTCCGCGATCACTCTCCAACCGGACGCGGAAGACGCATCGACCAGCCACTACTTTCTGTACCACAAGCTCGCCATGCGCCGCTTCTTCTCGCTGTTGGCGCTCTGCGTGGTGCTCGCGTTCGCAGCGCATGTCGCTGCTGACGAAGGCGTGCGCGAAGAAACCGTGGACGCGAACGGTGACCGCCTGCCGCCGCTGACCGAGGACGAGTTCGCGAGCATCATGATGAAGGTCTCGAACAAGTGCGTGGCGGAAGTGCAGGCCAACCCGAAGAACCCGGAGGCGGTGTCGGAGCGATGCCGCGCCGAGGTCGCGCGCAAGATCCAGCGCTTCCTGGCGCGCAAGAACTCGGCGGGCAGCGACGAAGCCAAGCCAAAGCCGAAGAAAGCCAAGAAGAAGGCCAAGAAGCAGACTCGCGCGCAGCGTGAAGCCGCCGCGGCCCGCAAGAAGGAGGAAGAGTACCAAGAGACGCTGCAGGTGATCGTGGGGTTCGTCGTGACGCTCATCGCTGTGATCGGCGGCGCGATGTTCTTCATCAACCGTAAGCTCAAGGACGCCGGCATGTACTACCCCACAGACCCTGCCGTCAAGGCTGACGGCTGCTGCGGTTAAACTAGATTTGTGCGTAGGAACAGTCAAGTAGCCGCATGCCGCGCTACTCTGTAGGTATGCCATTAGGCAAACATGATAATGGACCATTGTCAGAAGCATATTCGCTTGTGAGCGCGTATTCCAAGCGGAAGACCCTTCGGTTTGAGTACATTATAAGTATATCATTTCGATGCTTTGTTAGGTCTTGTTCTCTCTGTTCCCTGCTCTTGTCGCACAATGCGCGGTTCGTTCTATCAGCTTATACTGTCGCTTGCTGATCGTATCCTGGTTGCTACAGCTCTCTCTACACGGAGTTGATGGCGCCGTGGTTGATGGACTTGCCCGTGACCATGAGCGGACTGTCTTCGTCTCCGGTGGAGTAGATGTCCGTCTTCTGCTCGCTGTCGCTGGATTCCGTCTGCTTATCCGAGAGGATGATGACTCCTGCGACCGTCGTGATGATACTCAGCGGGTACAGACACGACTGCCACCAGGACGTCATGCCGGCGTTCTCGTGGAAGAAGATCACGCCCGAGATCGAGCCGATGAGGATCAGGAACGCCTGGTAGATCGCCACGAGGTATAGTGCGTCGTACTCTCGCAGTCCCAAGTCGAGGATGTAGATGCCGCCGCCAGCCGAGGAAAGCGCGGCGGCAAAGATCAGATACGTCTCGACATAACCCCAAATGGCGCCGCCTTCCGTCAAGAGCTCCACAGACGCCTACACAACGATAGCGCAGATTGTCCCCATTAGCACGACGAGTTGCTCTCTATTTGATGCATGCAATAGAGAGAATCGCTGTGCGCACCTTGAGAAAGTAGAGGTTACCGCCCACGAGCCCCGAGAGCGCGCCGTACGCAAATCGCCGCCAGCCGCTCTGTCGATCCGTCGTGCAAATGATCCAGACGAGCTGTTCATATGCATGGCAAAGACAATGCGATGCACATACACCGAAACGGCTGAGTATCATAATGAAAACAGACTGCGCATCGCACGACAAGGCAACGTACCAGAGCTGCACCCGCGATCGCTGCAGTCGCGTACCAGAGGAAGACGCGTCCCGTGAAGAGCGCGTAGATCTCGGAGCTCTGGTGCTTGGGCGTGACGTGGCTGCCCGAGATGCCCACGAGCATGCAGCCTATTAAGATCACGGCTGTGCCTTTGAGGTCGTGGATCGACAGCCGCTCCTTCAAAATGTAGGGCGAGAGGATGATGTTCCACACGACACTGAAGCCTGCCATCGGTGCGAGAATCGACTGCATAGCAGCAACACAACCATATACAAACCCAATGAGTTATCCATCGTCAGCGCATAATGCGCACCAAAAGCATGTATCAACAGCATTGGCACATGCACGTTACCTGCGCAGCGTAGGCGTAGCTGAGCGCATCAAACACCGGATTGAGCACGAACACGCAGAGTGTGGCCGCGAGTTGCACCGAGTACCCCTGCGGGGACGAGTGCGCGAGCTTCAGGAACACCTTGCCGAGCGTGCCGAAGAGTGTCGCCGTGAGCGAGAGCGCGACGCCGACGACCCACAAGTCTCCACTGCCGCTGCTGTCCGCCATCGCCTCTGTGTGTGTGTGTGTGTGTGTCTATATGAAGAGAGAGCAGCGGGAGCTGGGCTTCCTCCGCGTGGGTCGATCTGCAAATGGGAGCTGGGTGCTGTTATCGGACGCACGCACGATGGCTGCGTGGGAACCGAGTGGTTGTTCGTTTGTTGCTTGTCGCCCGCTTGCGCTGAATACGCGGAGCCCGTTTAGCGCGGACAACCGACAGTCAGAAAACAAAAAAAGCGATACACGAGGAGAAATCCCTCATAAACCCATTTGCAAAAATATGTGGGGTTGTAAAGGATATCAATAGATGGAGGCTGACAGTTCCTGGTTTGTAGAGTAAAGGTGTTCTATGCCGTACCCTAAGCGGAAAAAATACGTTTGTAGAGTGAAACAGAAACGAAGAAACGGCTGACGTGGGTGGATGTGGGTAGGGCGGTGTGTTTTCGCTACTCTACATTCAGCAGCATGTTTACCACAGACGAAGACGCCAACCAAAATAGGCAAAATGCCTTCTTCCCAATACCACGGCGCATTCGTAATTCCTACCACGCAAATGATCAATCGGGATAGATGGAATTAGGGAATTACAGTAGGCAAGGGGATCACGACACGAAAGCATGCAGACGACACCGCATTTGCTCAGACCGCGACTTCGGCATGGCTGTTGACGAACTCGCCGGCCTCTTCATTGTCGTTGTCCGACTCCGAGTCGTCAAACGAGTCCGCTTCCTCCGCAGGCGCGTCTTCAGCGACGCCGGCTTCGACGTCCACGTCGGTCGAGTCGTCCAGCACCGACTGGATGTTGTTGTCTCCTTCGGCAGCAGCGCCGTCCCGCGCACGGTTAACAACAACACCAGCAATGCCGATCACCGCCGCGAGCGCACCGATGATGCCGCAGATGAACACGATCGGCGCCGTCTCGCTCTGGAAGAAGCTCGTGTGCGTGCTCGAGAGCTTGGTCGCGAGTTCCGTCACGCGATCGGCCTTGGCGTCGATCTCCTGCTTCTTGCTGTTGTCCACGGCAGCCTGTTGAGGAGCAGCAGCAGTGTCCTGCTTCTTCGTCACCTTCTCCTCGACAGCCACCTTTGCTTTCTTGGGGGTTTCAGCAGGTGCCGACTTTTTGTTGGGCACCTTCACGGTGACATCCTTACCAGGCTCAATGTGCTGACCGGCGACATCAACACTCACCTGGTTGTCCTTGAGCGTCACTTTGAGGTTCACACCGTCGATGTCGATGGTATTCTCGCCTTCGTCCAGCACCAAATCCTTCGTGACTTCGCCAGTGACGACCTTGCCGTGCTTTCCGTGGCCGCCCTTCTTCACGTGGATCTCCTTCACGGTCGTTGTGACCTTCTTGTGGAGGTGCGCGTCCTTCTTGTCATCGACAGTAGCCACGGCTTCCTTCGTCTTATCAGCAGTCTTGGCACTAGCATTGTCCTTGGTGAAGATCCGCACCGATCCGTGCGCGTACGTGCGCGTAATCTCGCCATTATCCGCCACATTTTCGACCACGTCCTCCTTCTTCTCATGCTTCTTCTCTTTCTTCTTGTCCTTCTTGTCTTTCTTCTTGTTGCTCTTGCGCTTCTTCTTGTGCTCTCTCTTCTTCTCCTTCTTGTCCTCTTCCGACGAGTCGTCCGAGCTGTCGTCGTCGTCCGCGTTCTTCTTGCTGCTCTTCACCTTCTTCGCCTTGCCATCCGCATCCTTCTTGTCGTCGTTCGACGTCGAGATGCGGACGCTGCCGTTCGGGTACTCGCGCGTCTCCTCGGTCGTCTCCTTCACCTGGTGGTGATGGTGATGGCTGTGGTGCTTGTTCTCCTGCGTCATGGCCTTCGCCTCCACGTCGCTCACACCCGCCAGCGCCACCACCGCGGCCATGCACACCAGCGCGACGCCTCTGCGGAACACCATCCTGTCTATCTTTTCAGTGCTGCTTCTCCGTGCTTTCCTTTCGACAAATGATCGCTTCGCCTCGAATGCTGCGAAAACAAACGAACACAAAAAACAAAATCGTTTCGAAAATGCCGAGTGCGGCAAAAACCTCACCCACGATGAGCCCTGAGTTTCGCTTTCCACAAGATAAATTCGTTCGTAGAATGCATCAAATGATAGAGAACATATGGCGAGATCTACAAGGGAAGTGACAGCAGCAGACATGTTCTATTGAAGGTTTTCAAGTTATTCGAGGTAAGTAGGTACATGCCATGGGTTCATCTTGAGTGTAACCACTTTGACTGTAACATGTGATAGTTTCTCTTTTTTAAAACTGACTCTGCTTTAATACGTACCCGTCAGCAGTTTGATACACCTTTATAAACCAATTGAACATAAAATGTAATATTTGGTGACAGTGGTTGCTGTCAGTGTGTTTCATCCAGTGTGCAGTTTTGCAACCGCCGCGCTGCTTCCTGCACTAGAAAGCCAGCACCAAATGCGAATATGCTTTTTTCCGAAATGGGGAGAGTTTCACTCTGTGCGCGTGTGATATACTGTGTGATATATGATTATGCAAAGCAATGTAGAACCGCCATTAAAGCTCTGTTGTTGGGCTCACCGTCTCGCCCGAGATGCCCCACGCATACGAGGCGTACGAGAGGTGGCTCCAGCCCCAGCCGCCGAAGAGCTTCTGCGCGGCGGGTGCGGCATCGTCCATGCCTGCGGCCGCCGCGACGATGAACGGGATGAAGTGCTCGGTGCGCGGGTGTGCGTCGCGAGCCGCCGGCGCGTTCTCCCACTTGATGAGCTCGTCGTAGCGCTGGTTGTAGCTCAAACCCGACTCCGGCGCGAACACCTTGTCGAGCCACTCCTGGAAGGTCAGCGCGTACGGCACGACGTACGGCGTGCGGCCGCCGCGACCGTGAGTCGCCTGACCGGAGCAGATGATCAGCGTGCCCTGCTCGCGCAGCGGCGCAAGCGCCTTGCCGAGATCCCAGTGCGCCTTCGTGTTGAGCTTGTTGTTGATCGAGAGCGTGACGATCGGGATGTCTGCCTGCGGGCGAATGAGCATCATCGGCACAAACACGCCGTGGTCGTACCCGCGCTCGACCAGCGTCGACCGGATCTTGTGCTGCGAGAGCAGGTCGTAGAGCTCTTCAGCGAACGCTGTGTCGCCCTTGGCCATGTACTTGAACTCGTACGATTCGTCGGGGAAGCCGCCGTAGTCGTAGATCATGTCCGGCGCACTCGCGCGGGAGATCTCGTAGCCCTGACGGTACGATTCCCAGTGCGCCGAGATGACGAGGATGCGCTTGGGCTTCGGGGTGCCCTTGGTGTAGAGCTTCTTCCAGATGCCCGCGACGTTCCTGGCCGGTTCGCTCGTGTGGTTCTGGTCGCCGCTCTTGAGCAGCCACATGGGTCCAGGACCGTGCGAGACCGCGAGAACGGGGTGGCGGAAGGCGCTCATGGTGCGTATGTGGGCGTTAAACTGCGTGTGCGTGTAGTGGTCGGCAGCAAATGCTGGAGTGAGCGCGTCGGGGCAAACGCCGGCGGCATTGCAGTGCGCATTCTTGTGCAAGCCACTGATCGTGTCTGGCGGTGGCAAAGCGAAGCCATTCACGGCTCAGGAGAGAGTCACCTGGTTACACTGACACTGGTGTGTTATTGCATTGGCATTTTTCGCTTTTCGTGTGCGTGACAATTTATTGAGACACACCAAAGCGAGGGTATTGTGAGGTGGCGGTCATTGCTGACACAATGCGATTGCCTAATCATCTTTTGACAGAAGCAAACAGAGCGTTTTGATTGGTTGATTGAAGATCCGCTCTGACGATTTATGTGCACGAAAAGCTCCTCAATATCGTTCTTGTAGAATATAATAAATGGACATTTGTTGCATTTTCTATTCACAGTAAATGTCTGATTTGATCTCGCACATTTCACTCTCACAATCAATATTGACTTGAAATGTCGCTGTTGCACTCACACGCTCTGATTTACAGCACTGAACCCATTTCCCTGACAATGCAGACTCAAGAGCTGCCCTCGAGCGGGATCTTTTCCGTCGCAGAGAAGCTCGGCGAAAGCGCCTGGTACACGGCGTCAGCGGAAAAGTCAAGATGCCGCGACTGCGAGTCTTCCGTCGGGTACATCAACTACAATAGACCCCATCCAGCACAAGCAACATCACCACAGCATCGTTGTCAGTCCTCACTGAAATGACCTCGGCATGTGTGTCATAGCACGACCACGCACCTTATGTAGCTCTGGGATCGTGGCTTCACGCACTTCACGGTCTCTCCAAATGAAGGATGCACCAAACTCATGATAATAGCGAGTGTCGATAACTTTCACCAGCTGGTTTAGGCAGTGTGCAATGAGATTAGATGTAGGAAACACCAACGACCAAGAAAACGTGTGTGCAATGCTCACCTTGTCATCGAGACGGCAATAGTAGCGGCATAAAAGGAGAAACCCGAAGCCCATGACTCGCTGCAGTGCATGAACACGTTTGTTAGCCGATCGCTTTGTACCAGAGTTATTTTGCAAGAGAAGATACGTACAATTCGCGCTTCCAAGTAGATTTCTCCAAGATCTCTCACGTCGTCTACAGGCACAAAACAAAAGGAAACAGGTATAAGAACGCGTACTGAGGTGACAACAACCAGGTTCTTGTTTTGGACACAAACCTTCAAACAGAATGACTTTGCCGTAGAATAGGATCTGAACATGCTGGCGCAATTTGTCGAGTGGCAGCGTCTCGGATGTCTTCACCTCTGCCACAGGATTCTGTTTCGCAAATCAGGAATGCTTGCTTCGTCAGGAAAAATTGTGCACTCACTTAAAGTACCTTAGTGAGGTCTCTTACGTATTCTTGTGTAGCACCCGAGTCCATCGATGCCTTTGGTGCAACTGATCCCTTGTAATCAGTTCTGGCAGTGCAAACACAGGCATTGGAGAGCAGGAAAACATCAATTATTGACGGCTGTATACACCTTGACAAGCATGCCTGACCATGCATTCATTGCCTGTATGTGAAGTCATACGACGAGTGATCTGCATAAATACTATCACGGCGACATGGAAGACGACAAACACCGCAACGTTAGCCACATTTGCACATGACACACCTCAAAGAGTTAAAGCAAACGCGAACGACGATACTCTTGGTCTGCGTGCACATCCGCCCACATCTGCAGCGCGTCCTCGGCTCTGAATTGGATGACGAGCCCCGTGTGCGCGTGCTCCAGCGTCATTATGTTGCCAGCAAACACCATTTCGGGCAAGTGGACAAGCGGCATCAAGCGGAGTTTGTTCGCCAGCGCTCGACGCTCGTCAGAGCTCATGGCCGGCTCGCTGCAGCAGTAGAACCGCCACCCGTTCACCTCCAGAGAGGACTCGTTTCTCTTAGTGTCTGTGGCATGTGATGGATCCGCCGCATTCAGCGCTTCCGCAGTGCTGTGCGATTGCACCATATTGATGCACTGTTGCACTTGCATTTCACATGTGAGTGTCTCTTTATGTCTCTAAAATTGCGTGGGCCACATAATGTCAGAGGATACCCATTGTGATGTGAACCTCATCAAATTGGGACTTTGCAGTGGTTTTTGGGTTCTGGTTTTCTTTCTCTGTGACTCTGGAGATGGACCGAAGCAGAAAGCGGTGTTTCACTCTTCTCGCAGTCGATGAGCGAGCAGAAGGCTTTTGTGAGTGGGACGTTGCACGCATGGGTCCAACGATCGTCTCGTTCTCCTTGAAGATGCTTTCGATCAGCAACGCTGCATCGAGTGGCGGGGACTGCAGTAGGCTGGTGGATACATGCAGTTTAGTTTCTGTCGTCTGCAAAGACCATGCAAGCCAAGGAGTCGTGCCAATTTGTGCGACTGTTGTAAAGATACTGTAGCTCGAGCTTTAGCTCCGTCTGTCGGCGAGTTCAACGTGGCGCGCAGCTCTTTGTCAAGTGCTCTGGTGTCCATTGTGCCATGGTGCAAGTACAAATTAACTGCGGCACCATACTCATGCACAGATGTGCAAGTGGGTGTACTGCGGATCTTCTCATCCTCACTATGGGATGGCTAACTTTTGCGAGTGAAAGGGGTTCTGAGTCGAACGAGGGAACCCGCCAATGGGAGCAGCAGATCAGGTCGAATTGATGCACATGACGCGCTGTCGTCACAATCGCGCTCCACCACCAACTTGGTCTCCTCTGCCGCCTCCTCTTTTTTCGTGCGTAGCCAATCAAAGGCGTCCATTTCGACGTGCGATGCGAACTGGCAGCCAAACAGCCAATCAGCGACGAACAAGGGGTTCTTCGTCTGGTTGACGACACCCATCCGACCCCATTTGCCCAGTCTTTGGCGCCAACCACACCAAGGCCTGCCTGTTCCCTATGCTAGACCACGTCAGCGCAGCAATAACACCGAGCCTGACTCTTTGGCTCTCACGTCAGAGTGCAATGCGGCGATAGGCGTGCCGACCTCCCGCAGATTCAATCAAGCCTCCTGTGCTGATCAGCGCGTATCCTGTGACGATACGTTCGTTCCCACCACCCATTTGCGCGTGTGGTGTTGTGGTGGTTTTTCGCAGCTTTGAAGCTTTGACAAGCAAAGCACATAGGTGCGAGCGTTGGTCAACGTGGGTACGAAGGGAACTTGGTGTTCTGTGTGCTGCCACAAACTTCAACTACAAATGCGCATGCGACAGCAATGTCCCGTTTTCAAAAACCACTCTTTCGATCGACTCGACAGTTTATTTTGACAAGGGCTAGGGACAAACGTCGCGTCCCTTTTTGTATCCATGCTATTAATTCGGAGCTCTCTCTCTCTCTCTCTCTCTCTCTCTGTTTGAGGAGGGACAGCAATGGGAAAATACACGAGAACAAAGACGGAGAAATGGGTGCTTTCTAAAGATAGAGAGAACAACGGCACTCTTGTGTGCTTGTGACGCTCATTTTCGTATTGGATTCTGGGATTAGACTTCAGTGAGCGGAAATTCTGGAGGTCTGTCTGCTCTGATCGCACGGTGGTGCACTGGGAACTGCAGCATTACCTCCACGTAGAGAAAGTGCACGAAACCCATGGCGTGCGTATCAAAGCGTGCAAGCTGGAGAGTGCAGTCCGCCTCTATTTGAGGTGGTATTCCAGCATCTCGACGACAGATTCGTTCAGCCAGCCTTGACGTATCGTTTATAATAGCAAGGCTGGTTGAAGGAATCTCGCACTGGGTATTTTTTAACAAGTGCTTGACTGCACCGCAACGGCCAATTGGGTTAGTTGGGCATCTCGCACTGCCGTTTTTAGTCTGTGTGCTTGTGTATTGTATCTTGCATGTTTAACGGTCATGTGAACCTATGCGTTCTGAATTGCAGCGCAAGGTGTTCAGCAGTTGTTGCTATCTGA
This sequence comes from Globisporangium splendens, assembly GCA_006386115.1. NCBI lineage: Eukaryota > Oomycota > Peronosporomycetes > Pythiales > Pythiaceae > Globisporangium > Globisporangium splendens. The sequence continues at coordinate 251,369 of VFIW01000043.1, read as the reverse complement.
CATGAGGTGTGGCACAAAACTATCTTCTTTGTGGCGGGCGGTGCTTGGTGTCGGTTGGGTCCGAATTGGCTCGCTGCCGCCAAAAACCATCTGAAGGTATAGGGTTGTAGAGTACGTGGGGGTAGGTCTGCTAAAGTCCCACTGTCTGTTCTGTACAGTAGGCTTGGGGGAGAATGGACGGGTCGGATGGGTCGCGGCTTGTGCTGATTGTTGCTCGCGTCTGCCGAAACAACAGCGCCTGCAAGGCAAACCCGTGGGTTTGGGTTGTGACGAGTGCTGCAAAAGCACATGCCTGCCTCGTTTCTTTCTCCCCCCGCGCTTATCTTGTTCTCTCTATGGTAAACGGGCAACAAAAGACAGCGCCTCCCTTGCTGTCGTCCTGTTTGCTGTTTGCAGCTCGTTGTTTGTCGTGGTGCGTGCGTGCTTGCTTGCTTTGATATTCAGACTTGAGCGGCCACGCCAACATCTCTCCCTGCAGGCGACGAGAGAAGGAGACGACCGACCAGTCTTGCAATTGCCCACTGCCTGCTGTCGCACATTAGTTGGCGAGGAAGAGAAACGGACTCTTTTCGCATATCAACCAACTGCAAGGCGCGAAGCCATCCCCCTCACAGTGCAGTGGAAATTCCACAGAAAGCCACCCGGCGCAAAGACAAGAGGTGGATTTTTGCAGGTTTTGACAACAAGCAAGACTCGCCAACCGAGCACGTGCTGTAGTTTATAAATCGCCACGCACACCGCACACGCATATCCACAAGCAAGCAAGCAGATATGGGCGGGGAGTGCGCGGTCGTGCTGTCGCGCAACGTGTTTGCGCGGCTGCCGTCCTACAACCCGTTCGTCGGCACCTTCCACCACGCGCCAAGGTACTGTACTCGCCACATTCGGCAAGCAAGCATTTCTTGTCGACAAGTGTTACTTATCGTCCTCGTAAATGCTAATTCGTGGTTGATGATGTGCTAATTCTTTGCTGTATATTTTCCTATATATGTGTATGTGTATATTAGTGCGGGGAATCGCGGCGCCGTGTACTTTTCGGGCGACATCGTGGGCATGTCGGAGCTCGAGGAGCGCAAGAAGTTCCGGCACCACCCGCTCACGGGCACATTCCACTCGCTGCCGGGCTACTACGATCCGCTGCACCGCCTGAGCCAGTTCCGCGCGAGTGACGAGGAAGAGCTCGACACGTCGGACACGGACTCGATGCGCTCGTTCGTGGCCGTGGACCTGGGCGAGGATGCCGACGGCGGCGACGCCAGCGCTGTGCTCAGCCAGCCCAAGGCGCTCGCGCGCATGTACAGCGACTCGAACTGCGTGGCCAACGCCGACCTGCTCACGGGTCGCCCGCGCCGCTTCTCGGACTCGGACGCCGAGACGTTTTTCCACGGCGACGGCCAGAACAACCACTCGATGGTCGTCAACGCCTCCAACAACTACTACAGCAACCGCCTCAGCAGCAGCAGCAGCAGTGCCACGACAGAGTCACTAAACCAGAAGAACGCCTCCATGGAGCTCACGATTGACGTGTCGTGCCGCTCGCCGCCGCCAAAGCATCGCCATCGTGCGCAGTCGCACAACCCACGCCCGCCCAAGCACACGGCCGACGCGTACACGAGCCGAAACAGCAGTCCGACGGTGTTGGACGACTGCGATAACCAGACGAGCGAGCTGTCCAAGTTGGACCTGATGCGGCGCGCAGCCAACAACAAGAAGCGGAAATCATCTGGTGCGTCGTCGATCAGCACCGAGAGCGAAGGGGCGTCGTCGTCCCTGGAGGCGTTCGTGAACGGACTCGCGCGCCTGGAGCTGCGCAAATCCGTGTCGGCCGTCGAGCTCAACGAAGGCTTCATCTCCACGGGAAAGGGCATCTTCCGGAAGGTGGCGCTGCGCTCGTCGTTCAACAACAACGACCGCCAGAGCTACCGCGAACGCTCGCGATCCCTCCAGTCGCCCACACGACAGCTCCAGGGCATCAACTGGTCGCCGGACGCCGCCGACGGCGACGACGAGTACGAGTGCTCCGAGTACACGCAGGCGGCGCCGCGGATCCCACTGAACCCGTTCGTTGCGCGCCGACTGAACGACGGCGAAGAGATCCGCATCATGGCGATCCACCGCAGCAATACCCCGCGTGACGCCAACCCGCACGTGATCAACCCAGGCAGCGACAGCGAGGACGAGAGTTCATTCTACCCAAAGCCGTACTTCATCCACGAGCAAGCCGTGACGGACCAGTACGAGTTGTGCGGCGAAGACCAGCTCGGCGATGGCTCGTACGCCGTTGTGAAGCCCGCGATCCGCCGCGTGAACGGCAAGGAAGTCGCGATCAAGCAGATCCACAAGCGCTACCTGCGCACAGAGGAGTCCAAGGCTGCCGTGGACCGCGAGATTGAGATCCACTTGCGACTCCGCCACAAGCACATTGTGCGGCTCCACGAGGTGTACGAGACGACGGATTTCCTGTACCTGGTGATGGCTAAAGCCACGAAGGGCAACATGAAGCAGCTGATGCAGCGAAAGCGTCGACTCCCGGAAGCCATGGCCGCGAAACTCGCGCAGCAGATCGTGCGCGCGGTGTTTTTCCTGCACGACTCTGGCGTCGTGCACTGCGACCTGAAGCCCGAGAACATCCTGTTGAGCGACCCGAAGACGAGCAACCAGGACTCGAATGACTCGTCGTCGCCCACGTTTCGCCGCAGTCCCGCGTCGGCGCTTGACCCTCATGCTGACGTCAAAGTGCGCGATCTCCAAGTCGAGATTTGCGACTTTGGGTTGTCGGTCAAGGTGCCGGATGTGCGCTTCTACAAGCTGACGGGTGACGTGCACAAGGTCCCATTCACGGGGCTGACGGGCACACCGGGCTACATCGCGCCGGAGCTGCTGCAGCACCAGCCGTACGGCAAACCCGTGGACATGTGGAGCGTCGGCATCGTAATTTATGAAATGCTCACGGGCTACCAGCCGTTCTACCCGCCGCACGCGTGCATCAACGAGAAGGCGGACTTCACGGACCGCATCTGGAACACGGTGAGCCCGCGCGCCAAGGACCTGGTGGAGAAACTCCTGGAGGCCGACCCAGCGAAGCGCTTCACGGCCGCCGATGCGCTTTCGCACGCGTGGTTCGACACCGCCACCTTTGCGTTGTAACGAGCATTCTAAAGGTGAAGTGAGATCACGAAACGAGTGGAGATAGAGACAACAGAAGAAGACGAGAATGAAGATGGAGTCGCGGCGTACGGTATTATAAAGAGTTTCGTACAGAGAATGATGTAAAACGTGATGATGGTGTATATGAGTGGCGATGTCTGAATATAGTAGAAGGAATGAGAATTTGACGAATTTGAGTACAAGAAGAAGAAGAACCCCTTTGGAGAGAGTACAATTTGAAAGCAACACACAGCAAGTCTATATAATGAAACCATTTGCATTTTTGCCTTTTATAAACAATGTCATCGCGTGATTTTCATGCGTTTGCTGCTTTTGCCTCTGTCGTCGACCCACTGAAAGAATTCGCATCGCGCGTCCGGATTTCCCTTCTCGCCCTATATGTGCAAACCAAACAGAAACATGTCAGCAGGCATATTCACAAATGCATATTCGCACAATTCGCATACCGCTGGTTTGGTGCAGACGTAGAACTTGCGGCCCCAATTGTCGTTCGTTTTCAAAACGGTGCGCAACACTGTCGGCTGCTGGCAGTGGCACAATGGCGTCTTGAGCGGTTGTCCACTGAGCACCTGCTTCCACGCACGCAGGCGATCTTGAGCGGCGTTGTGTTTGGTTTCAAAGTCGCGCACGACGCTCGCAAAGTCAGTCTCCTCGTCCTCATTCTCTATATCGTCCTTCTCATGTGGACGTCCTGGATTTGGTGGTGAAGCGCGTGATGACTCGCTTGTAGGAAGAGTCTTGTTTGTGGAGACCATGGCGCTGGACTGTGCAAAGAACGACTTGATGCTGCTCTGCTGGTTCGATTTCCGGGATGCAGAGGTCCTCATCAAGTTGCTTCTTTTAATGGATGGAGACGCACGGTTGCTGCTGGCAGGCGAAGACTGACTTGCACCTGTCGTCAACGTCTTGTGCGGAGATCCAACGCGAGTCTGAGCGGAGAAAAACGACTTGATCTCCTGCTGTTTGCCTGCGAATTCAGCAAAGTTCTTGGCGCAAAGCGCTGGCAGCTTCGTCGTCTCGGACGCGATCGGGAGATGCACGACGGCAGTTAGCAGCACGGGACAGTGGTCCGAGCCGAGGCGGTCGGGTTGGATGCTACACCACATAAACAATGTTGAGGTATACATTTAAACTGAAAGAGTAATGACAGAATGCGAGGCAGCTAACCTGCAGTCTGTGACGGCGTCCTCCATGAGTTCGGGGTCGACGAGAATGTAATCGATCCGCGTGCCGTAGTTCGTCTGCCGCGCGGCCGTCACCATGTTCCAACACTGTAAAAAACGCCATAAAGACGTCAATAACCAGCTAGACATTGGATCCGCACCATGCTTTCATATATCTATGACGCACCGTGTACGCTCTTGCTTCGTGCGGGTGGTAAAACCGAAACGCGTCCACAAGCTTCCCTCCTGTTGCGCTCGCATCGTTTGAGCTGTTTTCGCTGTCGTCTTCATGACTCACGAGTATCTCGTCCATCCACTTGCGACACGGATGGTTGCCAAATGCAATCCCCTCGGTTGGACTCGGATCACAATGGTCGATCTCTCTGTGCGCAATGTTGATGTCGCCCTACACAAGCAATGGCGATTAACAAAAATACGTTCAACAGCAAGCAAACAGCATGGCAAGCATGCATGCACCATAACGCACCACGACGATCACGCGGCGCTTGGCGGCGTGGAGCGCCTGAACGCGGTCCTGGACGAGCCGGTGGAACGCGAGTTTGTACTCCAGGCGCTCCATGTTGCGTGTCGCGGGGCAGTACAAGTTGAGCAGCACGAACGCGCCGTGGTCGGTGATCACGCACCGACCCTCGGACTCGAGTTCGTTCACGAGCTTCGTGCCGAACTGCTCAGCGACACAAACACATACACACACACATTGTCAGCATTAACAGCGCATATTAGTGCAAACTCAAATAAAAAAACGCGCCTCGTGATGGAGCTCGCCGACACAACCGACTGCGTTTGCCGTCTTCCACTGCCCCGTCAGTCCTTCTTCGGCGTTCAGCGTCGGGACGTCGCTCTTACAGAACGTCACGACACCCGAGTACCCACTACGCACCCGACAGAACGAATAGAACGCATCGTAACCTGCAATAATACGCATTAGCGTGGTCCACAGCAGCATGTAAATCGTCATTGCGATTCTTTAGCGTTCACCTTCGGGTCGCACGAGCTCCTCGTCGAGCTCCGAGCGCGTGAGCTTGGTCTCCTGGAAGCAGATGACGTCGGCATCGAGTGCGTCCAGGAACTGCCGGAGTGTCTTCTTGCTCTCGCCACGCTGCAGCACGGCGCGCAGTCCATTCACGTTCCACGTGAGCAGCCGCAGCGGCCGAACAATGCCAGTTGTTAGGCGCATCATATTGACGGTCCAATCTGATCCTAAAGCGTGTCATCAGGTTGGCGCGCTTCGTTCAAGTGCGAATAGCTATTTTTCTCATTTTAGCCAATACTCTACGCTGTAGAGTCATAGTTATATCCAATAGTCTTTTTTGGCGCCGTTTCTGGCCGTTCGGCGGGACTTTGTGGCGCGGCAATTTTGCACAAGGCGCACACTTGGCGAGCTGCAAGAAGCGAGAACGCGCTTTGTGTGTGTTGCGTGTGTGTTATATTAGCAGTAGCAGACAGGATCATGGACCACGACGCCGACGCGATCCGCAGCGCGTTCGCGTCCTGCAATCTGGAGGTCGCGGACGACGCTGTGGGCACGTGCATCTCCATCTGCGGGGACTTTGCGCTCACGGCCGACGAGTTGGCCGCGCAGTGGGACGCGTACTCGATGAACAACCAGGTGACGGGCGCCGCCGACGTGGACAAGCTCGCGGGCTTTCGGTCGAGCCTGGCGCAGCAGAAGGTCAGGGCCAAGGACACGGCGGCCAGCAGCAGCGTCTCGGCGTCGCAGAAGCGACGGACGCCGGTGATCAAGCGCGAGATCAAGGTGGAGGACACCAAGAGGCTCGATGCGCTGTACACGATGAAGTCCCCCGAGCCGAAGAACAAGCGCTCGTTCGCGAGTCCCCCGGGCAACAGCAACAAGATGCAGCGCACCAACGGCATGTTTTCTCCCTCGTAAGTGACTCATTTCCTCATTCTTTTGAATCGTAAACTTACCAGAATGCTCATCCACTGCTTTTTCACCATTAAATGCGTGAACAGCTCGCTGCAGTCACCTCCTGGCAACACGTACGAGAAGCGAACGGATGCCGGCAAAACGGTCTCGGAGTTCAATGCGCACTTGAAGAAACAGCTCGCTGGCATCGACACCACGAGCTCCTCCTCAGCGCCGCGCATCGAGTTCAAAGCGCCGTTTCCAGACCGCAACCTGTCGTCCAACTTTTCGTACATGTACACTCCGCTTTTCCAGCGCGCGCTGGCATTGGACGACCAGCTCGTGGAATACGAAGAGCTCGTGAAGGAGCATTTCAAGATCGAGGAGCTGCACGCCGTGGCCGATCCAACGCCAGCGCAAGTGACCGTCGTCGGCCGCATCGTGTGTGAGGCAGCCGAGGGCAAGTTAAACTCCAGTGTCGTGCAGCTGGAAGGATCGCGAAAGACGTGCGGTGGCCAGCGCGTGCTTCTCGACTTGAGTGGTGTGCCCAACTTCCAGATTTTCCCCGGAAAGGTATGCTTGTGGTGTCATGCGTAGAACGTTGGGGGATTGCAGCTGATGCGCCATTTTGTTGTGCTCTTTTGTTGTTAGATTGTTGCATTGGAAGGCATTTTCGCGGATGCGAGAAACCCGATGATCGTCAAGCGGTTCTTGGATGTGCGTTCGTTCGTGTCATTTATGCTCTTGCACACTCATGTGACTTACTAATTGCTTTGCTTTGGCCACAATACCCTTGCTTATTTCTGATATCAGCCGATTCCTGCGCCAATGCCAAAGACGCCGAAGCTTCGCATGAATGAGCTCCAGGGAGACGACACGCGACCCGTGCGTGTGCTGACGGCCTGTGGCCCGTTCACAACCGCCAACAATGTCCAGTACCTCCCGCTGAACGATCTCTTACAGATCGCAGTCGACCAGAAGCCTAACGTGCTCGTTCTTGTACGTTTTAGTTGGTCCAACTTGCTTGTATTGCGGATACCGAACACAATGGTTACTGACGCAACGGACTTTTGTTTGGTTCTGACTATTTCAGGTTGGACCGTTCATTGATTCCATGCACTCGAGTTTCCAGGACGGACTCGTTCTTTACGACGGCATGATGCTCAGCTTTGAGGACATTTTCCTCTTCCAAAGTATGCATTTTGTTTCTTTGTTTCATGAGAGGAAGCCCACAGAATAGGCTCGCTAACAGACTAAATCGTGCTGTTTTTGTTTGCTTTATGCAGTCATGACGTTGATCGACAAGGTTTTTGCGACAAATAAGGATCTCCAGGTCGTGCTAGTGCCTTCGCTTCGCGACGCGCACCACGAAATGGTGTACCCTCAGCCTCCATTCAACAAGAAGAAAGTGTGCGAAGCATTTGGCGCGCCAGAGTACGCCAAGGTGAGTAGCTTCATTCCGTTCGCTTATGGAGCTAAGTCTTCCTCTTTAACGAAAATCTGTTTTTTTTTTGACATTGTTCTCAGCGCATTCACCTGATGCCAAATCCATGTACGTTTTCGATCAACGGCGTCGTGATCGGCGTCTCGGCATTGGACGTTGTCGTCCAGCTGAGCTCGAACGAACTGTACCGCGCACAGGCACGAGACCAGAACCGCTTGCTGCGATTGTGTGAGCAAGTCATCGACCAAAGAAGGTAAGAGTTGCGAGGTTATGGAGCTGGATACAAGGACGATTTTGGCTCACACAAGCATATTTGTGTGCTGCATTTGTAGTTACTATCCCATCTTCCCACCTCCAGCAGGCAGCGAAGTGCCCGTCGATTTGCGCTACATGAAGCAGTTCCAGTTTGAGAAAACCCCGGACATTTTGCTTTTGCCGTCGATTCTAAACCGCTTCTGTGGGGTAAGCTGAAATTATGAGTTGAAGTGTGGATAGCTGCTCACTGATGCCATGTGCTGCTCTGATGCTGGCATTTCTTCCTTCTGCAGCGCGTGCAAGACACGATTTGCATCAACCCGGGGCAGTTGTGCAAGGGCGAATCCGGCGGCACGTTTGCGTTACTGACGATTTTCCCGCTCGCAAAGGACAAACTGAGCAACACCGCGGGCGACGAGATCCCGCACTTCGTGCCGGACCGCACGATGGTCGAGATCAAGCGCATATAAACACAAAGCAACACCTGAAGTTTGCGTGGCAGATACCGTAGCAACTTTTTCCACAAGGAACTGCAGGTGGAGGACAACCAATCCAAAAACCAAATTGCAGCGTTTGATCCACAAACAGTCAGTTGTACACAATATTCACAAAATTAACCTACATCTTGACGATTAATTTCACAGACTTGCACCAATTATCTGTAAATTGATCGGCGACTCAATGAATTGCTTGTCCGTTTTGAATTTGATCTGAAAAAATACCCCACACACAGCAGAATACGAGCATGAGCAGCCACGAGGATGATGGCGACTTCGATGCGCTCCGGCGACGCGGCGATGGCGCTCTGCGGCGCGCACAAACAACAGCAGACGCACCCTCTGAGGACGCGAGCAACACGCCGAAGGGCGAGGTGGTGGCGCGCATCAAGCACAATTTTTACCTGGAGACGCAGGCGTTCCGCAAGCGCATCCTGGACGCCACGGACGAGACCGCGCGTGCGCGCGAGCGCGTCGACTCGGCGCAGGACGCGATGCTGCGGCTGAAGAAGAAGTGCCACAGGCTCGAGAGGCTCGCGCAGGAGAAGGACGCGACGATCCAGTTCCTGCAGGAGCAGCACGAGGTCGAGTTCCCGGTCCTCATGCGCGAGACCATGCGCAACGTCCACGGCCATCTGGGGATTGGTAGTAGCAGCAGCAATAACCAGGACGATGACTTCCAGGGTGCTGCGCCGCAGGTGTGTGGGAAATCGCTACTCTGTCTGTCGCAATGGAAAGCTAATATAATGGGATTTTCTAGTCGCTGTCGATTTCTAGAATGCGAGAAAAGGCGAGTGATCGCGAAGCAGTGGACGAGCAGATTCACGAATACGAAACTCAGGTGCGTCCTGCGAGGTAGCTGGCACCAATATGACATGCCTGACTGGGTGTTTGGTGTATACATTGGTAGATCGCTCAGTTGTATCAAGAGCTGCAGGACGAGAAGCAGCGGAACGAGATGCTGACCGAATGCCTTCGAGAGCAAAAGCACGCGAAAGCGAAACTGATGAAGGCGTGCAAGCATGCGAAACACGAGATTGAGGCGTTGAAGAACAACGGTATGAACCAATTACTCACCGATATGCAAACGAAATGCCAGCGCATGGAGACTGAGAAACAGGACGTGGAAAACGAGCTACGAGTCCAGACGGCTGCAGTGCGTCTATACCAATTTGTGTGCGTGCACTTTGGAACCAGTGTTGTTATCTTCTTTGTTTTCTGTGCTGTGTGTTTCGTTGCAACCGATTTGCGTCCGTTTAGATGACGCAAATGGAAGATCGTAATGAGCTCTTATCACAGCAGGTGCAGCATCTCACGTCAACGCAAACGAATTGGGAAGGTGAGTCGTTCACTTTCGCCAAGGCGTCTCACAGTGAAACATTTGAGAATTCTTCCTGTTGTGGTCGTGTTTGTTAATTCAGACGTGATTCGAAGCAAAGATGAAGAGCTTCTCAAGCTCCACGAACAAGTGAAACATCAGCAAGTCGCGATTGAAAACATGGAGTTTGACATGAACCAAACTCGTATCCAACACTTGCGTTCCAGGGACCAGCATAACGACGACGATGCTCGAGAAGAGGTGAGATCTGGGCACTTGACTTTTTTTTTTTCTCTCTCGATATTTTTAAGCGCTCAGCTCTGAGCTCTTATTTTTGCTCGTACATCTGGCAGCGCGATCTATTGGTGCAAGCTCTGCAAAGTGAACGATCCAACCTCAAAGACGCGGAGGAGACCATTCATGAGCTGAAGCGGACCATTGAATATCTGCAGCACAACCGTGAGGTGACTCTCTCAAACGGCAGCAGCGATGAGAGCGGAAGCGCTCACTCCGCGGCAAGTGAACGCTTGATGGACCTGCTCAAGCAGGTACAGATCTTGATGTGTGTGCGTGTCTGTGATACTGCATGTGATTCTATTACTCACGCTTCACATTGCCACCCACCACTTGTCTCCATTGGTTTCCTGAAAGGCACAGCAGGTTCGGCACAAAACAGCCGTGCTGCATCAGCTGGTCGCATCGTACAGTGCCAGCGCCACCATTGACATCCATTTGCTCGCAGACGAGAGCTGGCGCGACGGCACTCCTCTCACAGCAAAGGCAAGCGACTTTGTGGGGTCCGAGGATTCATTGTTGACCCGAGCAACACAGGAGACGCAGCTCGCTGCGCGCAACCTCACTGAGTTGCAGCTGCTCGTCGAGGAGCTCTGTGCCCACGCCATGGGCTCGTCTTGCGCGCTGCAATGAGTGTTGGTGCATCCAATCATCCGGTTTTGGGCAGCAGCCCCCGAAGACTCCAAGCTCAAAACTCGAGTAGGTTGGCAACGGGATCTGGTGTTGCATGGGTGGTGCTGCCCATCACTGTAGCACGGAAAGAGAACGGCCAGATGAGTCATCTGTTTACGCAATCGGTTGCAGCACCGTACTTTCCATGCGACTGGACCGCCTTTCGCGCTGATCACGCCACAGTGCTTGGGAGCCACGCGTTAGCATGGATGGACTGCAAGTCGCGGTGAACGCAATGGTCCATTCCATTGCCAATGGATGCCACCACTTTGACCGACCAGTTTGGCCAGCCGATGCAAGGATGGAGGCCGCATTGTCCAATTTTCCCAACACAAGCCAAGCACACCTCCCCCTCCACCTGCAACGATGAGCACCCCACAATTGAAACTCTCATACTTCAACATTGCCGCCCGCGGTGAACTCTCGCGCTTGATCTTCACGTACGCGAACGTTGCGTTCACAGACGACCGCGTGACCAACTTCCCTGAACTCAAGCCAAAGCTCCCGTTCGGCCAGCTCCCAGCTCTCGAAGTCGATGGCACGCTGTACGCGCAGAGCATGGCGATCGCGCGCTATGCGGCTCGCGTGGGCGGATTGTACCCTCAAGACCCTGTTGACGCGCTTCGTGTCGATATGATCTCCGAGACCCTCGCCGAGGTTCTGTACGCGTACCTTGGCGCCCAGTTCGGCGAGAAGGACGCGACGTTGAAGGCGGAGAAGTTCAAGAAGCTTGTGGAAGAAACGGCGCCAAAGGCGTTCGGTGTGCTCGAGACCATGGTGCAGGGCAAGTTCTTCTTGGGCGACAAGGTGACGTACGCCGACGTGCAGCTGTTGGACGTCGTGCTCAACGGCCTCCACGCCGTTCCTGACCAGACGTTCAACCTCGCGGCGTTCCCAAAGCTCGAGGCGATCGTGGCCGCCGTCAAGGCGAACGAGCACGTCGCCGCGTACCTCGCCGCCAAGCCATAAACCAACCCTTAGATCTGTGTTGTGTTGTCGTGCTCGCTCTATGCACTGCAACCCCACATAATCAATTGATCACTTTTGATGCACATCGAAATATCTAGCCACTTGCCATGCTTCATTTCGTTTTTAGCCAATCAACACTTGGCTCATTTTCCAAAGGCATAATCGCACCGTCATTCTTGATTTTCTCTGTCTGAGACCAAGCCAAAACCAACAAGCGATGAGCACTGCCCTGAAGCTCACGTACTTTGCAGGCACGGGCCGCGCCGAGCTCACGCGCCTCATCCTGCACTGCGGCGGACTCGCGTTCGAAGACGAGCGCCTTTCGATCGAAGAGTTCCTCGCGCGCAAACCCAGTCTCCCGCTCGGCCAGCTCCCGATCCTCCACGTGAACGACAAGACGTACTCGCAGAGCATCGCGATCGCGAGGTACGCGGCCAAGCTCAGCGGCCTGTACCCGCAGGACCCGGTGCGTGCGCTGCGCGCGGACATGATCTCGGACACGCTGTCGGACTTCCGTGTGGTGTACACGGCGATCTTGCGCACCCAGAACGAGAGCGCAAAGCCTGAGATGACCACGAAGATGCTGGAGGAATCCGTGCCCAAGACGTTCGGCGCTCTCGAATCGTTTGTCGAAGGCGCGTTCTTCCTCGGCGACAGCGTGTCGTATGCGGATGTCCAGCTCTACGACATTGTCACGAATGGTCTGAGGCCCAATTTCCCGGGCTTTTCGTCGTCGGTGTACCCGAAGCTCGAGCGAGTGATCGCGAACGTGGAAGCGATCCCGAACATCGCCGCCTACTTGGCCACGCAAAAGAAGTGACTTCGAATCATGTGCAAAAGGGACGTGAGATTGCAGCAAAGCACATCAAATACGCACTGCGCAAAGAATCAAAGTTTACAGCCTAGTGCCTCACCCAACACACTCGATGCTTGCAATTCCTGCTTTGAACTTTGGTTTCGACACTTTTCTAGAGGGAGAGGCGCATGTCACCTGAGCCTCTGGTGTCCCATCTCCCTGCATCACGGAATAGTGTGCTGTGATGCCGGAATACTGTGCAGTGAGCTCTTCACGCTGCAGATGTATGAGGAATGTCCATGAATCAGTGCTTTACCACTGATTTGTTTCCTAGAGAGCCTTTTTTAGTCACGAAAAGAGGAAAAAGCAACTTTCTGGTGTAAGATTCGAAAATTGTCGACAGACGTACTTACTGAGACTTTCTGTTTAAATACGGACTCTTATTTACGGATATCACAGTCTCTCAAGATCGCGATATTTAGAAGGTGCAGTTGATAAATGTATCGTCGGGTGAGATCATAGAGACTGTGTTCTCACACAAATCACCATGCTATTTTTGCAGGGATATTTATCGGAAGCTGGAATCGTATCTCTATGTGATGGAAGAAAATTACCCAGGTTCGGTGTGGTGCTCTGAGAAAGAGCACGATGGCAAAACCTTCAAGCATGCATGCTTCGTGTCGAATTTGTGAATCCACGTTGCTCGTGTGTCTAGGCGTTTGGTCGGCTCTGACGGTACTCATCTCACAGGGGATATGAACAAACGTGGTGTCTGCTCGTTGGCTGCCATGAACGACTGCAACAACCACATCTTTGCTTTTGGATTTTGCATCGTATCTGTCGAGAATCACGAGCACTGGCGATGGTTTCTAGAAGTCATCGAAGAAGCATGTGGCAATTTGGATCGGTATTCAATGCTGCCTGGTCGCCAGAAAGGACTGACGGCTGCTATCAAGCACTCTTTTCCGACTACAGAACATCGATTTTGTCTAAGGAACATTCTGCAAAGTGTTCGCTGAGCAGGCGTCGCCATGAGAGAGGAACAGGAGGAAAACTCAGATTAAAACGTATTGCATGCTGCTTTCCTCTGATCTGTAGGCGCAGCGCCGCCTACACGTGTACAAAGATTCAGGTTAGTTGCAGGTTGTCGTAACGCAGGTCGTTTCCAAATAAGAAATCCATGGGTGTGTCTTTTCTCGGCCTTGAAAAATAAGAATACTCGGCTTTTCTCGTTCCCGAATAAGAATTTCTTGCATTGAGGCAAATACGCATTGCTCAATGCCACGAAACGAACTTAACGATGATGCGCTTGTTAAAAAATCTGTGCGTCTGGCAAGGTACGATTTCGGAAACAAATCAGTCGTAAAGCACTGATTTATGGAAATTGCTCGCAGATGCATCTTTTGAGACACACGCTTCGTCTCCACGTTGGACGAGGTAGCCACCCACTGGTATCACGTGTGGTTTCTTCTTTCTCTATTCTCGGCAACCTGACCAACGGACCAGAGTGCATTCATTGTGCAATTTGCCATCTCGAAGCCAGCAACCACCTTCTCTGCGCTCACTCACAGCACCATCATGAGCGCTCCACAAGTCAAACTCACCTACTTTCACGGCGCCGGCCGCGCCGAGGTGGCGCGCCTCTCGTTCGCCTTCGGCAACGTCGACTTTGTCGATGAACGAGTCACTGGCGAAGAATTCGCTGCGTTGAAGCCAACACTCCCGTTGGGTCAATTGCCTACTTTGACGGTGGACGGCACGGTGCACTCGCAGAGCATGGCGATCATGCGCTACGCTGCCAAGGTGAGCGGTTTGTTCCCAGAAGACCCAGTGCAGGCGCTGCGTGTGGACATGATCTCGGAGTCGCTGGTCGATTTGGTGAACACGATGGTGAACATCATGCTTGTGGAAAAGGACGAAGCTGCCAAGGCCGAGAAGACCAAGAAGTTTGTGGGGGAGACGATCCCAAAGACGCTCGGCGTGCTCGAGTCCTTTGTTCAGGGCAAGTTCTTCTTGGGCGATGACAAGCCGTCGTACGCCGATGTGCAGTTGTTCGACTTGATGCACAATGGATTGAAGCCGCGCCTCCCCGAGGTGTCGACGTCGGCGTTCCCAAAGCTCGAAGCCGTGATGGAAAGCGTCAAAACCAACCCGAATGTCTCCGCGTTCCTCGCCAAGCACAAGAAGGATTAAGTATATATTTCGGATGCGTTAGGCGAAAGCGCAGTGCGACCCTCGACGCCATTAAAAGGCGAAGAATATTACGTACAGTGTGTTCACCACACATGATAGAGTGCCGAGTCGCATTTTGCCTTCTTATTGTAGGGCACCAACGAAATTGGTCGAGCTTTGTCGATCGCTGTGTTGAGCGAGTCGTCCAATTCCTCTGCTACAGGAGGCAATGCTGTTTCCTTGATCGTGATGCAACGTGGGATCTGCACTCGCGAGTGCGCGCGAAAAGGAGGCTCCACCGTGACAAGGTGCAATGTTGTCAAGACAACCGTGGATAGTGCTCACGAGGACGCCATTCGCAAAGCTGCAAGCGCGATGGAGAGAGCCATGACCAACACGAATATTGCGGTGTACCTAAAAGCAAAAAGCGATGATTAGTGTTGCTTTCGAACCAGGTCTTGTTTATTGTCGCCGCGGAGATTCTCGCACTGGCAGTTCAGCAAGACCCCCATCTGGAAGGAATTCCCGTGACGAGATCCGGAGCAGAACCCCATCTTATTTCGACCTTCGTCGACGACTCCGCCGTCTTTTTGAAACAAGGGAAACAGCTACCTCGACTGATGCAGCTGCTGTCCGAGTTCGGCCAGCAATCAGGTCTGCACGTGCAACCAACGAAAAGCAGCTTCATCTGTCTCAACACAGCAGTAGTCCAGGAACAAAGATGCGGCATTCCGGTCCTGAAGCATGGAGAGACGGTGAGATACCTTGGCATCCAAATAGGTACCGGGAACATCACGCAAGCTAATTGGGAGGACCGCCTGCAAAAGCTCCGAACCAGATTGATCATCGCGGCCAAAGTCTCCAACAGTGTGGTGGGGAGAGTGCTTCTACTGAATTCGGTCTTGCTGCCGTCGATTCTGTTCACTGCCGGCTACATCAAGCCCCCAGCGAAAGTCGTGGATCAGCTAGTGAATCTACAAAAGCAATTTTTGTGGAAATCGACACTCGGCACAGACGGCACGAGGCACAAGGTGAGTCCTTCCCTGCTCTACCTGCCAGTTAAGGAAGGAGGCATAGGTCTCTATTCAATACCTCTTGCAATAAAGCGACAAGCGATGCGGCGGACAACTCGGTGGCTACAGCGAGCGCGAGACAAGTATACAGAAGCTTGGCATGAACAGGTGCATCGGGACAAAAGTCAAAACCGGGGATGTTGCGCGATTTCACCAAAGGAGCGAAGCCAGCTAGCACAGACAAGGCTGTACCAGACAAACAATATCCACAGACTCGGGTGGGAGTATCTCTGTGAAGACCTGGTGGTGGCAGAGAGACGCAATCCCGCGTGGAAAGACGATCTGAAGCAGCAAATGGAATCCTTGCTACTGACCCTGGATCTTGAGTGGAGATCAGACGGACGTGTAGGTGTGTACTTTGGGAGAAAACCTGAGCAGACGATTCATCAACTATCGGAAGAGACTCGAGCCTTCTGGCCATCCTTTCAGTGGAACGACAACCCCTGGATAATCGACAGTCAAGGCGAGCAGTATACAGTCAAAAAGGTTCCTTTCCTGAAGGAATGCAATTTGACCAGCTTCAACGTGAGACGGGAAGAAGAGCGAGTGTTCTCCGTGCGGCTACCAACCATGACGGCAACTCTCACGTTCAAACGAATGACCGCCTTGCGAAAACTCGTAACCAGCATCATTCTATGCTCACCGGAGATAGAAATCGATGCAGGCAACCAGTTGAACAGTCACCAGGAGCCGTGGAGCAGGAAACACACAAAACGAGAGTACAAGTGGATCAGCAACGGCATGGGAACCATCATCGCGGTGCCAGTATCGGAGGGGAGCCACACGGACTACATCCAGATGCAACGGCAAGCAAACGGAGTTCTCTGGACAGTGACCGACTGGGTCGGGAATGCTACCTGTCAACAAGACGTGGCAATGATCGAAGAAGAAATAAAAACCGTAGGGTGGACATTCAAACCGCACCCGCTCACGACTCACTGTCCGTGGCTAGTGCATGAACGTACGCCCCCAAACAGCGTCCAGAAGACAATTGATCAAGCACGAACACGGAGGCTGCACAGCCAGTTGCATCAAGGTCTCGGAGGATTCATAGACAAGCTCAACGAAGTCGCGAGAACTGACCAGTGGTACAGCCATGTGCAGTATCAACTACCAGCAGATCTATGGAAACAACGAGGATGTCTTACGCCGTATCAGATGTGGACGACATATCGGAAATCTACGATGCAGCTCAACCTATTCCATCCGGGAAGGATCGAGTCTTCGGCATGCCCAAGCAATGCCGGATGTGGGGAGACAAAAGAAACGATCTCACACATAGTCTGGAGTTGCAAGCGAGCACAAGCCGCGTGGACGGCCTTCCTCGAACGATGGATGGGCCGAACATTGACGGAGCAAGCACTCAACCTCTTCCTGCCTCATATTGCTAGTCGCACAGCCCCGCCAGGTCAACGATCTTTGCTCCGGGAATTGGAAAAGCACTTCGGGTTCATTACTCCGGAACACTCGACAGCACTACAGAAACTCTGGTTTATCGTCACATCAAGCATCCCAGTTTTGCTATGGAGAACGAGAGTGGAGATAGTGCATGAACGGCAACATCTCGTTATCGAAGAAAGCACCCAGCGAGTGTGGACAGCGTGTGTGATGCAAGTGCGGGCCGTGGCTCATCGGATGAGAACGCTCAAAGGAGAAAAGATCAATGCAACTTGCCTGAGCCAACTGCTCAGCGTACTGGAGAGACAAGACTTGTCGCACCAACTAGAAGCATGGGCGACGGCGCGTCTATATTTCGATGGAGGTGCACGCGGCAACCCAGGTCCAGGAGGCAGTGGATGGGCACTCATCTTCCTGAATGAACGCAGCAATCGATGGGAACTCAAAGCATGCGGCTATGCGTACATGGGACCAGAAGTAACGGACAACTGGTGCGAGTACAGCGCACTGAAAGACGGTCTGGCATACAGTGCACACTACCCACAGCACTACGAAGTCAAGATGGAAGTCTTCGGAGACAGCCAAACGATTATCGCAGCTCAGAACGGGTTCTCCTCAATACGCCAGACCAAGTTGCAGCCTCTAGCAGTTCGGGTAAACCAAATCATCGCCAACTTTGCGTGGACCTCCTGGAATCACACAAAACGAGAACAAAACAAAATGGCCGATCTTCTCGCCAACATGGCAATGATCTCCAAGAGTGCGAAGATACTCACCGTTGAACCACGGGGAAACGATCAAGTTCTTCTGTCCCAAATCGCAGCTCTACTCGGCAATGATATCGGTGCCATACCGTCGAAACTAAGAAACATCTCACTGTCAGCAGTGTTAATGAGACTCAGGAATTCTTAAACTGTATGTAGACCATAAGTTCAATAGAATTACCTTCTCTCTCCCACTCTCTCTCTCGCTAAGTACGCGGCGATGTTGGCATTCGATTTGACGGTCTCCACCACGCCTTCTAGATTTGGATACTTGGAAAAATCAAACTCCGGGAAGCTCGACTTCCAAGATTGGAAGCTGCCCGAGCGGGAGACTGGTCTTCATGGCGCCGAACTCCGGTCCGGACACGCGAGCATCTTCGAATGCCACGCCGCCGAACGTGAAGAGAAGACGCGCAAGTTCAGCGCGACCGGGGATACCAAAGTACGTGAGCTTCAAGGCAGGAGACATCGTACGAGCTTGAGGTATGCGTTGGAGGGCGACTTGGACGTGTGGAGGAAGATTGTGGAATGGGATGAACGCACTTGGAGCCCTGGAAAGAGCAGCAATGACGTATGCGGCCGATGCACAGAATGTAATGTGAGTGCTCCCGTGATTACAAATCCGCTGCTGGGGCTCGTGAGAAATCACTTGGATCGTGTGACTAAAAAAAAGTGCACAAGACCTCATGTTGAGCTTCAGTATTAATTTTGAGAAAATATTCAAATCTAAATGGTCTCCAATCAGCGACTACGTGGACAAATAACGGATTCCAATGAATAGTAGTCGGTCTTCTATTTCAAAACAGGGTTTCTGTTTCAAAGTTCCAAGTCTCAGAGCGCTTCTATTCGTTGAGATCCGTTCTGCATTGCCGCCCAACAATACATTTTTACATATAAGAGGTAATAGGCTTTAACAGTCACGTTGCCGCAAAGTTGAACAATCCTGTTTGTGCCAGAAGATTTGGAATGCTTCCTGTATTTCGAGACTGCCCCGAGTTTTCGCCATCGGCACTCGGTCGCTTTGGTAATCGTCCTGGGACGCTAATGCTCAAAACTATCGTCGAGCGCGTAGAATCGAAAACGGAGAAAATTGTCCTTATTGTGAATATGAGTCTTCGCTGAGTGAAGAGCGAAGTTCGCTCTGGTTCGTGTATTCGTTTACCGCTGTTCCCGCATTCCGCCGTCGCGATTCGTCGATACGTGCAGCAGGTAGCGTTGTCTCTTTGAGAGAGAGAGAGAGAGAGAAGATAATTCTATTGAACTTATGATCTGCATACAGTTTAAGAATTCCTGAGTATCGTGTTGTTTCTTTGGTGCTCATCAGAATGCAGCAAAACACTACAATACATTTTTTGTATGCTGAACGCAGCTAACTAAAATATACCTTTGTGATTCAATTGCTTGGCACACGACGTGCGGTATGCAGATTACTTTGTAGTGCAAGCTCAAGGCGGTGGTGATGAAGCTGTCGACAGAGACAACACTGATGATCTCCTGACGGTTTAATGCGGAGGGCATACACGCAACGCAGTTGAATATACGCCTCCGAGTTCAACAAAATGAGCTAGCGCCATTACGAGTGTGCAGAAGAGCATCAGCAAATATGGCTCTGCCTTGGCGCTTCGCTCTCACACCGAGTGCAATGCCGTCGCTCCCAACGCTGCAAAGCGAAAATCGCGATCTGAATGCAAATCGATCTGATTACTGAGATACACTGGCACCGTCGAGTTCGCATGAATTTGCATCACTGGACCTGAATATATGGGTCACGCGGACAAAAACATCCATTTCTGAAGAACCAAGAAGTGAACACCGCCAATTATGATACCGCAACGTGCGGTGGCAGCCATATGATGTCGTCCTCGAACCAAATGCTCGCCGTAATCGCACACAAATTTGTGTGATTACACTCAGTCACCAGTCAGTCAGTCTGCCAGTCAAGGTGCACCTTTGATTGGCCGGAAAATTAACCATCAATGCAAATCTATTGGCAGTAATGCGAAACCTCGGCTACCGCTTTGCAAAAAAGCTCCTCCTGCGCGAGTTTGCTCTTTTGCCGAGACAGCAGCAGACAGGAAAAACCGGCCAAAACAACGATTGTTTTGTGTTGCTTTTGTGAACATGGCCGAAGGTGCCAGGCACAAGGATCTTGTTTTATCTGTAAAACGGACGTGATATAATGCCACATTTTGCAATTCGATTGTTCTGTTAATCAATGTAATTCCCCTGAAGTTTTCCAAGCGAGCTGTGACCATTACGAGCACATTGAAGAGCACCATCAAACTGTGGCTTTAACTCGGCGAACTTCACTCTCACACCGACTTTGTCGTTTCCAAAGTTGCAAAGTTGAAACCCGATCTGTTTACGCCGACACAAAATCAAACAGAAATCGTCTGAACAAAGACTAAAAATCACAAGTTGATTAGGTTTGTTGCGTTCATGGGTACGCACAACTCTATTCAACAAGACTTATGGCTTGGCCAAGTACGCGGCGATGTTGGCGTTCGATTTCACGACCTCCACCACACCTTCGAGCTTTGGGTACTTGGAGAAATCAAACTCCGGGAAGCTCGCCTTCAATCCATTGTGCACAATGTCAAAAAGGTGCACGTCGGCCAAAGTGGCGTTATCCCCCATGAAGAACTTGCCTTGCACCATCGTCTCAAGCGCAGCAAGCGACTTTGGGAGTGCTTCGGTCAGGAACTTGGTCGTCTTCTCGGCCTTCGCAGCTTCATCGCTCGTGCGGAATTTGATGTCCACCACAGTGTCAAGCATGTCTACTATGGTCTCGCTGATCATCTCAACACGAAGCGCTTGTACGGCATCCGCAGGGTAAAGACCGACAACCTTTGCGGCGTAGCGGCTGATGGCCATGCTTTGCGAGAATACGACACCATCGACTTCCAAGATTGGAAGCTGCCCGAGCGGGAGACTGGTCTTCATGGCGCCGAACTCCGGTCCGGACACGCGAGCATCTTCGAATGCCACGCCGCCGAACGTGAAGAGAAGACGCGCAAGTTCAGCGCGACCGGGGATACCAAAGTACGTGAGCTTCAAGGCAGGAGACATCGTACGAGCTTGAGGTATGCGTTGGAGGGCGACTTGGACGTGTGGAGGAAGATTGTGGAATGGGATGAACGCACTTGGAGCCCTGGAAAGAGCAGCAATGACGTATGCGGCCGATGCACAGAATGTAATGTGAGTGCTCCCGTGATTACAAATCCGCTGCTGGGGCTCGTGAGAAATCACTTGGATCGTGTGACTAAAAAAAAGTGCACAAGACCTCATGTTGAGCTTCAGTATTAATTTTGAGAAAATATTCAAATCTAAATGGTCTCCAATCAGCGACTACGTGGACAAATAACGGATTCCAATGAATAGTAGTCGGTCTTCTATTTCAAAACAGGGTTTCTGTTTCAAAGTTCCAAGTCTCAGAGCGCTTCTATTCGTTGAGATCCGTTCTGCATTGCCGCCCAACAATACATTTTTACATATAAGAGGTAATAGGCTTTAACAGTCACGTTGCCGCAAAGTTGAACAATCCTGAGAGAGAGAGAGAGAGAGAGAAGGTAATTCTATTGAACTTATGGTCTACATACAGTTTAAGAATTCCTGAGTCTCATCAACACTGCTGACAGTGAGGTGTTTCTTAGTTGTGACGGTGTGGCACCGATATCATTGGCGAGTAGAGCTGCAACTTGGGACATAAGAACTTGATCATTTCCCCGCGATTCGTCGGTGAGTATCTTCGCACTCTTGGAGTTCATTGCCATGTTGGCGAGAAGGTCGGCCATCTTGTTTTGTTCTCGTATTGTGTGATTCCAGGAGGTCCATGCAAAGTTGCCGATGATTTGGTTTACCCGAACTGCTAGTGGCTGCAACTTGGTCTGGCGTATAGAAGAGAACCCGTTCTGGGCTGCGATAATCATTTGGCTGTCTCCGAAGACTTCCAACTTGACTTCATAATGCTGCAGGTAGTGTGCACTGTATGCCAGACCATCTTTCAGCGCGCTGTATTCGCACCAATTGTTCGTGACTTCTGGTCCCATGTACGCATAGCCGCATGCTTTGAGTTCCCATCGATTGCTGCGTTCATTCAGGAAGATGAGTCCCCATCCGCTGCCTCCTGGACCTGGGTTGCCGCGTGCACCTCCATCGAAATACAAACGCGCCGTCGTCCATGCTTCCAGTTGGCGCGACAAGTCTTGTGTCTCCAGTACGCTGAGCAGTTGGCTCAGGCACGTTGCATCGATCTTTTCTCCTTTGAGCGTTCTCATCCGATGAGCCACGGCCCGCACTTGCATCACACACGCTGTCCACACTCGCTGGGTACTTTCTTCGATAGTGAGATGTTGTCGTTCATGCACTATTTCCACTCTCGTTCTCCACAACAATGCTGGGGTGCTTGATGTTACGATAAACCAAAGTTTCTGTAGTGCTGTCGAGTGTTCCGGAGTAATGAACCCGAAGCGCTTTTCCAATTCCCGGAGCAAAGATCGTTGACCTGGCGGGGCTGTGCGGCTAGCAATATGAGGCAAGAAGAGGTTGAGTGCTTGCTCCGTCAATGCTCGGCCCATCCATCGTCCGAGGAAGGCCGTCCACGCGGCTTGTGCTCGCTTGCAACTCCAGACTATGTGTGAGA
Organism: Globisporangium splendens; assembly: GCA_006386115.1. NCBI lineage: Eukaryota > Oomycota > Peronosporomycetes > Pythiales > Pythiaceae > Globisporangium > Globisporangium splendens. Next base: position 228,856 of record VFIW01000043.1, on the reverse strand, counting down.
TAGTTTCTTTTATCTCCCCACATCCGGCATTGCTTGGGCACGCTGGAGACTCGATCCTTCCCGGATGGAATAGGTTGAGCTGCATCGTAGAGATCCGGTATGTCGTCCACATCTGAAACGGCGTAAGACATCCTCGTTGTTTCCATAGATCTGCTGGTAGTCGGTACTGCACACGACTGTACCACTGGTCAGTTTTCGCGACTTCGTTGAGCTTGTCTATGAGTCCTCCGAGACCTTGATACAACTTGCTGTGCAACCTTTGTGTTCGTGCTCGGTCAATTGTCTTCTGGATACTGTTTGGGGGAGTACGTTCATGCACCAGCCACGGACAGTGAGTCGTGAGCGGGTGCGGTTTGAATGTCCACCCTACGGTTTTTATTTCTTCTTCGATCATTGCCACGTCTTGTTGACAGATAACATCCCCAGCCCAGTCGGTCACTGTCCAGAGAACTCCGTTTGCTTGCCGTTGCATCTGGATGTAGTCCGTGTGGCTCCCCTCCGATACTGGCACCGCAATGATGGTTCCCATGCCATTACTGATCCACTTGTACTCTCGTTTTGTGTGTTTCCTGCTCCACGGCTCCTGGTGACTGTTCAACTGGTTGCCTGCATCGATTTCTATCTCCGGTGAGCATAGAATGATGCTGGTTACGAGTTTTCGCAGGGTGGTCATTCGTTTGAACGTGAGAGTTGCCGTCATGGTTGGTATCCGCACGGAGAACACTCGCTCTTCCTCTCTGTCTCGCGTTGAAGCTGGTCAAATTGCATTCCCTCAGGAAAGGAACCTTTTTGACTGTATACTGCTCGCCTTGACTGTCGATTATCCAGGGGTTGTCGTTCCACTGAAAGGATGGCCAGAAGGCTCGAGTCTCTTCCGATAGTTGATGGATCGTCTGCTCAGGCTTCCTCTCAAAGTACACACCTACACGTCCGTCTGATCTCCACTCAAGATCCAGGGTCAGTAGCAAGGATTCCATTTGCTGCTTCAGATCGTCTTTCCACGCGGGATTGCGTCTCTCTGCCACCACCAGGTCTTCACAGAGATACTCCCACCCGAGTCTGTGAATATTGTTTATCTGGTACAGCCTTGTCTGTGCCAGCTGGCTTCGCTCCTTGGGTGAAATCGCGCAACATCCCCAGTTTTGACTTTTGTCCCGATGCACTTGTTCATGCCAAGCTTCTGTATACTTGTCTCGCGCTCGCTGTAGCCACCGAGTTGTCCGCCGCATCGCTTGTCGCTTTATTGCAAGAGGTATTGAGTAGAGACCTATGCCTCCTTCCTTGACCGGCAAGTAGAGCAGGGAAGGACTCACCTTGTGCCTCGTGCCGTCTGTGCCGAGTGTCGATTTCCACAAAAATTGCTTTTGTAGATTCACTAGCTGATCCACGACTTTCGCTGGGGGCTTGATGTAGCCGGCAGTGAACAGAATCGACGGCAGTAAGATCGAATTCAGTATAAGCACTCTCCCCACCACACTGTTGGAGACTTTGGCCGCGATGATCAATCTGGTTCGGAGCTTTTGCAGGCGGTCCTCCCAATTAGCTTGTGTGATGTTCCCGGTACCTATTTGGATGCCAAGGTATCTCACCGTCTCTCCATGCTTCAGAATTGGAATGCCGCATCTTTGTTCCTGGACTACTGCTGTGTTGAGACAGATGTAGCTGCTTTTCGTTGGTTGCACGTGCAGACCTGATTGCTGGCCGAACTCGGACAGCAGCTGCATCAGTCGAGGCAGCTGTTTCCCTTGTTTCAAAAAGACGGCGGAGTCGTCGACGAAGGTCGAAATGAGATGGGGTTCTGCTCCGGATCTGGTCACACGAAACCTTCCAGATGGGGGTCTTGTTGTACTGCTAGTGCGAGAATCTCCGCGGCGACAATAAACAGCAGAGGGGCCAGGGGGCAACCTTGACGAATTCCCGACTTGACCTCCCATTCTCTAGACACTTCACCGTTCACCAGGTACTGCGCTGTAGTGTCCGAGTGCATTCGACGTACTAAATCCACAAATTGTCGCCCAAAACCGAACTTGCTCAGCACAAGATACAGAAAATCTCTGTCCAACGTGTCGTAAGCCTTCATGAAGTCAAGCATCGCAATTCCCGGAGCGTCATCCAACCCTTCACCGTTGTTGTGGTACGCTTTGTCCAATGCGGCTTGCATGATGAGGATCGCGTTCTCCATCAGTCGGTCGCGTACAAAGCCTTGTTGTGCTTCCCCGATGATCCACAGAAGGATGTCTTGCAGCCTTGTTGCCAAGACTTTTGCAAACAACTTGTAAGTGGTCGTGAGCAGAGTGATTGGTCTGTAATCGAGGGGGTTTGGCGAATCTCCTTTCTTGCGCAACGGTATCACGATTCCTTGACCGAATGATCGTGGCATGGGTTGCCCCGCGTTGGATGTTGTTGAATTCCCGCACCAAAACTTCGACCATCACGTCCTCGCAATCCTTGTAGAAGTCATTGTTCAGACTGTCCACGCCACCTGCCTTATGCCGATGTAAAGCCGCGATCGCCTCTCGTACTTCCTTTTCAGTGATGGGTGCCATCAAGTCTTGGTTTTGCTCTTCCGTGACTTTTCGAGTTTCCGGAATGTACACCAGTGCATCAAATCGCTGTTCAGCCTTCTGCGGAGGGACCGCAGCATGGCTCTGGCCAGTGATTTGGTGCCATTCTGCCCCCATGATGTCCGCCAGACTCGCGTTTGGTGAGTGGTACCTTCCGGGAGTCGGTTCTAATCGCGAAATTGTTTGATCCCGCTGCCAGTTGGTGATCCTCCGAAAGAAGTGACGAACATCCCCCTGCGTTGCTTGCATATACTTACCGAATTTGAACTCTGCTGCCTCTCTTGCCGCGTTTGCTTGTTCTTCGATCAGCTGACGCCTTGTGCGGTTTGCCGGTCGGTGCTGCTGATCCTCCAACTTTTGCCGGTATCTTCGTACTTGCCGCTTCTCTGCTCGACTTACTCTCAGTATTGCTTTGATGATACGCTGCTCCAGGTTGTTCCAAACGATTGACCCTTCACTCTGCATCAGCTCCAGCTCGTGAGCGATTGCCTTTTGCACCCCAGTCCGCACCAAGTCAGGACGCGAGGTTCGCATCGGGTACCTGCACTTGTTCACTCTCTTTGGTCTCTGCGGTTGACTCGTCCATTTCATATGCAGCACCACTGCTTGGTGATCCGAGTAGCACTTGGGTAGCTCTATGGCCTCCCATTGCACGGCGCTGCCCAGGTTTCCTGCGATATAGAATCGGTCGAGTCGACTGGCTGAGTTTTTCCTCCAGTATGTGAAATGCTCCGTCGGTTCCCTCTGCACTGGCCACTCCGGATCCTCCACTAGCTCCCGTGCGTCGTAAATGTTCCACTCCGTCACTAGTCGTCTCAGTTCTGCACTCTCGCACTGCACAGGTAGCCGAACTCCTCTTTGGTACCGGTCCCGTTGCTTGTCGAGCACACAATTGAAGTCACCTCCGAGCACTGCTGCTGCACGATGAGTCCCGAACTCCTCGTTTAGGCGTCGGAAGAAGTGTTCTCGCTCTGCTTTCTTGTTGGGTGCGTACACATTAATCCACACCACTCCCTTGGACTTGATAGCGACTGTGCGATTCGTCCACTTGGATTCCTCGATCAGTTGTGTTTCGCTAATCGTCTTCGGATTTGTGAGTATTGCCACTCCGCCGGTCGCGTCTGGATGGATGGACCAAAAGGACGTTGGTTCGTCCAGGTTTGCAACCCCCCATATTCGGTTCCAGTAATGTCGGAGTCTGCGTTCTTCTTTGGCTGTGGTGATCCTCGTCTCCTGTAAATAAATGATATCATACTTTTCTGCGGTTAGTGCCCCCTTGAGGTCCTCTAACCATTTTGTTCGTTCTTTCTTTTTGAATCCGCACACGTTCTGAGTTAATACCCGTAGCGTGTTTGGACATGGTCTTTTTTCCTTTTTTTGATTTTTGTAAAATGCATTCTTGAGGGCATGTAGCGCGGCGTACATTTCTGTGCCTGGGCTACTGCCACCTTGGTTACCTGTTGGTGTCACGCCTTTAGTACCTTGAGGGCTCGACCGAGTCCACTTCCATGGTGACTTGAGCCATGATCACCGAAAGTGCTGACCATTCGCTGAGCTCCTCTCCACTCTTGAAGGCTGCTTTAAGTTCTCTGGTTTGCTTCAACATCGCACAGAAGTCTTCAATCGCCTCGTCAGGTTGTCTGGGTCTTCGGCGTCACTGGACCTGAACGTTTGCAGCTCCTCCTCATACACCACTGTGCAGATGATGTAGCGGCTGAGCTTCTCTTGCTGGGTCGGGTGACAAAGTCGCAGAACTTCGAGGACTCCGTACTTTATTTTTCCAAGCGTCAACCAGTCTTCCTTGGAGTTGAGTAGTACGGCCCGTTGTTGCTTCGTGGTTGCCGTTGCAATCCTGTCAAACCAACCTGTGATCCATACCCTGGTTTTTGCCTGATCGGTGCGGTGTACAAGACGTTTGAGCCCTTCCTCAATCACCTGTTCGCGCAGAACTTGCGTCAAGTCCACTAGCGTTGGCCCGCTGAGATGATTCAGTACGTGATGCGGCCCTGGCGACGTCTTCAACATCGCTAGAATTCGCTCCCACTCATTGAGAGCTGCCTGCGTCCATACATCACGATTGGACGAGAGCAGAGGAAAGGGGCATTTGGTTTCTTGCTTCCATTGCTCCTGGAACCCTTCCCAATGCTCCTGCAGCGTGCGCTCGAGGTCTCTGCGTTTCTGCATGGAGTCTCCTTCGATCACCAAACGTCTCGAGAGCGTTTTGGTTTTCTTGAGGGGGATATTGGGGCTGTTCAGGTTTATCGCGACGTCACCATCTATTGCTGTGAGCATCAGGGTTTCGTCTCTCTCTCGCTTCCTGGGTTGTGGAGGTAACTCGGTTGTGGGCGAGTGATATACCACAAGCTGATTCTCCTGCGATGCGAACGACCAGCCGTGTTGTCCGCTGAGCTGGCTTGGCTCGAACTTTTCTCGCTCGTCCAGCGATGGAGTCCACACTGACTCTCCCAAACTGGAATTGTCGCTGTCCTCCATCGAATCGTCTGTTTCTCGATCGTCTTCGAATTGACCAGATCGGTCCGTCTTGAACTCCGACTTGCTCCTCACGGATCCTTGGAGATGCTTCGCTAGTGATGAGCTCGTCATATTCGCCAGTGGCGTTGGGTCGTTAAAGGTTCTGAAGTGCAGACTGTTGTAGTGTTCGTTTGCGAATTTCATTACAATTGGTAGCGGACTGCTCGTGGTCTCTGCTTCGTTTCTGTCTTGACGGAGCTCGTCTTCCCATTGCTTCCCTGTGCACACATATTCTTTGGCTGACAAAAACTGGCCGCCTCCATGGACTCTGGATTGCGGCTTGTAAATTGCAAAGCCCTTGCGATCTCCGTACGTTGTCTCGATCAGCACGAAGATTTTTCTCTGCAGGGCTTTGGCAGCCATCCGCAAGGACTCCGGTCCACCCCACAGGGATCCTGGCAGCGTGGAAGATCGGCTGGAGGAGCTGCTTGCGATATCGCTGAAATAGTCGAGAACATCTGCTCTCCTTTCTTTTGGGCTCATTTTTTGATCCCCTCTCCCCAGTGCTTCGAGTATTCCCAAATGAGTTCCTTCAGGAAATTCGAGATCGAAGTTGAGCCGTGCTGCCGCGTTCATGCTTTGCTTGATTCTGCTCGCCGTGGCCTCGAGCAGCTTCTCATTGGCCATGTTGTCATGCACGATTTGGAGCATCGCTTTCGCCACTGCATAAAATTGGCAATTTCCGGTAGGTGGTGTTGTTGCTTCTGCATTTCTCCATTTTTCCCAGTAGAGCTCAAGCGGTCCAGTTCCAGCCTCAGCGGTCCAGTTTGGACCGGCCCATCCCAGGGAGAGAATCCCTCCTTCTTGGAGGCCCTGGGGTGGTGAGGAATGGAATGCATGATCACTATGAGCATGACTGTGGACCCTATGTCGTGGTTAATCCGCCATGAAGCACAACTGCGACGCCCACCAGGACGCCGCACTATTACCCGCTGTCTGCGGCCACCACACCGCGCAGCACAAGACCCCCGCTGTCTGCGGCCACCACACCGCGCAGCACAAGACCCCCCGCTGTCTGCGGCCACCACACCGCGCAGCACAAGACCCCCCGCTGTCTGCGGCCACCATACCGCGCAGCACAAGACCCCCGTAACAGAGCCTACCGGCTCTGTGAATCGAGACGTGATCAAAGCATCGAAGCGCGACGTTCACATGTGCAAGTGAGGCTGACAAAGCACAGCCAAAACTTACAACAACGAACAAAGCCATTTACAAAATGGCACACGAAGAAACTACAAATGTCAGAAAAACTAGAAAATTACGAAAAACCTGGACGCAAGTGTGAGAATGCTTGTGTTACGGCAGGATATGATAGCTGAGAACCCACCATTTCTCTTCCCCGGGAATCTTAAACACTAAGTTCAATAGATTCTTTATCATCATCGTGTTGTTGCTTCTGCAAGTCCGTTGGCGTCCATCACGTCTTGAATCGTGTACTCCCCATCCCAGTCCATGATGTCGTTACGATTCGGGTTGAGCTCGGTTTGTCTTTCCACGTGCACCTTCATTAACTCGTCCATATCTCGTCGGAAGCGCATCAGCTCTTTTGCCCACCGGATGTCATCCTTGGAAATTTGTCTTGGACCGTTTTTCTGGCTTGCCTTTGACGCGGGTCCTTTTGCGTTCGCTGCTCCATCGTTTGGTTTCGCCTTCGCCTGTTCTTTGAGATTGCCGGTTTGTTGTACTGAAATTCCTGTTTTCACCGTAAACGACACATTTTTTGTTAGATCATTTGGGTTGGAGTTCGGTTGTGGGCTGGACGTGTTTGTCTCATCAGGCGTCACGGGATTCGTGTTCTCGCTCGGCTTGTTTTCCCCACTGGCGTGAGGATTCTCTGTTGCGGGTTGAAGTGGCTGTTTCTGTTTGTCGATGCCATCTGAGACAGACTCCTTAATTTCCGCTGCACTGGTGAAAGTGGCTGGCTTTCTCGGGAGTTTACTCACGATCTCATCGTCTGCGTGAATACAGTTGTTAGTTTTTAGTTCATGTTCCGTTGCCTTACACGTTCGCGCGAAATGTCCCGCTGCTCCACAGATTAAACAAGGAGCCATTCGGTACTTGGATGCGTGGTGCAGGATGATCGTTCGCCCTCGCCAAATAATTCGTCTGACATCGATAAGCGCTTTTGGACATGATTCCTCTTCAAAGAGTACCTCCCACCACTGCGATTGGTGGGATATTGGACCGTATTTATCGAGTGGGTAGGCGTAGAATCGCTTGCCTGTCGTCTGCTTCAAGTATTCTAAAAACAAGGACATATTCATTGAGCGAGCAGTGTTCAAAAGCTGAATTTTGTACCTGGATCTCGATTCTGCATTCTGTAGCCCGTCCGCTCCCAATTGCCTGTTCCACACGCTGTCTGCCTCCGTTCGCTCTCCGGTTGTCTCCGTCGGATGCGCGGATATGAGATGTACCAATTGGCGTCGGAAGGGGATCGTCATTCTGTCCCATTTCGCAGCTGTGCTCCTGTCAAAGAAATAGAAGTGGAGTGAGTGAGTGCTGTCGTTATATTCCGCAGCTTTGAGGTCTCTCTGCATCGCCATTGTCTCTTCCATTTTGCCGTCATTGCGGAATCTCGCTGCTTGCAAGATGGCTTCCACGATTCGTCCGGTCGACTGATGATCTTTGTAGACTTGCGTCGCATCCGATAATTTGCCGACCAGCTCTCCTTCCACCTGAGCCGCGATGGTGTTCTGGAAACGGAAGAGGGTGTCCCCATCACACACTCGTCGAAGGAATTGAGGCAAGTGTCGAATCAGGAGTTCGCCTTCCACGATCGCTAGCATGATATCCCATTCCATCGTTGTCGGCTGGCGCAGGGTCAGTGAGTACTCGAACTTTTGCTTGCAGTGTCGGATCATGTTGCGTTGTTCCTCCTCCGAGTATTTGTTCGATTTGAAAATGAAGGGCTGGGTGCCTTGCTCTTTGACGTTTGTTTGATTGTTGGTGCTCGTTTGTGAACCCCATGGCGAAGCCTTGGTTTCTGCTGCGAGCCTGTTTTGGTCAATTCGCTTTTGGATAAGCGCTACCACTGTCCACGACGACCGGTGCATATCCTTGCATAGATCTTGGATCGTCCGCTTCCACTCCGGAAAGGATTTTCCCTTTTCAATTGCCAGTAGACGGAATAGGTCCACCAGCGCGTCCGCTTCTTCTCCGTTTAGTGTTGGGTAATTGTCGTTCGCCTTTTTTGGTTTCTCCAGAATCCGCATCCCGTTGTAAAGAGCTGTGAACATTAACCGCACTTCGTATTCAATCTCCACTCTGTTGACCGCGTTTGGTGACACACGCAACTTCGCCGAGAGGGCTTCGTATCTCTCCACTGGTGCAGTCTCCGTCGACGCTTCTTTTCGAGAGCCTTCCGCACGTGTTGGCGTCGTACCTTCCTCAATGGCCCCAGACTTGTCTTGTCCTCCTGCATTTAATTGGTCCTTATCGTTCGTGCGCACAGGATCTGGGGCTCCCCCTTTCCCGTGCTGTGACGCTCGTACTGCCATCTCTGCGTCGCCTTGCGCCCGCCCACTCCGCAGCGTGATGGCGGTCTTCGTGGAAACTCCTTCCGGAGCTTCCTTCCGCGCAGCCCCTCCTTTGGTTGCTCCATGTTCATCATGGGGGCCTCAGGAGAAAGCAGTCGCTTATCGCTCTTTATAGAGGCTTGTATACTCAGTTCAGTATACTCACCCCTTTCCGATGATCTTTGTAGTGGCCTGTCAATTGTAGTCGTGGTACTTATACTCTCGATACAAACAGCTGGTACCAAGGCTGTCTGTCCTTTATAAGGCTAGATCGAAAGTGAAAAGTTGAACAATCCTGTTTGTGCCAGAAGATTTGGAATGCTTCCTGTATTTCGAGACTGCCCCGAGTTTTCGCCATCGGCACTCGGTCGCTTTGGTAATCGTCCTGGGACGCTAATGCTCAAAACTATCGTCGAGCGCGTAGAATCGAAAACGGAGAAAATTGTCCTTATTGTGAATATGAGTCTTCGCTGAGTGAAGAGCGAAGTTCGCTCTGGTTCGTGTATTCGTTTACCGCTGTTCCCGCATTCCGCCGTCGCGATTCGTCGATACGTGCAGCAGGTAGCGTTGTCTCTTTGAGAGAGAGAGAGAGAGAAGATAATTCTATTGAACTTATGATCTGCATACAGTTTAAGAATTCCTGAGTATCGTGTTGTTTCTTTGGTGCTCATCAGAATGCAGCAAAACACTACAATACATTTTTTGTATGCTGAACGCAGCTAACTAAAATATACCTTTGTGATTCAATTGCTTGGCACACGACGTGCGGTATGCAGATTACTTTGTAGTGCAAGCTCAAGGCGGTGGTGATGAAGCTGTCGACAGAGACAACACTGATGATCTCCTGACGGTTTAATGCGGAGGGCATACACGCAACGCAGTTGAATATACGCCTCCGAGTTCAACAAAATGAGCTAGCGCCATTACGAGTGTGCAGAAGAGCATCAGCAAATATGGCTCTGCCTTGGCGCTTCGCTCTCACACCGAGTGCAATGCCGTCGCTCCCAACGCTGCAAAGCGAAAATCGCGATCTGAATGCAAATCGATCTGATTACTGAGATACACTGGCACCGTCGAGTTCGCATGAATTTGCATCACTGGACCTGAATATATGGGTCACGCGGACAAAAACATCCATTTCTGAAGAACCAAGAAGTGAACACCGCCAATTATGATACCGCAACGTGCGGTGGCAGCCATATGATGTCGTCCTCGAACCAAATGCTCGCCGTAATCGCACACAAATTTGTGTGATTACACTCAGTCACCAGTCAGTCAGTCTGCCAGTCAAGGTGCACCTTTGATTGGCCGGAAAATTAACCATCAATGCAAATCTATTGGCAGTAATGCGAAACCTCGGCTACCGCTTTGCAAAAAAGCTCCTCCTGCGCGAGTTTGCTCTTTTGCCGAGACAGCAGCAGACAGGAAAAACCGGCCAAAACAACGATTGTTTTGTGTTGCTTTTGTGAACATGGCCGAAGGTGCCAGGCACAAGGATCTTGTTTTATCTGTAAAACGGACGTGATATAATGCCACATTTTGCAATTCGATTGTTCTGTTAATCAATGTAATTCCCCTGAAGTTTTCCAAGCGAGCTGTGACCATTACGAGCACATTGAAGAGCACCATCAAACTGTGGCTTTAACTCGGCGAACTTCACTCTCACACCGACTTTGTCGTTTCCAAAGTTGCAAAGTTGAAACCCGATCTGTTTACGCCGACACAAAATCAAACAGAAATCGTCTGAACAAAGACTAAAAATCACAAGTTGATTAGGTTTGTTGCGTTCATGGGTACGCACAACTCTATTCAACAAGATTTATGGCTTGGCCAAGTACGCGGCGATGTTGGCGTTCGATTTCACGACCTCCACCACACCTTCGAGCTTTGGGTACTTGGAGAAATCAAACTCCGGGAAGCTCGCCTTCAATCCATTGTGCACAATGTCAAAAAGGTGCACGTCGGCCAAAGTGGCGTTATCCCCCATGAAGAACTTGCCTTGCACCATCGTCTCAAGCGCAGCAAGCGACTTTGGGAGTGCTTCGGTCAGGAACTTGGTCGTCTTCTCGGCCTTCGCAGCTTCATCGCTCGTGCGGAATTTGATGTCCACCACAGTGTCAAGCATGTCTACTATGGTCTCGCTGATCATCTCAACACGAAGCGCTTGTACGGCATCCGCAGGGTAAAGACCGACAACCTTTGCGGCGTAGCGGCTGATGGCCATGCTTTGCGAGAATACGACACCATCGACTTCCAAGATTGGAAGCTGCCCGAGCGGGAGACTGGTCTTCATGGCGCCGAACTCCGGTCCGGACACGCGAGCATCTTCGAATGCCACGCCGCCGAACGTGAAGAGAAGACGCGCAAGTTCAGCGCGACCGGGGATACCAAAGTACGTGAGCTTCAAGGCAGGAGACATCGTACGAGCTTGAGGTATGCGTTGGAGGGCGACTTGGACGTGTGGAGGAAGATTGTGGAATGGGATGAACGCACTTGGAGCCCTGGAAAGAGCAGCAATGACGTATGCGGCCGATGCACAGAATGTAATTTGAGTGTTCCCGTCCGCTGTTGTGATTCCTGACGAACAACCCGGATCGTGAGACTAGAAAAAGTGCATTGCCGCATAAGAGCTGGATTGCTGAGCTATTTGGTTTGAGAAAGTATTCAAATGTAAAGGCTCTTCAAGCAGCGTTCAGGTTGGCGCAACATTGAACAATACACGACTATATCAAATAGAGAGGGTAACAGAATGTTGATGATTGTCTCCAGACTTAGGTCAGCTCATCCGCAAAGTTCAACCAATCAGTGGATCCACAGCTCGAAAGATTTGCAGCGTTTCCTTCAGTTTTTTCGAGAATGCCCTGAACTTTTGCTTTGACACTCGGTCGCTTTAGCTACACTACCGGATCGCTTATAGTGTCCAAAAGTATCGCTGAGTGCGTAGAATTGAAAACGGAATTTGTCCTGAGCATGAGCTCGCGAGTCTTCACTCTGCGTCCTGCATTCGTTTTCCGCTGTTCCAGTTTTCCGTCGTTCACGGTTCGCCGACACACACTTGCATTGATCCTCAGATTTGACAGCACACCGGTAAGCTTGAGGGACGTTTTCCGCTGTTGCATGCTGATGAGCACACTGTGAATATGTATTGCTAGGGTGCTCGTCAACATCGATGTCGTTGACTTTACAAAACAAGTCGGCCCATTGTGAGTCGCGCTAAACAGCATCGAACCATAACTGAGGTCGTCTGGACCCATAACAAAAGAAAGAGAGAAAGCACGAAAGTGATCGTGTTTGCTGTGCTAGTGATGTGTCCTGACAAGTTGTACTCTGCTGCAGCACTCTTTACTCCTTGGAGAAGTATGCGGCGTTCGATTTCACGGCGCAGACTGCTTTGGACGCCTTGAAATAGTCTTGCACGAGGTTAAAACCCTGTACATCGGCCAAAGGGGCGTTGTTCCCCATGAAGAACTCTTCCTATGTCATCGTTTCGAGAGGAATTTCGTTCAGGAACATGATCATCTTGTCATCCTTCGCAGCTTCGTCTGTCGTGAAGAGGGCGATGTCAGCTGCGCCAGCGACCAACTCGAAAGGCGCCTCCTGATCATTTTGGCACGAAGCGCCTCCATCGCATCGATAGGGCAGAGCTGCGTACCGGCTGATGGCCATACTTTGCGAGAAAACCACACTGCCGACTTCACGAATCGGGAGTTGATCAAGTGAGAGGCTGGTCTTCATAGCGCCGGACTCCAGACCGAACACGCGAGCATCTTCGAATGCCACGCCGCCGCAGAGCCAGACTCTGCTATAGTATTTGATAAGGCATTTTTGTTTGATTGCGCCACTGCGGCCGTTTTTGAGTGATCATCCAAGATCGCGTGATGGAAGAGTGTCTACAAAAGGGACCACTTTCCATGTATTAATTTTGAGTATAAATTTCAAACATAGGGGTAGGAATAGCAGCAGCTGTGCTGACATCAATTCGAATAATGTAAACAGTATCATACAATGAAGGTAATAGATGTCGGGAGTCTCTATTTACTCAGGTCAGCTCATCAGCAATGTTTGAACATCACCAAGACAGATGGCTGCAACATACTTTGCAGCGCAAAATGAACGAGTGTGCCAAAGAAGGTAAACAATAGTAAGAGCGATTTGATAATCTCGTAAACCATTTACTGCTGTTCATATTAGGAGTTGCCAACTGGTCTGCAGCAGTCCCTTTTTGATTCAAGTGAAGGTGGCGCACACACAGCATTTTTGGCATAATGACGGGACGATGAGGCAGCTGATGAAGTTCTACCAACATTTCGCGACACCGAGTGTACGTCATGATGCACAGAATACAGGCTTTGCTTGCACATTCATCACACACAAGAAGAATTCCATAGTCGGGCAAAAAGCAGATGAAGTTGACAATGGCAGAGCCAACTTCGAGTTCTTTCTGCTTCGAAAAATGCAAGTACTCGCCATCAGCGGCGGCACGGTTTCCGTAGATCTTTGCTTCTCACTTGCAAATTTGCAGCCACACGCGTAAGCATCGCAAGCGCTTCTGCATTGTAGTCACCATGGCCGTCACGCCGCAACTCAAGCTCACCTACTTCGACGGCACTGGTCGCGCCGAGCTCACGCGTCTTATCTTCACCTTTGGCGGTGTCCCGTTCGTCGACGAGCGTATCCAGCATGCCGACATGGCAGCACTGAAACCTTCTCTCCCTCTTGGCCAAGTACCAACGCTCGAAGTCGACGGCAAAGTGTACGCTCAAAGCATCGCGATCGCACGATACGCTGCAAAGCTGAGTGGGTTGATGCCGGAAGATCCGATCGAAGCGCTACGCGCGGACATGATCTCCGAAACTGTGCGAGATCTCATCCCTACGTTCATTTCGGTCTTTAAGGAGAAAGATGGCAACAAGAAGGCAGAGATAACCAAGGAGTTCTTGGAAGAAACGATTCCGAAATCGTTTGGGGCGCTGGAATCCATGGTGCAAGGTCAATTCTTCTTGGGCGACAGCAAACCGTCCTATGCGGACATCCACGTGTTTGATTTGGTGCACAATGCACTCACTCCAGTTTTCCAAGAGTTTACAATTGCGCCGTACCCAAAGTTGCAAGCGGTGATGGAGCACGTCAAGACCAATGCGAACATTGCTGCGTACCTTCAAAGCAAGCAAAAATGAGGATCTACGCTGTTCATCAACCAATCTCCTGACTCCGATGCAAGTGTTCTTGTCAGACGCTGTTAAGATGAGAGAATATAGCCTATACATGTCAAGGAATACAAAATGAACCGACTTTGTGTGCTGAGTTTACGATGTGTTGTGTACTACACTGGCACAGCAACAATTTGCGCTTTGGTCAAGTGCGCAACGATGTTTGCGTTCGATTTCACGGCTTCGATGACGCCTTCGAGCTTTGGATATTTGGACGAATCCAACTCATACTTCGGGAACTTGGCCTTCAGTCCGTTCACGACAATGTCGAAAAGGTGCAGATCGGCCAACGTCGCGTTGTCGCCCATAAAGAACTTGCCTCGCACTATCCTCTCCAGCACAGGCAGCCACTGCGGCAGTATCTCGTTCAGGAACGTGGCAGCCTTCTCAGCCTTCACAGCTTCGTCAGTCGTGATAAAGGTGATGTCCAGCACATGATTGAACATGTCGACGCAGGTCTCACAGATCATGTCGACGCGAAGCATCTCGGTGACATCAGTAGGGTACAGCCCAGCGAGTCTCGCTGCGTAGCGGGCGATGGCGTTGCTTTGCGAGAGCACGACGCCGTCGACCTCGAGTGTTGGGAGTTGGCCGAACGGGTAGGTGTGTCTATTGGCGTAGAACTGAGGACCGTCCACGCGGACATCTCCGAACGGCACGCCACCAAATGTGAAGAATCTGTTTCTTTTGTGTTCGTCTGCATGCAACAGCGGAAAACTTACAGCACCACATAGCATATGGAAATCATCAGCACTTCGATTGCCCTGACAAAATGATTCACTTTGTGATTCAATTGGTAGGTGTGCAGCACGTACAGCACAGTGAACTACTGATGCAATGCGAGCCCAATGCGGCGATCAAGCTGTCCGCAGAGACAACACTGATGATCTCGTGACGATCAATGCGGAGGGCATACACGCAACGCAGTTGAATATACGCCTCCGAGTTCAACAAAATGAGCTAGCGCCATTACGAGTGTGCAGAAGAGCATCAGCAAATATGGCTCTGCCTTGGCGCTTCGCTCTCACACCGAGTGCAATGCCGTCGCTCCCAACGCTGCAAAGCGAAAATCGCGATCTGAATGCAAATCGATCTGATTACTGAGATACACTGGCACCGTCGAGTTCGCATGAATTTGCATCACTGGACCTGAATATATGGGTCACGCGGACAAAAACATCCATTTCTGAAGAACCAAGAAGTGAACACCGCCAATTATGATACCGCAACGTGCGGTGGCAGCCATATGATGTCGTCCTCGAACCAAATGCTCGCCGTAATCGCACACAAATTTGTGTGATTACACTCAGTCACCAGTCAGTCAGTCTGCCAGTCAAGGTGCACCTTTGATTGGCCGGAAAATTAACCATCAATGCAAATCTATTGGCAGTAATGCGAAACCTCGGCTACCGCTTTGCAAAAAAGCTCCTCCTGCGCGAGTTTGCTCTTTTGCCGAGACAGCAGCAGACAGGAAAAACCGGCCAAAACAACGATTGTTTTGTGTTGCTTTTGTGAACATGGCCGAAGGTGCCAGGCACAAGGATCTTGTTTTATCTGTAAAACGGACGTGATATAATGCCACATTTTGCAATTCGATTGTTCTGTTAATCAATGTAATTCCCCTGAAGTTTTCCAAGCGAGCTGTGACCATTACGAGCACATTGAAGAGCACCATCAAACTGTGGCTTTAACTCGGCGAACTTCACTCTCACACCGACTTTGTCGTTTCCAAAGTTGCAAAGTTGAAACCCGATCTGTTTACGCCGACACAAAATCAAACAGAAATCGTCTGAACAAAGACTAAAAATCACAAGTTGATTAGGTTTGTTGCGTTCATGGGTACGCACAACTCTATTCAACAAGACTTATGGCTTGGCCAAGTACGCGGCGATGTTGGCGTTCGATTTCACGACCTCCACCACACCTTCGAGCTTTGGGTACTTGGAGAAATCAAACTCCGGGAAGCTCGCCTTCAATCCATTGTGCACAATGTCAAAAAGGTGCACGTCGGCCAAAGTGGCGTTATCCCCCATGAAGAACTTGCCTTGCACCATCGTCTCAAGCGCAGCAAGCGACTTTGGGAGTGCTTCGGTCAGGAACTTGGTCGTCTTCTCGGCCTTCGCAGCTTCATCGCTCGTGCGGAATTTGATGTCCACCACAGTGTCAAGCATGTCTACTATGGTCTCGCTGATCATCTCAACACGAAGCGCTTGTACGGCATCCGCAGGGTAAAGACCGACAACCTTTGCGGCGTAGCGGCTGATGGCCATGCTTTGCGAGAATACGACACCATCGACTTCCAAGATTGGAAGCTGCCCGAGCGGGAGACTGGTCTTCATGGCGCCGAACTCCGGTCCGGACACGCGAGCATCTTCGAATGCCACGCCGCCGAACGTGAAGAGAAGACGCGCAAGTTCAGCGCGACCGGGGATACCAAAGTACGTGAGCTTCAAGGCAGGAGACATCGTACGAGCTTGAGGTATGCGTTGGAGGGCGACTTGGACGTGTGGAGGAAGATTGTGGAATGGGATGAACGCACTTGGAGCCCTGGAAAGAGCAGCAATGACGTATGCGGCCGATGCACAGAATGTAATGTGAGTGCTCCCGTGATTACAAATCCGCTGCTGGGGCTCGTGAGAAATCACTTGGATCGTGTGACTAAAAAAAAGTGCACAAGACCTCATGTTGAGCTTCAGTATTAATTTTGAGAAAATATTCAAATCTAAATGGTCTCCAATCAGCGACTACGTGGACAAATAACGGATTCCAATGAATAGTAGTCGGTCTTCTATTTCAAAACAGGGTTTCTGTTTCAAAGTTCCAAGTCTCAGAGCGCTTCTATTCGTTGAGATCCGTTCTGCATTGCCGCCCAACAATACATTTTTACATATAAGAGGTAATAGGCTTTAACAGTCACGTTGCCGCAAAGTTGAACAATCCTGTTTGTGCCAGAAGATTTGGAATGCTTCCTGTATTTCGAGACTGCCCCGAGTTTTCGCCATCGGCACTCGGTCGCTTTGGTAATCGTCCTGGGACGCTAATGCTCAAAACTATCGTCGAGCGCGTAGAATCGAAAACGGAGAAAATTGTCCTTATTGTGAATATGAGTCTTCGCTGAGTGAAGAGCGAAGTTCGCTCTGGTTCGTGTATTCGTTTACCGCTGTTCCCGCATTCCGCCGTCGCGATTCGTCGATACGTGCAGCAGGTAGCGTTGTCTCTTTGAGAGAGAGAGAGAGAGAAGATAATTCTATTGAACTTATGATCTGCATACAGTTTAAGAATTCCTGAGTATCGTGTTGTTTCTTTGGTGCTCATCAGAATGCAGCAAAACACTACAATACATTTTTTGTATGCTGAACGCAGCTAACTAAAATATACCTTTGTGATTCAATTGCTTGGCACACGACGTGCGGTATGCAGATTACTTTGTAGTGCAAGCTCAAGGCGGTGGTGATGAAGCTGTCGACAGAGACAACACTGATGATCTCCTGACGGTTTAATGCGGAGGGCATACACGCAACGCAGTTGAATATACGCCTCCGAGTTCAACAAAATGAGCTAGCGCCATTACGAGTGTGCAGAAGAGCATCAGCAAATATGGCTCTGCCTTGGCGCTTCGCTCTCACACCGAGTGCAATGCCGTCGCTCCCAACGCTGCAAAGCGAAAATCGCGATCTGAATGCAAATCGATCTGATTACTGAGATACACTGGCACCGTCGAGTTCGCATGAATTTGCATCACTGGACCTGAATATATGGGTCACGCGGACAAAAACATCCATTTCTGAAGAACCAAGAAGTGAACACCGCCAATTATGATACCGCAACGTGCGGTGGCAGCCATATGATGTCGTCCTCGAACCAAATGCTCGCCGTAATCGCACACAAATTTGTGTGATTACACTCAGTCACCAGTCAGTCAGTCTGCCAGTCAAGGTGCACCTTTGATTGGCCGGAAAATTAACCATCAATGCAAATCTATTGGCAGTAATGCGAAACCTCGGCTACCGCTTTGCAAAAAAGCTCCTCCTGCGCGAGTTTGCTCTTTTGCCGAGACAGCAGCAGACAGGAAAAACCGGCCAAAACAACGATTGTTTTGTGTTGCTTTTGTGAACATGGCCGAAGGTGCCAGGCACAAGGATCTTGTTTTATCTGTAAAACGGACGTGATATAATGCCACATTTTGCAATTCGATTGTTCTGTTAATCAATGTAATTCCCCTGAAGTTTTCCAAGCGAGCTGTGACCATTACGAGCACATTGAAGAGCACCATCAAACTGTGGCTTTAACTCGGCGAACTTCACTCTCACACCGACTTTGTCGTTTCCAAAGTTGCAAAGTTGAAACCCGATCTGTTTACGCCGACACAAAATCAAACAGAAATCGTCTGAACAAAGACTAAAAATCACAAGTTGATTAGGTTTGTTGCGTTCATGGGTACGCACAACTCTATTCAACAAGACTTATGGCTTGGCCAAGTACGCGGCGATGTTGGCGTTCGATTTCACGACCTCCACCACACCTTCGAGCTTTGGGTACTTGGAGAAATCAAACTCCGGGAAGCTCGCCTTCAATCCATTGTGCACAATGTCAAAAAGGTGCACGTCGGCCAAAGTGGCGTTATCCCCCATGAAGAACTTGCCTTGCACCATCGTCTCAAGCGCAGCAAGCGACTTTGGGAGTGCTTCGGTCAGGAACTTGGTCGTCTTCTCGGCCTTCGCAGCTTCATCGCTCGTGCGGAATTTGATGTCCACCACAGTGTCAAGCATGTCTACTATGGTCTCGCTGATCATCTCAACACGAAGCGCTTGTACGGCATCCGCAGGGTAAAGACCGACAACCTTTGCGGCGTAGCGGCTGATGGCCATGCTTTGCGAGAATACGACACCATCGACTTCCAAGATTGGAAGCTGCCCGAGCGGGAGACTGGTCTTCATGGCGCCGAACTCCGGTCCGGACACGCGAGCATCTTCGAATGCCACGCCGCCGAACGTGAAGAGAAGACGCGCAAGTTCAGCGCGACCGGGGATACCAAAGTACGTGAGCTTCAAGGCAGGAGACATCGTACGAGCTTGAGGTATGCGTTGGAGGGCGACTTGGACGTGTGGAGGAAGATTGTGGAATGGGATGAACGCACTTGGAGCCCTGGAAAGAGCAGCAATGACGTATGCGGCCGATGCACAGAATGTAATTTGAGTGTTCCCGTCCGCTGTTGTGATTCCTGACGAACAACCCGGATCGTGAGACTAGAAAAAGTGCATTGCCGCATAAGAGCTGGATTGCTGAGCTATTTGGTTTGAGAAAGTATTCAAATGTAAAGGCTCTTCAAGCAGCGTTCAGGTTGGCGCAACATTGAACAATACACGACTATATCAAATAGAGAGGGTAACAGAATGTTGATGATTGTCTCCAGACTTAGGTCAGCTCATCCGCAAAGTTCAACCAATCAGTGGATCCACAGCTCGAAAGATTTGCAGCGTTTCCTTCAGTTTTTTCGAGAATGCCCTGAACTTTTGCTTTGACACTCGGTCGCTTTAGCTACACTACCGGATCGCTTATAGTGTCCAAAAGTATCGCTGAGTGCGTAGAATTGAAAACGGAATTTGTCCTGAGCATGAGCTCGCGAGTCTTCACTCTGCGTCCTGCATTCGTTTTCCGCTGTTCCAGTTTTCCGTCGTTCACGGTTCGCCGACACACACTTGCATTGATCCTCAGATTTGACAGCACACCGGTAAGCTTGAGGGACGTTTTCCGCTGTTGCATGCTGATGAGCACACTGTGAATATGTATTGCTAGGGTGCTCGTCAACATCGATGTCGTTGACTTTACAAAACAAGTCGGCCCATTGTGAGTCGCGCTAAACAGCATCGAACCATAACTGAGGTCGTCTGGACCCATAACAAAAGAAAGAGAGAAAGCACGAAAGTGATCGTGTTTGCTGTGCTAGTGATGTGTCCTGACAAGTTGTACTCTGCTGCAGCACTCTTTACTCCTTGGAGAAGTATGCGGCGTTCGATTTCACGGCGCAGACTGCTTTGGACGCCTTGAAATAGTCTTGCACGAGGTTAAAACCCTGTACATCGGCCAAAGGGGCGTTGTTCCCCATGAAGAACTCTTCCTATGTCATCGTTTCGAGAGGAATTTCGTTCAGGAACATGATCATCTTGTCATCCTTCGCAGCTTCGTCTGTCGTGAAGAGGGCGATGTCAGCTGCGCCAGCGACCAACTCGAAAGGCGCCTCCTGATCATTTTGGCACGAAGCGCCTCCATCGCATCGATAGGGCAGAGCTGCGTACCGGCTGATGGCCATACTTTGCGAGAAAACCACACTGCCGACTTCACGAATCGGGAGTTGATCAAGTGAGAGGCTGGTCTTCATAGCGCCGGACTCCAGACCGAACACGCGAGCATCTTCGAATGCCACGCCGCCGCAGAGCCAGACTCTGCTATAGTATTTGATAAGGCATTTTTGTTTGATTGCGCCACTGCGGCCGTTTTTGAGTGATCATCCAAGATCGCGTGATGGAAGAGTGTCTACAAAAGGGACCACTTTCCATGTATTAATTTTGAGTATAAATTTCAAACATAGGGGTAGGAATAGCAGCAGCTGTGCTGACATCAATTCGAATAATGTAAACAGTATCATACAATGAAGGTAATAGATGTCGGGAGTCTCTATTTACTCAGGTCAGCTCATCAGCAATGTTTGAACATCACCAAGACAGATGGCTGCAACATACTTTGCAGCGCAAAATGAACGAGTGTGCCAAAGAAGGTAAACAATAGTAAGAGCGATTTGATAATCTCGTAAACCATTTACTGCTGTTCATATTAGGAGTTGCCAACTGGTCTGCAGCAGTCCCTTTTTGATTCAAGTGAAGGTGGCGCACACACAGCATTTTTGGCATAATGACGGGACGATGAGGCAGCTGATGAAGTTCTACCAACATTTCGCGACACCGAGTGTACGTCATGATGCACAGAATACAGGCTTTGCTTGCACATTCATCACACACAAGAAGAATTCCATAGTCGGGCAAAAAGCAGATGAAGTTGACAATGGCAGAGCCAACTTCGAGTTCTTTCTGCTTCGAAAAATGCAAGTACTCGCCATCAGCGGCGGCACGGTTTCCGTAGATCTTTGCTTCTCACTTGCAAATTTGCAGCCACACGCGTAAGCATCGCAAGCGCTTCTGCATTGTAGTCACCATGGCCGTCACGCCGCAACTCAAGCTCACCTACTTCGACGGCACTGGTCGCGCCGAGCTCACGCGTCTTATCTTCACCTTTGGCGGTGTCCCGTTCGTCGACGAGCGCATCCAGCATGCCGACATGGCAGCACTGAAACCTTCTCTCCCTCTTGGCCAAGTACCAACGCTCGAAGTCGACGGCAAAGTGTACGCTCAAAGCATCGCGATCGCACGATACGCTGCAAAGCTGAGTGGGTTGATGCCGGAAGATCCGATCGAAGCGCTACGCGCGGACATGATCTCCGAAACTGTGCGAGATCTCATCCCTACGTTCATTTCGGTCTTTAAGGAGAAAGATGGCAACAAGAAGGCAGAGATAACCAAGGAGTTCTTGGAAGAAACGATTCCGAAATCGTTTGGGGCGCTGGAATCCATGGTGCAAGGTCAATTCTTCTTGGGCGACAGCAAACCGTCCTATGCGGACATCCACGTGTTTGATTTGGTGCACAATGCACTCACTCCAGTTTTCCAAGAGTTTACAATTGCGCCGTACCCAAAGTTGCAAGCGGTGATGGAGCACGTCAAGACCAATGCGAACATTGCTGCGTACCTTCAAAGCAAGCAAAAATGAGGATCTACGCTGTTCATCAACCAATCTCCTGACTCCGATGCAAGTGTTCTTGTCAGACGCTGTTAAGATGAGAGAATATAGCCTATACATGTCAAGGAATACAAAATGAACCGACTTTGTGTGCTGAGTTTACGATGTGTTGTGTACTACACTGGCACAGCAACAATTTGCGCTTTGGTCAAGTGCGCAACGATGTTTGCGTTCGATTTCACGGCTTCGATGACGCCTTCGAGCTTTGGATATTTGGACGAATCCAACTCATACTTCGGGAACTTGGCCTTCAGTCCGTTCACGACAATGTCGAAAAGGTGCAGATCGGCCAACGTCGCGTTGTCGCCCATAAAGAACTTGCCTCGCACTATCCTCTCCAGCACAGGCAGCCACTGCGGCAGTATCTCGTTCAGGAACGTGGCAGCCTTCTCAGCCTTCACAGCTTCGTCAGTCGTGATAAAGGTGATGTCCAGCACATGATTGAACATGTCGACGCAGGTCTCACAGATCATGTCGACGCGAAGCATCTCGGTGACATCAGTAGGGTACAGCCCAGCGAGTCTCGCTGCGTAGCGGGCGATGGCGTTGCTTTGCGAGAGCACGACGCCGTCGACCTCGAGTGTTGGGAGTTGGCCGAACGGGTAGGTGTGTCTATTGGCGTAGAACTGAGGACCGTCCACGCGGACATCTTCGAACGGCACGCCACCAAATGTGAAGAATCTGTTTCTTTTGTGTTCGTCTGCATGCAACAGCGGAAAACTTACAGCACCACATAGCATATGGAAATCATCAGCACTTCGATTGCCCTGACAAAATGATTCACTTTGTGATTCAATTGGTAGGTGTGCAGCACGTACAGCACAGTGAACTACTGATGCAATGCGAGCCCAATGCGGCGATCAAGCTGTCCGCAGAGACAACACTGATGATCTCGTGACGATCAATGCGGAGGGCATACACGCAACGCAGTTGACTATACGCCTCCGAGTCCAACAAAACGAGCTAGCGCCACTGCGAGTACGTAGAGAACATCGTCAAGCTCTGGCTGCGACTTGGCGCACTTCACTCTCGCACCGATTGCGACGTCGTTGTCGTTCGGAATGACGGCGTCACAAATGACTCATTCCCAACACTGCAGAGCAAAATCCGTGATCTGGTGTCACACGCAAATCAATCTGTTTACTGATTTATGGTGAACAACAACTACGGAGATCGTCTGAACCAAGAACAAAAACACACACAAATTGATTATGTTTATTGTGTTGATGGCGGACGAACTAGCCTGCTGTGGTAGAATTACAGCTTGGCCACGTGTGCGGCGATGCTGGTGTTCGATTTGACAGCTTCGATCACACCTTCGAGCTTTGGGTACTTGGACATATCGAACTCCGGGATGAACGCCTTCAAATTGTAGTGCGCGATGTCGAGAAGGTGCACGTCGGCCAAAGTGGCGTTGCTGCCCATGAAGAACTTGCCTTGCACCATCGCTTCAAGGGTGGTAAACGACTTAGGGAGGGTTTCGTTCACGAGCTTGGTCGTTTTCTCAGCCTTTGCAGCTTCGTCAGTCGTGAACCAAACGATGTCAGCTACGGCAACAGCTAACTCGAGAAGCGTCTCGCTGATCATCTCAACACGAAGCGCTTGCACGGTATCAGTAGGGTAGAGACCAGCAACCTTCGCGGCATAACGGTTAATGGCTTGGGCTTGCGAGAATACGACGCCATCGACTTCAAGTGTTGGAAGCTGGCCAAGTGGAAGGCTGGCTTTCATGGCGCGAAATTCAGGAATCGACACACGAGCATCTTCGAATGCCACGCCACCGTACGTGAAGATAAGTCGCGCGAGCTCGGCGCGACCGGCGAGATCAAAGTATGTGAGCTTCAACGTAGGAGACATAGTAAGAGCTTGGGAAGGAGGGCTACTTGAACTGTGCGAGGCAGATTGGGAAATGATCACAGAGGTTTTGATTGTTGGCTGGCTGCGTGTGAGCGAGCACAACACGATGCATTCGGCTACAGCGTGTAATCGTACGGATAAATGAGCGATTACGGAGCATGAGACTACGTTGAAGTTATCTCATGATCTGGGCCGAGCTTTTTTCCCTACAAGTTCTTTGCCACCGCCAGCCACGTGGTGTGCCGTCGTACGCTCGACATCACGATCTGTCATGACACGGTATCCTTCCAGAATGACGTCACATGCCTGCAGCAATTCTGTACGTTTGCCAAGAGGTTAAAAAGGCTATCGGCATTTCATCTTGAACGTTTACAACAATGTTCCGCCTTGAATCTCATTTTGCATCGTTAAACATTGAGCTGCGTGGTGCCAAGTCCACTTCGTCAGTTTGTTGCCGATGAGAGCGACACTAAACGGTATCTTACTTGTCGAGAGCGAACTCGCTTTCCTCGAAGCCATCGCAACACCGGAACTCGCCGAACCAAGTCTTCCCTTCCCGCACCGCGTGATCATGAGTTGCGATTATGAGCCAAGAGTCGGGATTACTCGCGGTATCATGTTATCAATGCTGCTCACAATCACGACAGACGATGCTGCAGCTTGAAGGAGTTGATCCCAAAACCAGGCAGTAGTCCTAAAAATGGTCCAACCTACCTATTACTGGATTTTCATATCGCCTAAAATAAACCGACCACTTTTCACAGCATAAATTTCATGCTGTGGAAGTGGTTGATCACATTCATTGATTGCATGTTCCTCTGGCGATGGATTGGCCGGACATTGACGGAGCAAGCACTCAACCTCTTCTCACTGCATGTTGCTAGCCGCACAGCCCCACCAAGTCAACGATCTTTGCTCCGGGAGTTGGAAAAGCGCTTCGGGTTCATTGCTCCGGAACACTCTGCAGCACTACAGAAACTCTGGTTTATCGTCACATCAAGCATCCCAGTTTTGCTGTGGAGAACGAGAGTGGAGATAGTGCATGAACGGCAGCATCTCACTATCGAAGACAGTACCCAGCGAGTGTGGACAGCGTGTGTGATGCAAGTGCGGGCTGTGGCTCATCGGATGAGAACGCTCAAAGGAGAAAAGATCAATGCAACTTGCCTGAGCCAACTGCTCAGCGTACTGGAGAGACAAGACTTGTCGCACCAACTAGAAGCATGGGCGACGGCGCGTCTATATTTCGATGGAGGTGCGCGCGGCAACCCAGGTCCAGGAGGCAGTGGATGGGCACTCATCTTCCTGAATGAACGCAGCAATCGATGGGAACTCAAAGCATGCGGCTATGCGTACATGGGACCAGAAGTAACGGACAACTGGTGCGAGTACAGCGCACTGAAAGACGGTCTGGCATACAGTGCACACTACCCACAGCACTACGAAGTCAAGATGGAAGTCTTCGGAGACAGCCAAACGATTATCGCAGCCCAGAACGGGTTCTCCTCAATACGCCAGACCAAGTTGCAGCCACTAGCAGTTCGGGTAAACCAAATTATCGCCAACTTTGCGTGGACCTCCTGGAATCACACAAAACGAGAACAAAACAAAATGGCCGATCTTCTCGCCAACATGGCAATGATCTCCAAGAGTGCGAAGATACTCACCGTTGAACCACGGGGAAACGATCAAGTTCTTCTGTCCCAAATCGCAGCTCTACTCGGCAATGATATCGGTGCCATACCGTCGAAACTAAGAAACATCTCACTGTCAGCAGTGTTAATGAGACTCAGGAATTCTTAAACTGTATGTAGACCATAAGTTCAATAGAATTACCTTCTCTCTCCCACTCTCTCTCTCGCTAAGTACGCGGCGATGTTGGCATTCGATTTGACGGTCTCCACCACGCCTTCTAGATTTGGATACTTGGACATATCAAAGTCTAGGAAGCGCACCTTTAATTCGTTTTGCATAATGTCGAAAAGGTGTACGTCGGCTAGAGTGACGTTGTCGCCCATGAAGAACTTGCCTTGCACCATCTCCTCAAGTTGAGCAAACGACTGCGGGAGTGTTTCTTGCATGAACTTGGTCGTCTTCTCAGCTTTTGAAGCTTCGTCAAGGGCGTAGAATATGGCGTCCCAGACAGTTTCAAGCATGTTAGCGAAAGTCTCGCTGATCATGTCCACGCGAAGCGCTTGCGTCGCGTCAGCGGGATATAGTCCGGCAGCTTTCGCTGCGTAGCGATGAATGGCCATACTTTGTGAGAATACAACGCCATCGACTTCGAGAATTGGTAGTTGACCGAGCGGGAGACTGGCCTTCATGGCGCTGAATTCAGTGTCCGACACACGGACATCTTCAAACGCGATACCGCCGAATGCGAAGAGAAGGCGTGTAAGTTCTGCACGACCAGCAGCATCAAAGTACGTTAGCTTCAACGAAGGATACATCGGGGCGATCTTGATGGAGAGAAGTCACTTGGGCTGTTGGAGGAAGATTGGCAAATGACCCAAAAGCGCTACTGAACAATCACAAATGCAGATGGCGCGACGGAAAGTGATTTGTACACTTAACTGCTGCAACGCGTACCAATTAGTCCACTGTGATTATGTTGATCTCGTAGTCGCATTTTTAGTACTTTGAAGCCATTCCGCATAGAACATTCTCAGAACGTGTTTGACGGATCCAAATAATAGTGCAACCTTTCCCCAGAATGAGCATAATCTTCAACGCACAACACTGCGAACTATGGTCTACCTCCACCCCTATCCAACATCAGAACTTGGCTGTAACAAGGCATTCATAGAGCAGTGAAAACTCCCCGCAGGGTGAAGAGTTCAGTCTGCGGGGACACGAGCACGCGCTTCTCTTGACATGTATTCGATTGAATTGTAACATTCCTGCGATCAATCCGTTGCCACCTGTTCCAGTAGTCTGTCATCATGATTCATCTACAGTCGCACAGTGCTGTGCAGTAGATCTGTCCAGTCTGCTGCACCGGTATCGATTCTTTAGATCTCCATCATTGCAATCGTCAGCATGCTCATTGTTTCACTGCGGTGAAGAGAAATTTGATGAAGTAGCAAACCAAACGTAAAAGTTGCACAACACACAAAAGTCCATAACCCATTACTGATAATTTCATATCAGGGTTTTTGCAATAAACCAAGTTTGAAAGAAACACGGTTTTTTGCACAAATGTCCTACAGTAGTTGTCTGTGGGTGGATAAAAAGAGCACCTCATCGTCCCCAAAACTGATCACCAGCAGCACAAATAGAACAAATCGGTTTCCCGCCAAATCGCTCGAGTCGCGACGTGAAAACAGAAAACGGCGCCACTTGCGACTGCTTGAGTCGGGTACTCTCGGCGTTGCCCATTGCAGCAGTTCTCATTTGCAAATTTGCAGCCACACGCGTAAGCATCGCAAGCGCTTCTGCATTGTAGTCACCATGGCCGTCACGCCGCAACTCAAGCTCACCTACTTCGACGGCACTGGTCGCGCCGAGCTCACGCGTCTTATCTTCACCTTTGGCGGTGTCCCGTTCGTCGACGAGCGCATCCAGCATGCCGACATGGCAGCACTGAAACCTTCTCTCCCTCTTGGCCAAGTACCAACGCTCGAAGTCGACGGCAAAGTGTACGCTCAAAGCATCGCGATCGCACGATACGCTGCAAAGCTGAGTGGGTTGATGCCGGAAGATCCGATCGAAGCGCTACGCGCGGACATGATCTCCGAAACTGTGCGAGATCTCATCCCTACGTTCATTTCGGTCTTTAAGGAGAAAGATGGCAACAAGAAGGCAGAGATAACCAAGGAGTTCTTGGAAGAAACGATTCCGAAATCGTTTGGGGCGCTGGAATCCATGGTGCAAGGTCAATTCTTCTTGGGCGACAGCAAACCGTCCTATGCGGACATCCACGTGTTTGATTTGGTGCACAATGCACTCACTCCAGTTTTCCAAGAGTTTACAATTGCGCCGTACCCAAAGTTGCAAGCGGTGATGGAGCACGTCAAGACCAATGCGAACATTGCTGCGTACCTTCAAAGCAAGCAAAAATGAGGATCTACGCTGTTCATCAACCAATCTCCTGACTCCGATGCAAGTGTTCTTGTCAGACGCTGTTAAGATGAGAGAATATAGCCTATACATGTCAAGGAATACAAAATGAACCGACTTTGTGTGCTGAGTTTACGATGTGTTGTGTACTACACTGGCACAGCAACAATTTGCGCTTTGGTCAAGTGCGCAACGACGTTTGCGTTCGATTTCACGGCTTCGATGACGCCTTCGAGCTTTGGATATTTGGACGAATCCAACTCATACTTCGGGAACTTGGCCTTCAGTCCGTTCACGACAATGTCGAAAAGGTGCAGATCGGCCAACGTCGCGTTGTCGCCCATAAAGAACTTGCCTCGCACTATCCTCTCCAGCACAGGCAGCCACTGCGGCAGTATCTCGTTCAGGAACGTGGCAGCCTTCTCAGCCTTCACAGCTTCGTCAGTCGTGATAAAGGTGATGTCCAGCACATGATTGAACATGTCGACGCAGGTCTCACAGATCATGTCGACGCGAAGCATCTCGGTGACATCAGTAGGGTACAGCCCAGCGAGTCTCGCTGCGTAGCGGGCGATGGCGTTGCTTTGCGAGAGCACGACGCCGTCGACCTCGAGTGTTGGGAGTTGGCCGAACGGGTAGGTGTGTCTATTGGCGTAGAACTGAGGACCGTCCACGCGGACATCTTCGAACGGCACGCCACCAAATGTGAAGACAAGACGCGAGAGCTCCCCGCGACCAGGGAAATCGAGGTAGTAGAACTTCAAGGCAGGAGACATGGTGCGAGCCTGAGGTGAGGCGAGACGAGACGAGTCGGGGATGAACGGGGTTAGAGGGTGACTTGGGCCGTTGGAGGACGATTGGGAAATGGTTCAGGAGTCTCGTTGGCTGGCTTCTGCTGGCCAGACCCACGAATCGAATACGTCTACAAGAAATGTATGCGTATGCGCCTTGCTCGGTTGGCAATGTTGCTTGGTCGGGTGCTGCACAAGAAACGTCTTGATTCTGTACGACGAGCTGGTTAATCTAGGGATACTTCTGAAAATGCCTATATGTTGTTTTCCCGATATGGAAACGAATTGTGGAATACATAACTGTATTCAGCAGGCAGTCTGAAACATAATATTGACGATAAAGTGATGTGGCACTTCTGGTGGATACACTGAGCAGCACCATCCATGATTGCTGCTTCGCTTGATTACTGGCCTTCAAGACGAGAGGCACGAACGGAGAGAGATACAACGGAGGAACTTCAATTGGAGAGGTGAGGGTCCACATATTTGCGAGGTGCAGACGGTGCTTTTCATTATACCCACAGAGACGTTGGTGAGGCCATTGAGTAGGTGCATCGTGGTGTGTCTGACCTTGGAGAGCTTTAGATTTCACAGTTTCCATGTGTTTCTAGGTCAATCAGCATTCGCGCACTAGCGTGCTGACATACTTGCACTTGAGTGAGCATTTCAGTTATTCATATGTCAATGGTGTCGTTTGCAAAGCAGGCTGGTCTCTATTGAGTTGTCTCTTTTTTCCTGCGAATTTTTACTCACCAAAATGCATTTGAGATAAATTTCGGGTACGCAAATCCTCATCAAAGCATTTTGTAGTATCAGTGGCTTGTGCGAACAAAGCACGTTGGCATTCGCCACATCCTCCGATGAACTCATTCAAGCGACTTGTGTCGAAATGGTAAGTGCGCAACGTTGGTGGATTTGGAGACTTGCTTTCTTGTCGAGCATCATGTGCTTCGCTGGTGCAACGAGGAAGCCAAAACGATTGCGAACAACACCATTGACATGTGAATAACTGAAATGCTCACTCAAGTGCAAGTATGTCAGCACGCTAGTGCGCGAATGCTGATTGACCTAGAAACACATGGAAACTGTGAAATCTAAAGCTCTCCAAGGTCAGACACACCACGATGCACCTACTCAATGGCCTCACCAACGTCTCTGTGGGTATAATGAAAAGCACCGTCTGCACCTCGCAAATATGTGGACCCTCACCTCTCCAATTGAAGTTCCTCCGTTGTATCTCTCTCCGTTCGTGCCTCTCGTCTTGAAGGCCAGTAATCAAGCGAAGCAGCAATCATGGATGGTGCTGCTCAGTGTATCCACCAGAAGTGCCACATCACTTTATCGTCAATATTATGTTTCAGACTGCCTGCTGAATACAGTTATGTATTCCACAATTCGTTTCCATATCGGGAAAACAACATATAGGCGTTTTCAGAAGTATCCCTAGATTAACCAGCTCGTCGTACAGAATCAAGACGTTTCTTGTGCAGCACCCGACCAAGCAACATTGCCAACCGAGCAAGGCGCATACGCATACATTTCTTGTAGACGTATTCGATTCGTGGGTCTGGCCAGCAGAAGCCAGCCAACGAGACTCCTGAACCATTTCCCAATCGTCCTCCAACGGCCCAAGTCACCCTCTAACCCCGTTCATCCCCGACTCGTCTCGTCTCGCCTCACCTCAGGCTCGCACCATGTCTCCTGCCTTGAAGTTCTACTACCTCGATTTCCCTGGTCGCGGGGAGCTCTCGCGTCTTGTCTTCACATTTGGTGGCGTGCCGTTCGAAGATGTCCGCGTGGACGGTCCTCAGTTCTACGCCAATAGACACACCTACCCGTTCGGCCAACTCCCAACACTCGAGGTCGACGGCGTCGTGCTCTCGCAAAGCAACGCCATCGCCCGCTACGCAGCGAGACTCGCTGGGCTGTACCCTACTGATGTCACCGAGATGCTTCGCGTCGACATGATCTGTGAGACCTGCGTCGACATGTTCAATCATGTGCTGGACATCACCTTTATCACGACTGACGAAGCTGTGAAGGCTGAGAAGGCTGCCACGTTCCTGAACGAGATACTGCCGCAGTGGCTGCCTGTGCTGGAGAGGATAGTGCGAGGCAAGTTCTTTATGGGCGACAACGCGACGTTGGCCGATCTGCACCTTTTCGACATTGTCGTGAACGGACTGAAGGCCAAGTTCCCGAAGTATGAGTTGGATTCGTCCAAATATCCAAAGCTCGAAGGCGTCATCGAAGCCGTGAAATCGAACGCAAACATCGCAGCGTACCTGGCAAAATCATAAAATGTCAAGCAAGCACAATACATATGCTGCAGGTATCGTTGTGTCGTTTTGCTGTTGGTCAAAGTATTATTTGCGTTCACTCCAACTTGGCTATGCTGTTTTTTGTTGCTGGCCGAAACTACCTAGGTTCCCTCTCGAAGTGTCGGAGTATCTCCCACCACGTTGCGAAGGTATATTAGTCTTGTCTTTGCATTTGCCAAGGTCAGAATGGTTATGCCACAACGATGCAGGAGTTTGGTGCTGACAAGTATTGAAGAAGACGTTCGTTTTGGCGAGATAGAATCGCTTAGCCTAGAGCAAACCCTAGACACCATTTCGACCGAACAGCAACACAAAAACACAATGACTGCTGTGCGCTTACTTTTCTGCAGCATAACTTATGCCTTGGCCAAGTACGCGGCGATGTTGGCATTCGATTTCACAGCCTCAACCACACTTTCGAGTTTTGGGTACTTGGAGAAATCAAAGTCTGGGAAGTTCGCCTTCAATCCGTTCAGCATGGCGTGGAGAAGCTGCACGTCGGCCATAGTGGCGTTGTCGCCCAAGAAGAACTTGCCCTGCACCATCTTGTCAAGTGCGGCAAGCAGTCTTGGGACAGTTTCATTCAGGTACTTGGTCGTCTTCTCGGCCTTCACAGCTTCGTCACTCGCGTACTTGATCTCCATGGCGCCACCGACCAGCTCAAGGAGCGTCTCGCTGATCATCTCCATGCGAAGCGCTTGCACTGGATCGGCTGGGTACAAACCCGCAACCTTGGCGGCGTAGCGGTGAATGGCCATACTCTGCGCGAACACGACACCGTCGACTTCAAGCGTTGGGACCTGACCGAACGGGAGGCTGGTCTTGATGGCGCCGAACTCAGGACCCGACAAGCGCACATCTTCGTACTCGACGCCGCCGAACGCGAAGAGCAGGCGCGTGAGCTCGGCGCGGCCCGGGAAGTCAAAGTACATGAGCTTCAAAGCTGGAGCCATGGTTGCGATCTTTGGAGGGTGACTTGAGTCTTTGGGGGAAGATTGGGAAATGATTCAACGGTCACTTCGGTTGTTCCTCGGCACGCGTGCCAAAGGTTCACATTCACACACCCTGATTTCTGCAGACGAGCCCGTGTGCAGCGACGCTTCTGAAAATCCATGCTGCGAGCCATTTGGGTACTGTTGAAGTAACAAAATCAATACAATGATCACAAGACACAGTCTCTCACAATAACACATGCACCTGTAAAATCTAGTCAATCAGTGGTGGTGACTACTCACGAAGACTTCGGTACGTCTTGCCAGCCAAAAATAACGTGAAAAGAGAAGTGCCAAAACTTGGCAAAAAGACCACCACAACAGCACTCATTATGTAAATATGAAAGTGCAAAACAATATTTACCTGTTAGGTGCGTATCATCGTTTCGCGAACTGAACACCTTGAACCAACTTGACTTACGACATATGCGTTTCAGTACCCACTTGCGTGTCTCTTTAAGATCACACGTACTTGTTGAGAAACGCCATGCAACCGACCACTCCCACGAGCGCAAGCGGCGGGATGACGGCGGAGGAGCTGACGCAGCAGCTGACGCAGGAGCGCCTCGCGCGGCTGGAGCTCTGGATGCAACACCAGCAGCTGCTGGCCGAAGTGGAGCTGCTGCGCAACGAGGCGATGCGGAAGGATGCCGAGCTGCGCGTCGCCGGGTCCGCGCTCGTGCACATTCACAACGGCCACCAGGTCCAGGACCTTGTGGAAGTGAACATTGCGCTCGAAGAGCAGGTCAAGTCGCTCAAGCACATGGTGCAGATGATGCAGCAGCACTCAGGAGAGGACAAGCAAGGCAAGCCACGAACTAGGAGAACGCAAAGTGCGAGTGCGAAACAGGGAGCAAATCCGATAGCAGAGCCCTATGAGGTTGTGCTCGGACGCGTGGCAACTGAGAACGACCCTATCGCAATGTGGGATGCTGTACGTCAATAGTTAGATCGCTGTTGGGTGTTGTGGTGGTTTTGAGTAGGAAGCTGGGCTCTGATGAACAACATTACTTTGCAGGAATCTATCGTGACCGAAGCTGATGTTCAGGTGACGGTATTCCTTATTTGGCGAGCGCTGCTTCGCTTTACTCACCAACGTCATCAATGCCGATGGTCCTTTACAGGGGTTACTATCCAAGTTGTCAACAAAGGAGCTGCAGCTTGAAGTCTTACGCCAGAGGTCTGCTGGTTGGGAGCAACAGGTTCTAGTTTAAATACCTTAAAGTTTACCGACGGGAATCTTGCAAGCGGACAAGAGGTACTTACCACTTTGCACGCCATTCTACAGGTGATTGACTTGAAATTTGAGATGCAATTTCTGAAAGATGCGGTGAAGGAGAAAGAGGAGTAAGACCGGGTTTCCATGAAGCTGTTGTTCAATGTGAGCACGAGGCATCGTTTGACGATTCGACAGTAATGACAGGTACTCTCCTGGAGACGCTGAAGAGTGAGAAGGTGTCGTTGTCCGTTCTGGCCAGTCCAACAGCTAGTCCGACAGCTCCCAAAACGGACTATGAGTATTTCAAAGCAAGATGTGTTCACGAAAAAAGGAATGGAGACTACAGTGATGTCTAAATACTAATGGCGCCGTTGTGCTTGCTCTGTTGTCTTAGACACTCGCGCTAATTCGAGGAGGATACTGGCTTCACGCAGAAGGCAAGATTAAAGCGCTGAAGGAGAAGCTTGCTGAAGAGAGAAAGGAGAGTGCAGCGCTCCGGAAAGAGCTAGCCGATGTCGAGGTTTGCCCGTGTTTCTTCTGCTTGCAGCTTACTCACGCGCTTCCAAATGCTGACCGTGAATTTCTTTGATCAGGGTGACAAGTTGAGATTGAACGAGCACAAAGCACGATCCGATTTGTTGGAGCAGCAGCTTTGCGAGCGGGAAAAAGAGCTGTTGGAAACAAGCAAAGAACTTGAGCTCCTTCAGCAAAAGCACCAAGATGAGAGCGCGCAACACAGAGTAAGTGGTGTTTCTTTCATTGCCTTTTCACGATAGCTTTGCGCTGATATTTGAAGCTCGCATGACTGATTAGATTGAACGGAATCGGAGTTGTCGAGTCATGCGAGACCTGCGAGAAGAGCTCAGTAATTCAATGTACGAGTCTTTGTTTGTCTCCGCTCCAGAGGCATGTGATTTTAACAAAAGAACCCCAATGCTTGTTGCAATGACACGTATAGGATGCAATTAGAGAAGCTGTACAACCTGCCAAAGCCACCAACGCCGAGAAGGACCTTGAAAGCGCCGCCGCCCTCTGGAAGCGCACATAAACAGCGGATGAACTTCTTGTTCCAGACCACAGCGTGACGTTCCATAACGCAATTCAGCCTACGTGTTTATGTGGTTCTCTCCTTTGGTATTGTCAGTAGCATTTTCGATGCAATTGGTGGACGCGACTCACTTCAACATGAGCTCTGAGAATATCTGATTCGGCGCTATCAAATTGATCACTTGCTCTGACCTGAATCAGAAATCCTCTGAGCTTATGTTGAAGCGAGCCTACCGTAGCGGACACATTAGTTTCTCAAACGTCAATATGCTGTTTGGTGGGTTTTCTGCATTTGTTGTACGTTTCCGCACTCTGAGTGACACAACCCCAGAGAAGAACCGCCGTCCGAACGAAGCCGAAGAGACGGACGCCGCGCGTGCATGAAAACCGCTCGCACTCGACATCGCGTATACGCACAAGCATCAGCGTCTAGTACGAAGCAGCGGTGGTGACGCGTTGCGGGTGGCGCCATGACGGGCGACGACGACGTGCGCAAGATCCTGTGCGAAGTGGAGATGGCGCAGCAGCAGACGCTCGGCGCCGTCACGAACGAACCGGAGCAGATCGCGACGCTCAAGGACGCCGTGCTCTTCCTGCTCGATCTGCTCTGCCAAGTGGACGCTGAGAGCACGCAGCATGAGGTGCTCGTCGTGCTGCGTCGGGTGTTTTTGCCGTGCTTGGCGTATTTCTACGACCACCGCGCGTTTTTCGAGACCGGAGTGCAACACTCAACAAATGCGGCAACTGATGACACAAATTCGCCGCCGCCATCGAATGCGACGGCTGAATCGCATCGCCGGAGTGGGAAGAACGGAAACGTTGTGCTGAAGGCATTCCTCGAAGCACTTCATGCACTGAGCTCCAAGTCGGAGATTCGAATGGCGATCCTTCAAGGGGTCGTCGAGTTAGTGAAGGAAATCTGCGTGCAGTCGATGAGTTCTGTGGATGTCGTGATGCTGTTCGAGTTCCTGCGTGTGGGCAAATCACCTGCGCGAGATTTGATTCTGGAAATGCAGACGGCGTTGATGGAGATGGAGACTGTCCCACGAGCGATTTTTACGATGAAGGGTCCTCATGCTGGCATTGTCGCTCCGTCTTCGCATATGCTGTTCTCGAAGAAAGGCTACACGTTCAGCTGCGGTGTCTACCTGTCTGCAAGCTCAGATACGACTGTGTCGCTGTATAGCTTCCGTGGAAACAATGGACAGGGAATATCTGCTGTTCTTGATGGCAACAAGTTGGTTGTGAAAACGCACGTGCCTCAGGGCAACTTCAACCAAGTGGTGATTCCATTTGCGGATTGGCGTCGACAAATGGAGGCAGCGTGGACGCATTTTTGCGTTGTGCATGCAAAGAAAATGGTGTTCAAAGATAAATTGTCGGTGTACATGAATGGGAAGCTCGTCCAGACAGCGAACTTGGTATATCCGGATCCACTCTGCATGGTCGGTGGCCACAACTGCATCGGCATCATGCCCACTGTGCCTGGTTTACAGGGGAAAGTTTGGAGCCCCACACTGTTTGGTAACGCGTTGAATGATGCAGAGATTGAAAAGCTACATTGGCTGACGCACTGGAAAAATGATCTCAGCTCCGTGGCTGCAGAAAACACCGGTCTGACCGATAAATCCAGATTCAGCTTCAGCTACGATGCGAGGAGTTGTGACCCGGAGAATCGTATTTGCTATGACGTGAGTGGAAACGAGTGCCATGGATGGATCGAGCCGGGGACAAATGCATTTGTGACTCAAGGTTTTGCTCAGGCTCTCGACACGGTCGGCGGGTGTGCGTGCTTTCTCCTCTTGCTACTGGACCAAATCCCTGAAATGGCCGATTTCCATCCCAAGCATGAATTCTCGATGGATGAGATCTCCAAGCTTTTTGGGTTTGTTGCAGCGGGTTTGCAGAACAGCATAGCCAGCCGATCGC
Organism: Globisporangium splendens; assembly: GCA_006386115.1. Lineage (NCBI taxonomy): Eukaryota > Oomycota > Peronosporomycetes > Pythiales > Pythiaceae > Globisporangium > Globisporangium splendens. The sequence goes on along the minus strand of VFIW01000043.1, from coordinate 192,969 downwards.
ATTTCATTCGCCTCCGCGGTATGAAGGTTGTTGCTTTTGTCTTGCAATCGATATCACCAGCCTATCTCTCACTCAATCTGCTCGATGCGGTGACCAAGATACTGGAATCTGTGGTCGATCATGTTGACCAACTCACTGCAATTGAGTATATCAACCTCTTGTTATTCCGAAACACAAGCTGGTATCTCACCCCATTCGACACACAAGGCAAGCTACTTGGAGACGTCTTACCAAGGTATCTGCGAGTAATCCAAGAGCGAAAGCTGAGTGGAAAGAGCGTTGGGAACCAGAACAGCAGCCCGGGTAGCCAAACGCCGTCCAGCTCGAGTGGAGTAACTGACCCGGCACTTGATCTTGAAGCAAAGCGTGAAGTTGACGTAAGTTTCTTTTGCAACTTGCTCGTTGAAGTGTATTCTCCACGGTCGCAGTGTTGCGCGGGGGGACTGAGTCCTGCGAACATGGATGAGATGCAATTGGAGTTCTTGCGGAAGCTGGTCATTCATAATCTGATTGATCGACTTCTTTTCCCGATGACAGCCGATACGTCGGTGAACCAATGGAGGCAACTGGTAATCCATATTGAGCAGAGGTTATTTGGCAAATCATCTACAAACACCGAAGATGGAAGCAAAGAAGAAAGCATTGAAGTAAAGGAGATTGTGAGGTATCTGACACAGATCTTAAGATCCGACAACCAAGGTGTCTCCTCACAAGTAACGTCGGCTCGTCAGTTGATGACTGCGAAAGTTTTGAGGCTTTCTGACGGCACATTGCGTATATGGTGGAGGTCGATGATGTCAGCAAATGAGAATGTCCGGCTTGAAGCACTGCGGTTATTTGAAGCGTACACTCTCGACAAAATGGTACTGAAGAAGAGGGACATGCTGATGCTCTACGCGGCACTTCAGCCACATGCACTGACGTTGTCAACAGCTGACACATTACTCGATATCGTGATTGGCAAGAAGCATTTGGGATATTTTGAGTCCTCTACCTCTGGCTTTCCAGCATCATCCGAAGGAGGCTCGCGATCCGTGAACTTAGCTCGGCAAGATTTCGTTCCGCTGATTCTTCTTGGTCTCATCCAAAACGCCGAGTTTGATGTTCAAGCTTATCTCCTGTTTGAAATCAAAGCGCAGTTATCTTCGCCAATGTCAGGAGGAAGTTTGAAAGAAGCGATTAGATCCTGGCCGCCATGGTTAGGTCGATTGCGCGCTGTTTCTGTTCGAGCATCGCAAGCGAGTGCAGATTCTGAGGCTGATGTGGAAGCTACTGAAAGTGAACTTGAGCCTTCACTTCATGAGATGTGCGTCATTTTGAGTGACGAGAGCTCGGCCGTCAGTTCGAAATTAGAGGCAATTCAAGGAATCGCCAACGCTAAAGACGTTCGTGGTTGCGATTTCGTGCTGGGTATCTTCCAGAACACAGAACAACCTGCATCAATTGTAAAGGCGATTACAACGATGGCCTGGCAGAATTTTCCGCAGCGATGCCATGTCCTTGTGCACAAAATGGCCAACCAAGTAATCGTTGACATCGTGATTTACAGCATCCTGTATGTTCGCAATGGTTGGTTGCATTTTTTGGAGTTTTACTTCTACCATTTCCGAAAACCTTCGGATTTCTGCAACCTTGGTGCCGCAGTTTGTGAAAAGGTTCTGGCAAAAGTATGGCAAAAAGACTCATCGAGCTTTGCGGACGCTGGTGTGCTGTGGGAGAACGTTTGCCAGCTTGCGGCTATTGTGTCGCAGTGCCAAATGATCGCGACCCAACTCGATATCAAGGACACCATGTTTTCTCTGGACCAGCAGCTCATCCTGTTGCGCAAAGCACTCGAGTTGTGGCTTGTTGTTCTCCCGCGTATGTACCAAATCGACTGGAAAGATCTGAGAGACCATCTCGCAACGCATGCGAACTACGGTAGCGATGTGTCGGATGAAGAAAAGGAAATCTTCTGTCACCTTGTTGCGAACTCGTGCCGCGCGAGATTTCTAGCTCTTCACACCGGGATCCAACTTGTAACACTCTCACAACAAGCAAACGAAACCAGCAGCAGCTTGATTGGTGGCTTCCAGAAAATCTTAGAATTACTTCGATTGGTACCAAAGAAGTACTTGGCCGAACCTTCTGTCGGGGAGCCAATATCGAATACGGCCAGATCAGCAAGAAGTAACAGTTCGTCGCGTCAAGGTATCCAGGAATCGGCTGGTAAGCTGTTGCCCGGATCGATGTTGTCTGATTCCACACAGTTTTTTTGTGACAAGGTGCAAGGTTCGTCTGTCGAGAGGGAGATGATCCACCTGCACATCTTGGAAGCGTGCTTTGCTATGCTACACAGCGAACTTGGTGCGGCAAACTCTTTCTCAACTGCATTTTCGATTGTTGAAATCATGGTTGCCATTGCAAATAGCGCGTTACTCTTGCAAAGCGAAGCAGCAAAGCCTGAATTGACGAAGACTCTCCAGATCATTTCGTCAACGGACTTGAGCTTCTTCAATGAGACGTCCCAGCTTCAAGATTTCTTTACGCTCTGGAAGCTCCACCGAGAGATCCACGAGTCGTGCTGTGATCCCGTTTCATTCCAGCAACAAGTAGAGCTGCTTCATGGTCCATTCCTTCGTCGCTGGCAATACCATCTCGATCACAGTGCGACAGACTTTAATCCGTTCTTGATCCAAAAGCATGCCTCAGTTCAAGCAGAGATTCTCAGCAAAGAGGCGCAATGTTGTGAAGAGTTGTGGAAGAAGCTTGCAGAGGACAATGCGGCTGCAATGCTGGCAACAGAAATTGACGACGAAGATGAGCCTCGCCTGACTTCTCTGAAGCAGGATGTTGAGAAATTTGCCAGCAGCGTGCACAAGCTCATTTGTCATACGAGCACTGACACGACATCTTCTGCTGGTGATTTGGAAGAGCCTTCAAGTTCTGACCGCAAGTCGAGTCTCGAACGAAATGGAGGCACTGATGGATATTTGTTCAAAGTCGACTCAAAGGAGAACGGTCTCCGGATGCACCTCCGGTTGAAGAAAGTGCGCGAGAATTATCGTCTTCGGAATTTGAGTTATGAATATGCGGGGTCTTCTCTTCAAGACAGTGAGAGTCGGGGCAGTGGCAGGTTCGGACGGAGATATTTTCCTGGGTCTCGAGAAGGCGCTGTCTACGCGAGTGACAGGGATCCAAGTTGGCGAAGTGATACTGGCTCTGATTACAGCGACTTTCTTGCAGATGCTCAAATGCGAGCCGCCATTGTTCGCTCTTGCTCTAATGCAGACATTCGGAACTCGGACTATGAGGTTCATTCTGATGAAGACGACCTAGATGATGAAGAAATCCAGTACTACGATCAGCAAGAAGATCACAACTTGGATGATGATTCTTCATTAGTACCTGGCGCATTCGAGGACAACGAACGATCTTTGGAGATCGAATTGACTTCTGATCATTCGTTAAAATCAATTGAAGATCAGAGCTCAGAAGCAGTCTCAGCTGAAGCTATAGTACTTCCTTCGCCTCCGACGTCGCAAACGTCTGACAACTCTCCCAAAACCAAACCATCGTCACCGCTGAGTGCATTCTCAATTGGAGCCTCAGTGCTGAGCGTCGTTGGGGGGGTCGCGGGTATTGTTCAGAAAGCAGCAAAGGAGGCAAAGGATGCAGTAGAATTTGGCGTGGACTCCTTGTACACTGTCAAAGACGCAATAGCTGACGAAGCACAATCTCTTATGGATGAAGTATCCACATACATGGAAGAAAATAGTGCTGACGCCGATCAACCACCTTCTCCAAGGGTTAGCACGTCACCGTTTCTCAGCAAAGTTGCCCAAGGAAGCAGTCGTCGTGGCTCCGAGTTGTTTCCACCACCTTCCAGTAACGAAGCACCGCCCAAGTCGCGTGAAAAAGAAACCATCGCAGCAGAAAAGTCGAGAGGTTTGACAAAGAACTCAAATTCCTCGTCTTCAAAGCATAATGTGCGTGTGAACGCCAAGCTTATTCGGCATATGCATATTGTTGACGGAGCGCTTATATTGTCGGATTCGATGCTGCACTTTGTTGCCGAGAGAGTGATCGATGAGCATGACACCGTGCTAGTGGAGAAGAAAAAAGGGGTTGCGGTCGAGAAAGAGTGGCGATTTTTGTTCAAGCGGCGACGATGGAAGCTGGATGACCTCGCAAGTCTGAACAGGAGACGATATCTGCTGAAATCCACAGCGCTGGAGATATTCATTCACTCAACTCGACGAAACTATTTTTTCAACTTCTCTCAAGATGATTTAGTTGGGTTCCATGAAGCGTTAATGTCGCACCGTCCTCTCTTGTTGAAGCGAGACCCGGCGATGAGAAGACTGCGGCATCCGAGCAGCCTATTCCGCAATTCAAGTATGAGTACACGATGGGTGAATCACGAAATCTCGACATTCGAGTACCTTATGTGGCTCAATACGATTGCAGGGAGAACCTACAATGATCTGACGCAGTATCCAGTCTTCCCTTGGATTATTGCTGACTACGAGTCTCCAGTGTTGGATCTATCTCGTTCAGGGACCTTCCGAGACTTGAGTAAGCCAGTAGGAGCACTGGATCCAACACGACTGAAATTCTTCCTGGATCGCTACAAAGCGTTTGAAGACTCGGATATCCCGAAATTCATGTAGGACTGACGGGTAGATTGCTTCTGCATGCTACTCTGCGAAACGTATCTAACCTGGTGTTTATTCTGACAGGTATGGAACGCATTATTCCAACATTGGAGCAGTGCTGTATTATCTCATTCGGTTGGAGCCCTACACTTCCTACGCATTAACCGTTCAAGGAGGGAAGTTCGACCACGCGGACCGGTTGTTCCATTCAGTTGCGGAAACGTGGCGAAATTGCTTGAGCGACTTCACGGATGTCAAGGAACTCACGCCAGAGTGGTTTTACTTGCCCGATTTCCTTGTGAACTGCAACGGCTTGGATCTTGGTGTGAAACAGAATGGCGTTGATGTCGGCAACGTTATCTTGCCTCCGTGGGCGAAATCTCCGGAAGACTTTGTCGTGAAGAATCTTGTGGTAAGCATTGCATGAGTGATCTCACTGGTAAACCGTTTTGCAATATCCGATATTTGTCATTCTGTTGTTTTGACTCCACAGGCGCTGGAAAGTGAATATGTATCGGCGAATCTTCACCACTGGATAGACTTGGTCTTTGGCTCCAAGCAGCGCGGAGCTGCGGCTGTCGCAGCGAATAATGTGTTTTTCTACTTGACCTATGAAGGGATGGTCGACATCGATTCGATCGTGGACCCTGTGACCAAGTCGTCTATGCGAGCTCAAATTGCTCATTTCGGTCAAACGCCAAGTCAGGTGCTTCGAGATCCTCACCCACAACGAAACACTCTGGTGAAACCTCAACTTCCCAGCACCAATGTGATTGAATCGAGCTCTTCGACACAAAGACAAACTGACGTTGTGAACAGTCCTGGTGCAGATCCTGGCCACGTTGCACCGGAGTCGCAAGTAAGACTCGTCGCACTCCCCCATGATCAGCCGATTGTATTCGTGCACATGGTGCCCAAAGCGTCCATGCTTCTATGCATGGACAGCTCGGGCATGCTCTCTGCGCATCGATATGGAGGCAAAGTAGCCAAAGTCCACCACTCGCCATTTCTTAATGGATCTGCGACGAAAGCGTCCGGAGTCTTCAAGACTGCAGTATCGACCTCGAGTTCTTCTGGAACGAGTAGCAGCGGCCCCACACCGAGTAGCTCAAATCCAGCCGAGTCCACCATTGAGTACATCGAGCTGCAAGACCGAAAGTGCCGCAGAATTATGGGCGAAAATCGAATGATACAACCAGGCCAGAGGCTAACGAACATGATGACGTTCATCAATGGTGGGACTGTGTTTTGCACTGTGGGCCATCACGATTTCTCGGCGCGATTTTTCTCGACGAGTGATGGGACGCTCTTGTATCGATTGCTGCAGCACAACTCGATCGTGACGTGCCTCAGCGCGAGTCCACTGGGTGGGATGCTCGCACTCGGAAGTGCCGACGGCACTCTTTCAGTCTGGAAGGTTGCGAACATCAACTCGACGCTCTTGGACTCGATCAAGATCTTTCGCGGCTCGAAGAGTAATTCGAAACCGGTGCATGCGAACGACTACACAGCCGACCAAGTGCTGCTGGGACATAGTGCGACGATCAACTGCGTAGCGATTTCGGAGGAGCTAGAGGTTTGTATCAGCGGATCCGCCTCGAACGAGTGTCTTGCGCATGATCTGGGAGACGGCTCGGTTCTTCGGCAGTACGAAGTACCCGGAAAGCTTGCGCCTGGCATCATTTCCCTCGTGCTCTCCCCCGTCGGTCATCTTGTGCTGCAGTCCTTGGGAACCGGTGTGCCGACATTGTACACGTATCATTTCAATGGCGCATTCATGGCCAAAGTCTGTTTGGGGGAGCAGCCGATGGTAAGTATGAACGTGTGCGCTCGGTACTCCAAGGTGATTGTGAGCAATGCCAACCAAGCGATCGTGTTCTCAGCTCATACGTTGGAAGACAAGGAAGTGGTGCTGGACAAGACCGCGCACGGGGAAATCGTCGCGCAGGCCTTGTCTCCCGATGAGCTGCACCTCGTGTTTGGCGTCGCAGGTGGCAAGGTCGTCTCGATTCCCTTACGCCCGCCGTGCCTCTGGTCGACACCAGCGGATACAACGGCGACTTCATAAAGAATGCGTCCTTGGTCAAAGCGCAAGTCCGTCTGCTCACGTGTGTGAATATATATAACTGAAAAACTTGCATCTATCCGCGCTTTTTGCTTTATCTCTACACAATCGTCACACTCTTGCCTTATTCCTCCATTTCGACGTCTTCTTGCTCGCCGCCAGTTGCTTCGTCGCTTTCGTTGTCGTCGTCGTCGTCATCTTCGTCCTCTGGACGAGATGCGATTGCTTCCTTGATGGACACGATCGACTCTTCGACGCTGTCGAGCTGCTCCTGCAATTGGAACTCCTCTCGGAACTCCTTCTTCAGCTTCTTGAGCATGTGCGCGCATCGCTCGAAGAACTCGAGCGCGTTCGACAGATCGTCCATGGCGCGGTAGCACGTGCCCACGAGAAACCAGAGCTCGGCGTTCTCGTCGTCCTCCTGCATCACGGCTTCGAGCACGTCGCACGCTTCCTCGTATTTCTCCACTTCGATCAGCAATTTGCCCGTGAAAATACGGAATTCCAGCGGCGGCAGACTGTTTTCGTCGCAGTTTTCATTCAAACGGCGGTACGTTTCCTCGAGCAACGGGATCGCTTCGTCCTTGCGCTGCTGCGTCAATCGGAGGTTCGCAAACGCCTGCGTCGGCTCCGGAAGACCGACGTCGTACTTCATGGCCTCCGCGAAGTAGCCCTCACAGCGCTCTTCGGCGTTGTCTTCGTCACACAGGTCGGTCATGTAGAGCTCACCCAACGCGCAGTACGCATCGCAGAGCTGCTTCTTCACGATCATAGCATCGTTGGTCTATTGTCCAGAGCGGCAAGCAAAGAAGTGCGTTAGCACAACTGAGAAAGAGTCACATTTGCATGCAGAGAAATACCAAAGACGCCGCACCTGGGGGTCCATTTGCTGCAGCTCCTGGAGCAGGTATTGGATGCCCTGCAGCGAGTACTTCTCCGCATCTTCGCCCGCGACAAGTTGCGCCACGTAGAACCACTTGCCAGGGTTCTGCGCCGGCGCGATCTCGATACTCTTCTGGAACGCCTCCAGCGCGCGCTCCGGGTTGTTCAGCTCGGTCGAGAGCTCGCCGACCATGTCAAGCAGCGCCGTATTGCTCGGCTCCTTGAGGAGAGCGCGCTCGTAGAACTGCACGGCCAGCTCGGGTTGGCACTGGTCCACGAGCGTCTCGGCCTTGGCGACCAGTTCCGCGACCGAGTACTTCTTCGCTGCCTTGCCGGAGCCCTTGACCATGTTTACTCCGCGGCTGTCGTTCGTGGATGCGCGGCAAGAATTGGCTTCAGCCTTTTAAATATGCGTTTGACCAGCATCTGCAACCCAAAATGCCCACACGACCACCAGTCACAGAGTGTACCACATGGAGCGGTACACGTGGTGGAACCCAGTGGTACCAACATGGTACAAATCGACTATGTCGTCTCCAACATATACAATTTGCACATTGTCACTTCTAACAGGTTGTTTCTGAACCCACTTTAGAAAGGAAACAGAAATACATGCGTATGATAAACTGGAAAAACTGTTTCAACGCATCGAGATCACGAGGACCACACCCGATTGAGAGCTGTAGTTGATACTCGCGGTCGAGTCGTTGACAAACACCTTTTTCCAGGATTCCAGACTCTCCGGTGGGACTTGGATCTTGGCATACAGTCCACCGTTAACAAGCTCGATCTCTGCGGCAGTGTTGGCTTGCACAGGACTTAGTACGGCAGTTACCGGAGCTAGATCAATCAAAGATCGCATGCGTGTGAACAAGTGTGTGCACATTTCACAATACAGTGGACAAACGAATAAACACGTCTCACTGAACCTACCTGTCGTAGGTGCTGCAGTTTCAGCGTGAACCCTTTGCTGTGGCGCGGGCGTCTCGATCGCTGGCGCAGGCGTACCTGGTGTGGCCACGTGCAAGTCTATCATTTGGTTAGAACATCATTCAATCATTCAAGGCAGACCCCATACAGACGGCCATACACCCTCTTGCATCGAGTATGACGCTTCACTCTTAGGTTCTCTTGAGTAGACGCACGGATAGCGAGATAATGGAAGTTCTTTGTGAGGCATTAGCTGCTGCGGGCAATCGTGTTGTCCTCGTCCTTGGTCAAAGTCAACTTGTCACCAGATATGTGCTCGGTGACCATCATTCCATATGGAGCCAACCGAAAAGAGAAGGGCGTCTTTTCAGACTAAAATTCCCAAACCCGATGCTCATTTAAGAGTATGTCGAAAACGTCGAATGTGTCAATAGTGTCGATTTTGGTTTGAATTTTGAAAAAAAGAGACGAGCACTGCCCAAAAAACAACAACAGTCTCACATTTCAAGAAAGCAGCAGACGACGCCGACGAAGCTCGACACGCTCGAAGACACCAGAGATTCTCAGAGGAGATTAACGGCGCTCCCCTCGATACACGCAGGCGACAGACGCCTTCCACCAGCAGCCGCACTCTGCATTACCCAGTAACACGCTCCCTATCCACCCACCATGCGCCGCACGACGCTCGGACCCATCTCGTCGTCGCAGCTCAACACGCGCTCGTCGGTGCTCAGCAACCCCTCGTCGCGGATCTCCCTCGGCGCAACCAAGACGTTTGCGCGCCAGTCTATCGGTCCAGTCGGCACAGCGTCGCGTCGAGTGTCCACAGCAGCGCATGGAGTCCCCCGCCCCCCACCGACAGCACCGCGTAACTCGATCTCCCGTCAATCAATCGGAAATGCCGGGATCAATGGACGACGCAGCAGTGTGTATGGCGGGCGCGCGTCGATGTCGGCTCGCGGTGGACGCGCCGACCCGCGACCGCTCACAGACAAGACGTACATGAATGGCTGCATCCACGCGCTGATCGAATTCCTCAGCGATCGACAGTACGACCACGTTTTGTCGCCAAAGATCCTGAAAGGTCCGTCGAAAAAGGATTTCTACAACATCATCTTGTTTTTATTCCGCCAAGTGGACCCGACGTTCGAATTCGGCGTCAAGTTTGAAGAAGACGTCGCTACGCAGCTCAAGACCCTGCGGTATCCGTTTGCGATCAGTAAGACAGCGCTCGTCGCTGTCGGCAGTCCGCACACGTGGCCAGCGCTTTTGGGATCGATTGCATGGGTTATCGAGCTCCTGAGTGTACGTGCTAGTGTTATTCTGGAGATATTGCGACTTTGTGTCTTATTAATGGCGTTTATGTGATTCTAGTATGATGAAATCGTCCAGCGTGACACGAATGTCGAGGAGTTTGACGGCGAAAATGGCGACAAAGCGTTCTTCGAGTATCTTGGCACTGCATACCGCGTGTTCTTGGCCGGTGATGATGATCGGTACAACGAGCTTGAGCAACGCGAGGCGACCAAGATTGGTAAGTTTCCTTCAGAATTCTGTGCCTCGTCTTATTTGCTTATACCCTGCTGACAACGATATGATATGCTCAGACTCGCAAAATCAAGCGATTCGCGGTGAGTGCTCTGAACTTGAAAAGGCGAACGAGGAACTGAAGAGACGCATCGAGCAAGCTAAAAGTGCCAAGGTACGACGTCATGTTGGCTATGGTTTGAACTGCAATGATGAGGTAAATACTTACGCATAATGCGCTCTTTGCTCTTTGTTCTCACTCCAGTCGTCGCTGCCAGCACTCAACTCCAAGAAAGCGGATTGCTTGAGCGATTTGGAGAAGTTCAAGAAGCTTGTCGCTCAGTTGGAGACGCACCAGGCCTCGTTGATTCAAAAGATCCAGGAACGCGATCAAGAGCGTCTTAAAAAAGGTGTGCTGACAAGTTTCCTTTCTTGTCACGTGTGAGGTGTTGAAGCTGACATTCAAAATGCGCTGTTTCTCAATGCACAGAACATGAACTGCAAGCGCGCCAGCGCGAGATCCAAAACCTGACGATTCGCATCGAAAGTCAGGAACTCTCAGCTGAAGATGTTGAGCAAATGTCTAAAGAGCGAGCGCGACTGAATGAGCAATGCCACTTAGCAGCTCAGCGTCAGAAAGAAATTCAGTCGAATATCTGGCGACAAGAAACCACGATCGCCGAGCAAATGGATGAGGTAAGTGTTTGCTTTCACCCAAAAGCGACCTCAAGCACGATCTGTAGCTGACAATTTGTGTGTGTTGTTTCCTGTTGTCTTCAGATCGAGAATCTTGTCAAGCAGTACTCGATCAGAGCCACAAATATGAAGTTGCTGCCAGTTATGGCGAAGAACACGTTTGGTGTGGACTATGAAATTGAAATCGACGCTCACACTGGAGGCGTTGTTGCTGCGCAGCAGCTCAGTCAGCATCTCAAGCAGCATATCCGCCCAGCTCTGCTGAATTTCAAGAAGAACCGCTCGGATCGCCGCAGTGTTGCTCTCGATGAAGTGCTGCAGCTTCAGGGAGATGTTGAGCACAGCCGAGCAGTGTTCAATGTAGAGTATCAGAAGGAACAAGCTCTCGAATCCAAGGCCAAGAAGATTGAGGATACTGTTCGAAGAGAGCGAGAGGCGCGGGAAGCTACCATCAACCAGAAGCTCGCGACTACGGAGGATGTCGAACTGCAAATCGAGAGCATCTTGAATGAAAAAGACATCGCCACCCAAGAATTGCAATCTCGCCAGCAGTTTGAGACTTTGAAGAAATCGTACGCGTCCATGGCCGAAAAGTACAACAGCTTGATCGAGAAGAACCGTCACGAAGTTGCGAATGCTCTTGTTTCTTGTACAGACCACAAAGAGACAATCGAGCAAGCCATCGCATCGCAAGAGAAGGAGATCGAGGCGTTTTGGTCGTGAGCAGTATATATATACAAGTAATTGAAGATATGTATGTATCCCGAGGTAATAGGCGTGTCGATGAAGTGATGTGCATGCGTTTAAAACGATAACGAGGCTTTTTTGTACGAGAAGTCCAGCCAAAGTCTGCTCAGACTCACAAGAAAACAGGAAACAAGGTGGGAGAAAAGTGTATCAACACATTTGCATTCAAGCCACAGCAGCAGTTTAGTTTGCCTCTAACGAGTTCGTGCGCAACACAAACTGATCGAACTTCTCCTGCAGCTTTTGGCGCTGCGCGAGTCGTTTCCGGACGAGACTCGTGCGGTTCTGCTTCCAAAACTCGATCTCGTCCTCTGGGATCCCGTAGTTCTCCTCGTCGTCCGAGTCTCCGTCGAGTTCCGGCAGCGACGACGCAAACCGATTCGACGCGTCCCAGCCCATGGACGACAGCAGCTGCATCTCCATCTGCTCGTCGAGCGACAGCGTCTTGAGCGAGCACACATCGTCGCAGGTCGAGGTGCACTGGTGCGGCTGGTTCTGGTCGCTGCTGCCTTCGACCGTGGAATCTTCGCTGTCGTTGATGTTGCGCTCGCCGTCGTCCTGGCTACTCGACTGGGATTCCAAAGAGCTGCTGGAGCGCGTCTGGCTGTTGTTGCGCGCTCCGCCTGCCTTTTGCTGCTGCTGTGGACTCGATCGCTTCGTTTTCGAGCCCTTCGTTGGCTCCGACGGCGCTGACTTGTCTGCCTGCTTCTGCTTGGTGGCGCTTTTGCGTTTCTTCTTTTTCTCTTTTTTCTTCTCCTTCTTCTTCGCCAAGCGTCTCGACTCGTCGTCCTCCTCTGCTAAAAGCTGCTCCATCATCTCCATCCCGTGCAGCGCTTCGACCGCGACGTCAAAGTTGCGGCGCAAAGTGGACACAGCGCAGTGCACCAGGAGCTCTTCCGACCGCTTCTCCGTGCGCAACTGGGTCCACAGCGTCTGCATCTTTTCCCAGATCACCATACCCAGACAGATCAGCACTTCGTCTTGCGCTTCCGCGATGGTGCGCGCATGCCGGTCGCCCCAATCGCCCACGATCTCCTGGTCGGCGCGCGACATCAACTGCGACATAAAATCAATATGACACGGCACCACAATGTGGCTCGTCGTGCGCGAAAACGTGAGTTCATCAAACAAATAGGATGTATAGTGCAGCTCGTCGCCATAGTCGCTGTGCTCGTGGTGCTTGTCGGCGCAATCGAATCCGGCGCAGTCCTCGCAGTCGTCTTCACTACAACTCGAGCCGATCAGCAGGTCGTACGCCTCCAGCACTTTTTCCTTACATCGACAGCAAAAGCGGTGTCGACGCAAGTAACTCTCGAGGTCCGTGAGAAACTGGTCCGAGTCGATGTGGGAAAGCTCGCGCTGGTGCTCGTCCGACAGTTTATTCCACAGCGCTTCAAAGGCAGCGGGCCGCGGTCGACCGCGTGCGCGTTGCGAATGCAGCGGACATCGCGCGCGCGAGCTGGTGCCTTTGGAACTGCGGCTAATCTTCGACAGACACGTGTTCCCCCATCGCTCTTGATGCAGGAACAGTGTCAGCGACGCGTCCGGGTTGGTCATGTGCAGGTCGTTGAGCTGGAATTGCTTTGGCTTCTTGTTCTCGAACTGCAGCCCGGAGCTCACGATCAGTGGACTCGACTTGTAGCTGCCCTCCATGAGCTTCTGGAAGAGCTCCTCCGTGCTATTCCGACACCCCAAACACGGCAAAAGCTCGTTCGTCGTCTGCAAGAACTGGTTGAAATCGCCGCGGAGCGACGCTGTGCGCTCATGGTCCGTCAGCAGCAGCCATCGCTACCATGATTAACATAACATTTCATAAACACACCAATTAGTACACAATGCTCGCTCAACTATTGACGTCAACAGCACACAACACTCGCTCACCTTGCGGAACTCGCGCGCTTCGGCGGGCGTCGGCTGGCACTGGCACCCGTGCAGCGATTCGCAGTACTCCTTGCCGCTGCTCGCTGTGCTGGTGACGCTGCTGCTCTGGGTGGACGACGAGGACTGGCGCTTGGTCGCGAGGGGAACAGAGGCCGCCGTGAGCGCCAGTGCCCAATCGGGAAGGCTCGCATCGTCGTCGTTGAGCTCGTCCAGCTCGGCGCGCAGTCTGCTGGTGGCGGCCGCAACGGAGCGCAGCGTGGGCTCCGCGGGTGTCGAGGGTCGCGTGTCCGCCATGACCATTGCGTCGAGTCAATTGCTGCTGTCGTCACGTAGTGCTTCTATAGAGGACGGAGGAAGGGGGGTTATTGAGGGGTCTGCCTTCGAATCAAATTCCTTCAATCAGAAAGCGTTTTAATTGGCGGAAAAGGAGAATGAAATAAATGCAAGACAGCTGCGAGTGAGTGGCACACACTCCGACACAGACTATCTGCCGTGTCGACGCGTTTCGAAACCTCGCGATCCACGATCAGCACTAGCTGCCTGCTCAGTTCTGCTGGTCTAGGCGACTCGAATATCACGCGCCTGCAAAGCTGACCATGCGCAAATGTGGGGTCTGTTTATTTTGTTGTGTGTTTTTTGTGTTGCTTCTGATGGACATCTCCACATGGCGGGCAAGATGGGGGCCATTGTATCATGGCGGGAGCATGTGCCGACATGTCACGCTCGTATACGCGCTGCTGGATACGAGCGCTGACCGTGTGCACACGGCCGACATGTTGGCATATACACACATGCAGTTCTTGTGTTTGTACACACTCTATGGGCGACCTTGTCCCCTGGTTTATCCTTTTTTCAGAGATGCAATGCAGCCAAGCGAGGTGGCGATGCGTCTTGTGCGTCTGCTGCTGTCTCCTGCTTCGCGGCTCGGTCATGGAGCCATTGAGTGAGGTTGTCGAGGCGGAGCTTCTTGACTTGGAAGTCTTCTGGTGGCCGCCGCGACAGGTAGTGCGGCAGGTCCCGCAGACTCGGGAACACGTCGGGGACGTCCGCCAGTTTGCCGTCTTTCTCTGAGAGAAAGTGCATCTCGAGGCAAATGGAGCGGAAGTTGTTGTCCAGATGCGACGTGAGGTTCCGGCAGAGCATCACACGCGACATGCGCAGAAACTGCATCTCCTTCTTGCTCAGGGGCTTGCGGTGGAAGAGCATGCGCGCGATGCGGTCGAGCAGCGAGTCGGCCACTTTCTTCCCCTGCCGATGCTTCCCCCCGATCGGATCAAACACTTTGGTCTTCTCCACCAGCGCGTTGTATGAGAACCTGGCGCCAGCAGCACTGCCGGCTTTGCTCATCCCGGGCTTCACGGACCGATTGTTCATCCCAAAGATCTTCCGGCAATTGACGGAACCACAGAGGCATTCGTGCATTTCCTAGACAAACCATTTCCGTAATGCGTCATTTAATAAGCTGTGCATGATCGAACAAAGCAATTACGGCATCGTACCAATTTGCTGAAGGACTCAAATTTGTAGTCAAACGTGAGCTCCTCGCCTAAATGGATGTCGCGAAGGGCAAAGATCCCGCAGCGCTCTTCGCCGTTCACGTCCCATTTCTCCACGCCGCAGTTGGGCTCGCAGCTGTGATTGATGAACCGCGCATAGCCGCCCATTCGAGTCGCATCGATCACTTCGCCGCCGCTCAGCACCATCA
The DNA here is from genome assembly GCA_006386115.1 of Globisporangium splendens. Classification (NCBI taxonomy): domain Eukaryota; phylum Oomycota; class Peronosporomycetes; order Pythiales; family Pythiaceae; genus Globisporangium; species Globisporangium splendens. The sequence continues at coordinate 177,899 of VFIW01000043.1, read as the reverse complement.
TGTACCGATGCTTCTCGTTGTGATAGCGCTAAGCAAGGCACAGCACAGTAAGAGAGCCATGGCATGTGAGTCAAAGATGAGCTAGAATACGAGAGAATAGCGCAGAGAATCACGTACCAGGCGTCGCATGTGGTACTCCTTCTCCGTGACAATCTCGCCCTTGTATTCGCCGACAAAAGCACCCGCGCCGATCTCCTGCTGCGTGATGAGCCCGAGACCTTTCTTGCCGCAGTCAATGATCTTCACGAGCGGCATCTGGCCGTGCTGAATCCGCTGGTTCGCGCATTTGTCTCCGCATGGACAGTAGCCAGGAATGCACTCCACCAGCACCTACACAGTCCAAAGGATCCATTTAGACCCCTTGCATTCATTTGAAAATGGATAAAGCATGTGCAGACGAACCGCTCGATTGACGCAGTCATCTAGACAGCCCATCTTTCCATCCGGTGGCGGCGTGCACGAGCAAATCGGCACTTCTTCCTATCCAGACAAAGCACCATGCTCGTCAACGCCTTTGCCATGAGCTTCAACGCACGATGCACACGAGCCTGCTTCTTGCGCAAATGAACGACACAATATACCTCTGCTAGCGCGCGCTCTTTGCGCTCGACATACACGTTCCTTGAGATGATGCGAATCTCTGCGAGCGCGACATCCACGGAGCGGTTGCCCGACTTGCGACTCTCGTCGACCATTCTCTCCTGTGCTTCTCTGCGTTGCGGACAGACATGGACAGCGTCAACAGCGGCAATTGACACAGGGCGCTTGTGCCCGGAAGCGCAGTGTGTGCAGCCACGTCAAAAGCACGTACATGGACAGCCGCAGACCGCCGTTGGCAGCGCCGCCATCGCCTCCCATCGTCGTCATCCCCTTTCTGCGCGTTCCCTGTCGCATGCTGATGGAACTCGAGTCGCCGAATTTCGAGCAGTGCCCCCGACACTGATTGGTTCGAATGCATTATTCTGACCAATCATTTTCCTACTAAACACATTGAATTTATGTTTTAGCCAATAATATTGCGTTGTCAACAACTTTCTGTCGTTTTTTGTTGGGGTGAATCCATTTTCCTCACTTCGACATGCAAGTGCGCGGCGAGGCGTCCTGGCAATGGAAACCAAAGGCGACCGTCACGGCCGCGGATTCCTGTCGCGTCTGCACAGCGCTGGCGCTCGAGTACGCAGACCGTACGCTCGTCCGCGTGCGGCGCAACCCACAGTTCGCTGACTCAAGGCCAGGAAGGGCAGCCAAAGGCAGTGAAGAGCCCCAGGTCGACGATGAAACAGAGCTCCAAGGCGCGCATGTGCCCCATGAGGTTGAGCTATCGAGCCACCTTGAGCGTGTGCATCTATCAGGCTTCCAGTTCGTCTCATGTGACCTTGTGCTCAGCGTCAAGCGACTGGTACGTGAACATGTCGCCATCAGTGTGCTGCACGAAACAAAAGCCGTCAACTCACATGCTGCTGTTGTTTGCTTTGTTTTCTTGTATTTAGTGTGGTGGTGTGGCAAATCCGTGCCTTTGTGCATATCTCCAAGGTCACGCTATGTGAAAATCTGCAGGCGGAGCCCAGCAGCGTCGCGTTTGATCATACGGGAACGCTCGTCGCGCTTTGCTGCGACCGCATCGTCCAAGTGTTTGTGGTTATCGAAGCGAAGTGTTTGTGACGCTTGAAGGCCATCTGGCTCGGGTATGTATTGCAAATCACCGATGGTATTGCTTTGGGAGCCTACTGTGTTGTGTGCTGACGTTGCGTCTATCGATTCTGCTTGATTAGGTGATGAAGTGCGCGTTCCATCCAATCCACCACCACCTGCTTCTCACTTGCTCAGAAGACCGGACTTTCAAGGTACAAATTCGGTCCAAATACATATATGTGCCGAGAGAGAGAACGTGGCTAACTCTCTGTGTGCACAATTGACTTTTTCTAGATTTGGGATCTCGCAGCGAAGGCGCTCTTGTTTCAGTCGTCCGTGTTGTCTGCGTTCGCGATTTTATCACTCGCGACGAATCCGCGTACTGGTGATCTCTCGATTGGGTTTGCCGATGGCACGATCCGGGTCTTCTCGCTGCTGGGCGACTTTGCAAAACAGATCATGGTCGCGAATATCGAGAGCTTTCTGCGCAAACTGCTCTGGAAAAAGCAGGTACAGTCTTGCCGCTGCTCGCATTTCAACAGCGCTCATGCTAAACCTTTTTTGTTCATATATATGCAGCGGCAAGAGGAAATCCAGGGACTGCTACGAGAATCGCCCAACGCCATCAGTTCGCTCCTGCCGTGGGCTCGAAGCGAGCAGTCCCAAGAGATCGCGCAGATTCAAGCTCAGATGCAAGCGGTGACTCTAACATCGCCTGGCGGTGGTCTCACGTACACGAGGGCTGAGCTGCCTGGAATGACCTCTTCGATCCTTTACAGCCGTTTGCGCCGGAACCTCGGGATCCTGTAGCAGCAATCAGTGCCATGAGAGCGCATCCGCAAGCACGAACACCAGCAGCAGCATTGCGTCTTCGATCATCTCAGTGCTTCCAACGGGACCACCACCGCAAGACAGTGTCCTGAACCTCCCATCACTCGCCGTGGTTGCAGGCTCGAAACTGCTCAAGAAGAAAGCAGGGAAATCACTCGACAAGCCGATCACGTTCCACAGTCGCGTGAAATCGTCCGGGTATGGTGCGTCGTTACCCTTTGGCATGGGGAAGCGAACCAGCATCCAGGATCGAAAGACGCCTGCGTCTGCGCGCTCATTAAAGCCACCTGCTGTCGTCGACGCGTTTCTCAAAGAATACCCGATGCAATGTGGGATGCTGCAGCATTTCCAGCAGAAGCACGAACTGCCGTGCAGCACGCTGCACAACGGCGCGATCCACCATATCGAGTTCTCCCATGATGCCAAGTGGCTCGCGACGAGCGGGCAGGATAAAGTGGCGCAAGTGTGCAAGCTCCCGTTCAGCCGCTTCCGAGGCGAGACTGGGAGCGTGTTTGTTGGTCGTGACAACGCCGTGCGGTCGATCCACTGGAGCCACAACAACCAGATGGTCGTGACCACGTCTAGGGACAAATCGGCGCGCGTGTGGCTCGCTGACAGCGACGTAGCGTCGTTGACATTCCATGGCGTGCCGCCTGCGTCCACTTCACCAGGGAAACTCAAGCCTTCTGCCTCAGCTCCTGCTACTCGGTCCTTCAAAAACAACAGCAGCAGTGCCAAGAAAGTCACGAAGCAGGAGATCGTCGACGCCATGTTCTTCTACATGGACAAGTTCATCGTGTCGGGATGCGGCAACGCGATTCGGCTCCACCAGTTCGAACTCGACGAGCTCCACGCGCGTGCACAGACGAAGAAAGCCAAGAAGAACGACATTCTGGTGGAAGAGAACACGAGTCGCAAGAAAAAAGTCGCCGAATGGACGATGGATGCCATGCAGAGTCTCACGGCGCTCACGTGCGTGAACAGCTCGTTCCTGTCGTCCGTCATCATTGCCGCCGGCTCGGACTGCTCGCTGCGGATACTCGATGCCGCTGTGGGCGGCAAGACGCTGCGTCTGATCAGCGATGCGCATGCGCGCGCGGCGCACACCATCGCGCTGCCGAAAGCGTCGTGCTTCACGAGCCACCTGTCGAATTTCTACGACCTGCTGCTGAGCAGCGCGCTGAACAGCACGATCCATCTGTGGGACATCCGCGCCGACAACTGCGTCATGCGCTTCGGCGAGCACGTGAACCGCGTGCACCCGCTTGGCGTCGCGTTCAGTCCGTGCATGCGATACATCGCGACGGGCTCCGAGGATCGCACGGCGTATCTCCACGATATCCGAACGGGCCGCTGCTTGCGGAAACTAACTGGCCACACGGACGTGGTCACCTGCGTCGCATTCAACCCATTGTACCCACAGCTCGCCACATCTTCGTATGATGGCACCATTCGCTTCTACAGTGATGCCGACGAGACGTAAGTTGCACTTTTCGTTTAGACAGTTGGATACATTGCAACAAAATATAACACACATAGGATTTTCATGCGCATGGGATCTCTCTACTTCTGAAGCTCGAGAGCGTCACGAAAAACAAAGCTGATCTCTAGTGGTCAAATTCTCTTACACGCGCACGGCAGGAGAGTTGACGAAGGAGCCTTCTTCAACTTCCGATGGCTTGGCCTTCGCGCTGTCCATCAATCCCTTGCGCTCCTTGGTGCCGGTCACTTCAGTTTCGACGCTGTTATCGTCTTCCACGGCGTGTTCAGCCTTCGCACCGGCAATGGTACGCTCAAGATCCTTCTGGGCCTTGCGCTTGCGGAGGACAAACACGACAAGGACCACAATGGCAGCAATCAAAAACACCGTAGCACCACCAGTAATGGCAACAGTCTTTGGGTCGAGGTTTTCAAGGTTTTGAAAGAAGTTCGTCTGCGTTGGCGCGACATCGGTCGTGGTTCCGTTGGTGGCGTGAATGTGCTTCATTGGCTGGGCGAGGAACTTCTTACGCTGTCCAGGGGTCATGCATTCTGGCACTTCTTCCTTGATCATCAACCAGTTGACAATTTCACCTTCTTCTCTGTGACCACACTCGGTAAGCAACAATCGCTTGCCTTCTGGGATGAAGTTGAGGATGAAACGACCTTGGGTCTCGTCGACGTTGTTCTTCGTGCAGTTGATGTAGGTCACCACGTGATACGCAAAGGTTCCGTTGCCGTCTGCCTTTTGCTCCACAGCGTTCAAGGTCATGTTGAAGGAGTCGCACACCTTCGAGTCGTTGTACTGGATGAAAGCGTAGAGCGACGCCTTGATGACCAGCAATGGTGGGTCGTTGTACACCGAAATCCACTCATCGGCGTTGCGCAAATCAATCTTGTCAATTTCCGCACTACCTTCCGACGAACCATCAATCACACCTTCGTTCTTGTCACCGGTAATCTTCTTATCGTTGACAGCCTTGCTAGGCTCCGGAGCTGGGGTCTTCTTCTTGTGCTTCTTTGGCGCCTCCGTCGCAGGAGGAGCCGAGCTAGCTGGCGCTTGCGTCGCTGGTGGCGCCGTGGTCGCTGGCGCTTGCGTCGCTGGAGGAGCAGTCGTCGCTGGAGGAGCAGTCGTCGCTGGCGCTTGGGTCTCAGCCGCTGCCGGTGGATCCTTCTTGTGCTTCTTCGACGGTGCAGGCGTAGCTTCGTCCGCAGTCGTCTCCTCCTCTTCTTCGTCGGCAGCTGGAGCAGGCGTGTCGTGCTTCTTGTGCAACACGCGGCTCACGTGCACAGGCTCAATGAGCGCAGCCGTGGCGTGCGCGACGCCAGTGTTGGCATCGGCGACAGCGAGGTTGCGCTCAGCCGAGGCGGGGGTGGCGAGCGCCGTGACGGCCACCGCCGCCACCATGAACAAACGCAGGAGGCCCGAGGTCTGCATGCTGATCCTTCTTTCTGTGCTGCTGCTGGGGAAGTGTCGGCCGCGGGGGAAATTGGAGATTGATGCCCTCGAAGGCAAGAGCGCGCGCGCTCTGGACGTCACTTGACTCGCGTGCGCCCTCGTCGCTCCGCTGGCGCGCACTCACAGTTGAGCCACCTCTCCCCCTCCCCCCTTTCCCCCCTCGCTCGCATCGGCCAATCAGCATGCGCGCCTTGCGAACTGAATTTCTGTCTCCGACTTTCGCCAGAAGGACACGTGTGCTATCCACTTTGAAGTGCGCATAACATTCTACAGAGATTAAAAGCAGCGATTGGGAAAACGAGTCAAGCAGACTTAAAAGGGGTATTGGATACGAAAGTTTTCGAAAGTTAGAGGTTGATGCAAATGTACCGTATTTTGACACCATTCTTTTAAAACCCAGCGGTATACAAACTCCGAGTCGGTCGGGAGAGCGTGGCGATGGACATAGTGAGCAAAAGTGAGAGAGAGAGGGCAGGCGCTGGAGAGAGAGAGAGGCATACATACGACAGTCAAAACTGATGTACTCACATAAATTATTGCATCATTGGGAGAGGTGGGTGCGGATAGGGGTAATGGGAAGCGAGACCACCGACAAGCGCTGAAAGCTATCGGCGGATAAACAGCTGACCGAGATCCAGCGAGTGACTGGGAAACAGCTTCTTTACATGCGGCCGCGCTTCGTCTTCGCATCTCTTCCTCAAGTTGACTGAAGACGTGTGTCGACCGTATATGCATGATGGAGAGCTGCAAGCATCATTGTTAACCCTTGTTGCCAACACAGACATGGAGTGCGCGTCCGTCCATTAGAGGGAAAATGGACATGTCATGCCAGCTGGCAGCACTTGAGACGACGTATCTTATATCAGTAGCTTGCTATCCCATGTTGACCCTCAATCGACTGCACCGAATGCGTCGCGAATCACGATGTGGCGCTCTACTGTAGAGTTGTAATGCGCAGAAAAAGAACTGGATCGGGTGGGGAGCCGCAGCAGCCTGAGAGGCGACGACACGAGAATGACCTCCTCACTCGCGCCGTCCGTTCGCCCGTCCGTCCGTCCTGGGTACCAATACGACTGGGCAACACTGCTACACATGGGCACACGCGGATCTCCATGCGCGCTTGTCTGTGTTTAGCAGCGTTTGGTCTCTGTCCATGATTATCATTTTGCTGGTTGATCTCCATGTTGCAGTCTGTAGAGTATCTTCGAGCCCAGCTCGGCCAACCTGCAGGTGTTGCAGCAAACTGGCTAGTGCAGTCCCCAGAAAGATCGGCGAATGCGCAGATGATTTGGACCAATCAGAGCGTGCTGCGTGGCAGCCAAACGTACTTTAGCGAGAGGATCGTAGTGTCGTGACGGATCTCCGCGAAAGGGCGTGAACCCACACGCACATGCAAGCTACAATGCCGAAGCGCAATGCGCGGCATTCAGCAATCGATGAGGTCGAAGAAGAAGAAGAAAGCGACGAGGAGAGCGACGAGGAGAGCGACGGTAGCAGCAACGGCAGTGGTGACGACAGTGAGGACAGTGACGCGTCTTCCTCCGAGGACGACGAGAGCGACGAAGAAGATGAAGAGCCTTCGAAAGATGAACTGAAGCACGCCAGCGTCCGCGCGGATATCGAAGAGATGCAGCGCATGGTGAACGAAATGGACAAGATCAAGCAGCGGCTGCAGTTCCGATTGGAGCGTGCCAAGCAGGTCAAGCTGGAGGAAGAAGCCTGGCAAAAGCAGCAGCAATTGACAGCAGAACGACAACTAAACCAGTTGCAAGTGGAGAAAGAAGAAGCTGAGCGCATCAAGCAACTGCAGCTCCGAGAAGCGCATGAGACTGCTGATAGTGTTAGTGCTGCTGCTGCTCCGCTATCAGCCGCTGCAAGTTCGTCTGCTGACATCGGGGTGCAGACAGAGTTCTCGCCTGAGCCGTCTCATGTGGAGCGTTTGCAGCAAGCGTCTCGTATGAGGGAAAGTCACCCTTCTCGGCCACTTGCAGCGACGAGTGAGAAGACGAGCGCTGTCCAATCTACCAAGCACGTATCTGCGATATCAATGGAAGGACAATCTGCGCGATTAAGTCTGTTCGATTTGGGGAAGAGCTATGGCATGAAAGAGTCGCGCCGATCTCCGACACAACGGTCGTCGCAGCATCAGCCATCTTCGTCAATCCACCACGAACCACACCCCACAGGATTGCATGATGGCGACATGCCAGCAGCACCGTCTGAAGCCTCCGAATCTGATACGTTTTTCATCCGCCGTGACTCGAATCAGACAAGTAGCCGAGCCGAGCCGACAGATCACCACATCGATGGCTTTGAAGAGCACCAAGAGATTAGCAGCAGCATGGCGGATTCGTTCATCAGAAGCGACAACATGGGCTCGCAGGTATCTGCGCAGGGTTTCCAAGGCGGACGCAGCAGTCGCGCATTCCAGACGCTGAGGAACAGTATTCTGTCCAGTATCGACGAAGCGGACATTCGCTCTTCGGCAGACGCCTCACACAAACCGTATTACTCGCATGAGCGTAGTCATGCAGACTCGAACGCACCGGCTCGAGTTCCATTTGACGCTGATGATGCCGCCAAGACGGACGACCAACGAGAGCGAGAGGCCATTCAGAGCTTGCTGTTCGATCGATGAGCTCGGATGGTTCGCATGGCTCTCATGCATAGGCAGGCGCCAGGAGATTCGGACGCACATACAGTGTGCTGCTGTGTGGCTCTGCGCATCGAATGTCCGCACCTCCAGTCTGCCTGTTTAGCTACTACTAATACTCGCGCGCGCTCAGCTGCCGCCGAAGGAGGAGCACCGTGCGGGTTGATGACATCATAAGCACGAGCTGTTCGTTCCCAAACGGCAAGATGAGACTCGAGAGGTCCTGTATAAACGCATGTTTCCTCTCGACACAACTTTGATTTTCTACAGTGTTCTATTATCAAAAACCTTTGTAATGATATGACCTGTGTAATTGGATATGCAAACTGCATTTGTGCATATCACTTGCGCGCTGGTCGCATCAGCGTGCATCAATCAGCCAGCTTCCATCCAAAACTCAGCCGACTTACTACAACATCAACTCGGCGGCGGAGGTGCATTCACCCAGGATGGCGGAGCTCGTGGAGATGATCCTCGCGCAGGTAAGGGACCGTGCGCTCGCTGTGCGGCTGTTAGCTCGTGTGCATGAATGTGTGAGGCAGTTATGTCGTGTGCAGCATGTGTGCGCTGTGCTATTGTGTGCTAACGACCTGATTTGCGTTGTGCCTCTGTTGCATTTGCACTCCTTCAACGAATGAATGAATGAATGAATGAATGGAAATGGATACACTTGCTCCCGCAACTCGGCTGCGTCTTCTCTTTGGCGCTCGGGGCTTTCGTGAATGCAGCTGATCGGCAACATCTCGACGGCGCTGATCGTGGTGATCTTCTATTTCAACTTTTTGCTCTTCGAGAACTACTTGCGCTTGATCGTGTGGGCAATTCTCTTCAGCCAAGCGCTGCGCCAGGCAAAGAACAACGTCGTGTCGGTCCTGCAATACCTCAGCGACGACCCGGACGTCGATAAATACGTAAGTGGAATGTGTATATGATGCTTGTGAGGTGTGCGAGTCTGAACATTCCAGCGCCTGAAATCGTTTTGCGTATCGTCGTCGCGTAGGGTTTCCTCACGTGTGTCTTTTCCAAGTCGTGCGAGATCTTCTTCAAGCATCCGCATGACGGCTCGAGACGCACGGCAAAAGAGCTGTTCTTGAACTATGGCATCTTTCTGTTCTCGCTCATTGGCGCCGTGTCCATTTGGCTCCGAATGTACTCGTGGATGTCGTTCCTGAACATGTCGATCGGCTTTTGGATCGTGATGCTCAGTCTGATCAAGATCCTGGATCGTCGTATCTTCTACTATCGGTACTTCATCTCGGACGAAGTGCTGGTGTCGATGCTGCTGATCCTCGGCTTCTTTGCGACGGTACGCTCGTTAGCCATCGATCTGTGCGAATGCACTCCTGGTGGAGTTTTGCCACTCTAACTCTGTTGTGCTTTCACTCCTTGTAGGGCATTTTTGTGGTGTTGTACTTGGGCACCGAGAGTTACCTTGAAGGAAGTCGCGCGGCGTCCGATCTCTCCGACTGGATCCAGAAAAACTTTATCAATGACGAGCGAACGCGGCAGATGTGGAGTGAGCAAGTGTCAAACAGTCGAGCGATGGTGTCGACAGCACTCAGCGGGATCGAGAACAATTATAACGACACGATGTGGTGGCCACCGTTGAAGAGCGTGGTGAAGTCGTACTATCTGGACTCCAAGGCTGGTGATGGGAATTCCACGAGTCAAGTGTCTCTCTACTCCCGATTCAGTCTGCCGGAAAACATGACGCTTATCGAAGCTGTGACATTTGCGTACGCTAAAGTGGATTCGGTCAACTTGACATCGGTGCAACTCACTGACTGGACGTCGAAAGGACTGGAGGTGAGCAGTATCGCGTTTGGCTCGGTGGCACAGCTAATCCTCTTGCTCGTGACGCTGCTCTTCGCGTTCGTGAGCATGGGCATTCGCGCGTTCTTCTTCATCTCGTCGCTGTTTTACCTGCTCTGCACCAAATGGGATCCAATTGAGCGTTTTGTGGAGGATTTGCTGCCGATCGCAGTGGACAAGCGACCAGATATCGTTCGTTCGCTGCGAAAAGTGATCGAAGGCGTGTTTTTCCTGCCGCTGAAGATGTCCAGTATCCACGCAATCGTCACGCTTGTGTCGTTCACAATTGTGGTAAGTGAGCGGTTTCCATTGTGCATGCAGACATCTTTCAGGTCACTCATGTGCTCGCTTTATACTGCTCTGTCTATTCCTGCAGAATGCCGATTTCATGTACCTGGCGACGACGTTTACGTTCTTCATTTCGATTGTGCCGATTATTCCACCGTACTTGGTTTGTGTCCCGTGGGTGATATCGATCGGAATTACTTCGTCTGTCGTGAAAGCCATCGCGTTGTTCGGAGTCCAGTACTTCGCGTTCACGGTGCTCGACGACATGCTGTACGAGAAAAACATCGTCGCTTTGAACTCGTATGTCTCTGCGTTGAGTGTCGTGTTCGGCGTATACGTGTTCGGGTTTGAAGGCGTCATTTTTGGTCCGCTTTCGGTTTGTGGAGTGTCGTTCGCGTATGAAGTGTCGAACCACGGGATTCAAGCTGCCCAAGATGACGGCCGAAATGTAGACGGATCCAAAACTGACAGTCTAGAAGAAGAAGGAAGCGAGCTCGAAGAATCGCAGAGCACAGGCTCGTCATTTGAGGATGATGAGGCCAAGAAAGACGACGCAGACAGTGGGACCTCGAATTATTTCTCTAATGCGATGTATCGAGTGATTTCCGGACCGCTGGTGGATCGTGTGCGGCGGCGCTTTTCTATTGACATCACCACAGAAGATTCAGTATGCGTGACTTTCGTCGTCGAAGGACTGAAAACACCCAAGAAAGTGCGATTTGTGGCAAACAAAACTTGGAGCTCCAAGACTTTGTACGACAGCATTCGTCGGATGCTTCGAGTGCAGTCTGTTGAAGGTACACAAATGAACTCTACTCATTACCTAGATTCTGGATGTAAGACTGACGCTCCTTGCTCCATATTCCAGGCATTTTCACCGCGGATGGAACCGAGGTGTTGTCTCCACGTCACATGATTCCTAATGAAACTCTGCATGTCCGAGTTCGCGCGAAGATCAGGCCTTCAATTTACACCGACCCAAGCAATCATTCAGAGTCACAAGTTCGTGTATCTTTTGCTGGGCACAATGTGTCTCCAAGTTTCCGTCGGACTCACAGTATGACACCCACAGCACCTGGATATGATCTCGGAATGGATTCAAGTAGTACTGACTACGACTCTACAATTGCGACAACGTCACCTTCTGCCTCGGAAAAGAAGACACGAAGAAGCATTGCTGGCGGTGTGCCTGTTCCAGTTTCCGGACCGCGTACTCGAAGCCGACTTCGACGTCAGCTCTCTGTACCAGCCCAAGATGGAAGTAGTCAAAGAAGAAATAGCTTCACTGGCGGGACACACAATTCAGTCTCGAGTCCATCGCCAGCGAGAACGTCAGCAACCTACGAAGATCTACCACGGACCCTCCTGCATAGAATATCCAGTGCAAGCTCAAACGCATCAAGCGGGTCACTTACAGAATACCCGTCGCCGTTTTTGACGGCTCGCGAAGGTATGCCTCCAACAAATGACGACGAGACGTATACGATGCCGAAAAAAGCTGAAAACGTAGCAAAGAATCTTAGTGCGCCTTCAAGCACAGAAAAGTATCAAACCCCGGACGCCCAACCATTGTCTCCACACAGAGTCTACGCTCAGCCATCGCCAGAAGCAAGTCCAGATGAGGGTGCAGCCGATGCCACCGCAGCTTCAAATATCGACAGCGAAAAGAACGTCGTGCGACGGCGGAAGAAGCCCACGAAAGCGATGAAAGGTACAAAGTTGTTGTTTTCGCCCATGGCTGCACTTCAAGCGATTCCAAAACAAATGTCTTACCCATCCGATGGCGAAAAAGAGTCGACAAAAATCTAAGTTGCACAGGAGTGATGATGCTGGACAAAGTTGCATGAAGCCGAAACAATCATCAGGTAGAAATCAACTGGTATGCCTTGTTCTAAAATAAGAAAAAGGTTTGAGCCTGACCGTGAAATTGAGTTTTCATAATGAAGAAACATTTGACGATACGAGCATGGAGCCGTCCTTCATCGCGACACCATACGTGCAAGCAAGCTCACCGTCGAGTCGCCGGATTCATGCGATGCTGGATGCACAAGAGACCGAGTACTTGAGCTGGAGAGCAAGTCGAAAACCAGTGAAGCACAGGTTTGCAAGTGCGAAGTTGAACTCTCCAGTCAGAGCGGTTCGCAAAGTGGAGAAAGCTGCAGCAATTCCGTTATGGATGACTCTTAGCAATCAAGCAAAGGATGCCAAGACTGAAAGTGCGAAGGATGCAGTGAGTACTGCGCGGAAGAGCGTGATTGCACTAGATCAAGACCGCAGGGTATCTACAGCAAATCTCAGATCAGCGTCATTGAAGATAGCAGCGGAAGACGCAGCAGTGATTTCCAGATCGCGCCTAGGATCAGCATCAACTTTGCTTCCGGATATCTCAACTGCACATAAAGCTACACGGAGCAAAAGCACCAGCAAACAAGTTCGCTTGGCAGATTTTTCTTCCAACCTTGATAGCGCTTCGCGTTTGAGGACGCCTAATCTAGCAAAGAAGAGGCTACAGGAACATCTTTACAATTCCCACTCGCGCCAGGTCTTCTCGTACGCAGCAAGCCTCGAAGATGAACTTTGCGACGATACAAACCAGTCAAACTTTACGGCTCCAACGCATTCGATGGACAAAATGGAAGAGAAGCGCGACGTTGATGTTCTGAACATCTCAGCTGAACGTAAGAAGAGCATCCTCAAGCCTGCGAATGACTGTCGGCAGGATACTTGTGTACTCGAAGGAATATCGTTCATGAATGCTCACGACTACGCCCGAATTTTTGACCGCGACTGGAAGTTCAGTGACGTGGACAAAGTGGTGCGGGATGCAGTCGAGCGCAAGCGGATTTACACGATTCTGAAGAGCTCGTACCGCGTTCTGCTTTGGTTCTTTCGATTCTACGCTGGAAAGGCGGCGCTAGCGAACGGAGTTGCCCACACGTCCGATCTGTATCAGCTTCCGAGCAAGACCAAACTTCTTGAGGACCTCAACGTCCAATGTGTCGATCCAGCAAAGTACGGGATCACGGACTCACCCTTGAGGCGAGAAGGATTGATCGGATTTCTATTAAGCATCGCGAAAATGTGCAGCACGCATAGTCAAAACCCTGCTCGAGCTCGCGTCCTTGTCGCGGAAGGGATTGAGATGAGTGACGCCGTGACAACTCTTGTGCGCGACCACTTTGGCGTGTATGCACAGATACAAGACGTGAATCATTTCCGCTTCGTATTTCTGCGAGGCGTTTCGAGACCATCAACCAAGTCGAGGCAATCACGTGGCATTCAGGATATCCTGACAAAGCACAAATTGAATTTGCAAAACTTCTTTCTGGAAAACGTGAAAGGGATACCAGTTGGAGCAGGGTCTGCGAGCGAGATCAATGGTCCTGCTTTCCAGTGTCTCGCTATGACGTTTGCGCAGTTTCTTTCGACTTTGCGAGCAATCAAGTTGATTTTCAAGCCAAAGTCACAACCTGCAGCAAGTACACATGGAGGCTCTGAGTCGAATGCCTCGAATGGAATCGAAGAAGGCCGCGCGCTGCGGGTTTTCCTTTCGTGCTTGGGAATGGTCGAGCTCGAGAGTACCACGGATCGCGAATCAGACATTTCTACAAAGGAGCTGGCATTCGAGCAATTCGTGGAAGCATTGCTTCGCGTTGCGTTGATGCGAAAGGAACTTGCCGTCTGCCAGGGAGCCTACGATGTGTGTTCTAGCCAGCCCGCCTCGGAGTTGTGTCAGTGCAACCCAGAGTCGGTGAGATACGATTTTGATGCCTTTAGTGACGCAGTGGACGACCTCTTCATGATGATCCACGCACACCGTCTCAAGCAGTCTCAGAAACGATCGTACGTGAAAATGGCATCCCTCCGATCAATTCAGGTAAACAGCAAGCAAAATGCCACACTGAAAAACAGCGTGCAGCAACGTGGGACGCAAGTGGAGATAGTCGACGAGTAGTGATGAAATGTCTGTCATTTCTACTGCTGGCTCGTGACTCGGATCGTATCTATCACCAGTTATTTTGAGTCTCCTCTCGGTCCATGAGTTGCGCTTTTACCACTAAAATGCGCGCGATTTGATCTTCGGGCAAGTCAACATGGTCAACAAGAACCTTAAACTGCGACGACAGATGCGGATGCTGCTGGAAATGTGCAACAGCATCTCGAGATGAACTGATTTGGCTGACGAGCAGCGTTGTCGTGAGGTCGTGTTGGACCTGTTTGATCTGATTGTGGGACGCAAGTGTCAGCGAGGTCGTCCTGTACCCATTCCACTTTGACCACAATCCAGCCTCGGAAGCTTTTCCTAAAGCAGCATTCACACACGTAATAATGACTATCGAGACGCAACACAATGTCACAGCAAACCAGCGCGGCCACGTACTCTCTGAGTGCTGCATCAACTGTTGAAAGTCGTCGTAGGACTTTGGTTCATGGCTGAGAATGTCGAATACAGTTTGACCCTGCTCCAGAAACGTGGTTAGTGCGAAAAAATCATGATGTAGTTGCAAAATCACTTCAGTAAGTCTCATACCTGCTTGTTTTGCCGCTGAAGCTTGCCGCCATGCTCAAAGATCCACAGAAGTGCTCGGAGGCGAAGGTTTCTCGCAGCATAATGCGCAGGCGTCTCCAGAGCTGTGTCGAATGCGCTGATATCCATTCCGTTGTCAACACACCACTGCAGCGCGTCGACATTTCCTCCAAGTGCAGCAGAATGAATAAGCGTGTGCCCCTACGAAAATTGCAGTTCGGCGCAACAGTGTGTGAGAGAATAACACCGTCCTTTCTTGCAGAGAAATCGTGATCGCGGATTCCATTGATACCTTGCTGTTTGACGCATGGATGTTCGCTCCAACTTGCACGAGCCAATCGAGCACGCGTCTTGTCCCTTTGCTCGCTGCGTAGTGGATGACGGAGCTGGCCTGGAAGACAACTATTTCGTGACAAACCCTGAGTCATTTGTGCTCTTTCTTACGCTCAGACAACTCACGTTGTGGTCTTCGTGCCAGATCCCTTCCGGATGCTGATGGTGCAGCCACTGCAGGATGCCCAGATGGTCTGCATTTGCGGCGTGGTGAAACACGGAAAGCAGCTTGCGGTTCCGGACAGCAAAGACATCAAACGAAGTCTCTTGATACAGCCACTCCAAGATACCAAGATGGCTCCAGAGCGCGGCTTCGTGCGCACACGTGTCACCCAGGTTGTTCGGCGCATCGATCGTCATGCCGTGCTTGTGCAGCCACTTCAGGAGGAACAGGTGACCGCCACGCGCTGCGATATGGACATGTGTGTCGTTCTGCGTTGTCAACTGCGAATCAGCAATACTCGAAATCACGGCAGAGACAAGCTATCAATGTATGGATACGCACACGTGACGTACATGGTCTTTGGTGTCAACAGCGGCGAGGAAATCGTCGCCATACTCTGCATGAAGCTTCTCCATTTGTCGGAGATCGACGCTCCGGGTAGCATGAAGAAAGAACGCATCTGGTGGCATCACCGTGTTGTTCATGGCTGTTGCTACGCTGGATGATGCCGCCAAGAGCAGAAAAGGCAAAGTGACAACGAAGAAGAAGAATCCGTAAACTGCATCCCAGGCAGCCGTTTCTGCCTTTTTCCGTTCCTCTGATAACGGCGGAGACTATTTTTTGTGCAACTCGCGTGTGGTCGGTGTCATGTGAAGCGTCCCATGCAGATTTCCTCGGCTCTTCAGGCAGTTGAATCCCGACGATCACCTCTACCCACCAGGAGGACCTCTGTTGCGTGCTGTCAATATGGCGCCAGCACCAAAGTTCGAGATCCCAGAGATCGACACGAACCCGTTCAAGATGGCGTCGGTGGGCAATCTCCAACTACTGCAGACGCTCGTGGAGCCGCCCGCGAATACCGCAGAGGGGGCCAAACCTGCTGTTCCGTCGAATGTGAACGTGAAGGACCCATACGGATGCACGCCGCTGATCTGGGCGGCGCGGAACGGGTACGTCGAAGTCATGGAATATCTCGCCGCGAGCGGTGGGGACCTGGAAGTGGCAAGCTTCGGCGGTATGCGCGCGATTCACCACGCCGTGAACCAGTCGCGACTGCCGGTCGTGGCGCGACTGATTGAGCTCGGCACCAACGTCGAGGTCCAGGACGATGCAGGCAACACACCGTTGCATTTCGCAGCATCGCGAGGCATCCTGAACCCAATCACACTGCTGTTGAACGCCGGCGTAAAGGTGAACGCGCTGAACAAACAGGACGTGACGCCGCTGATGAAAGCCGTGAATGCGGGTCACCTGACGGTCGTCGAAAAGCTGATCGATCACGAAGCCAACGTGAACCAGGTCAACTCGGAGGGCAACTCGGCGCTGCACCTCGCTGCGCGCGGCGGCTTTGCTCCGATCGTGAAGGCGCTAGTGGAGGCACGCGCAGCGACGCCGGCGCGGAATAAACTGGGCAAGACCCCCAAGGAAATCGCCAGCTCCAGCGACATCGCCAAGCTCATGGGCTAAAGACAAACAGCAAGCATTTCCGCTCAATGCATTCGCAGCCAAGGATATTGAGGTCTGCGTATATTCAGTGTACATAACGCGGCTAGCAAGTCGCATTTAGCGGCGCTTCTTTTGCGTGTACTCGTAAAAGAACGTGGGCAGCTTCTGGTACACGGTGTATTCGTCGGCGACGTCGTTCACGTTCACTTCCGCTATATTCACAATCACAAATCCGTATTCAGTTTGATAAAAATGAATAAAGCGCCAATGCACCATATCCCCACGGTACCATTCGTATCGGAAGCCGCGCTGGGCGTGTAGAGTTCGCCGATTTCCTTGCCGTAGCGGTCCCAGAGCACCATGATCAGGAAGAGCAGGAAGAGGAAGAGCACGACGAGCACGCTCAGGATCTTGAGCTCCAACGGGATCGCGACTGCAGGCGACTCGCCCGAGCCGAAGCGGCTGATGAAGAGCTTCATGTCGCCAGGGAGCTCCGCACTGCGCCGCGCTGCCGCCGCAGCAGCCGAGCTGCTCGGTGTCGCTTCCATTTTGTCACTAAGCTCATGCTACAAAGAGAGCAGCGATATGCTCTTATAAGTACCATTTACATTTCGATCTTATAACCAGAATGCACTGTACTTGTTTCTAATAATTGCAACATTGTGCACAGCATAATTTGACAATAGTATTGCAACACTGTCACACCATTTTATTCAATTCAAGACAAGCACAGCAGTGGCTCTCTACTGCTACACGAATCCAACCCCATGCATGTACTTCTCTTGCTTCTAGCTTTGCGCCCCGCCGTACGTCTTGCTTGCGTCGTGGGCGTTGCCAAAGAAGATCTTGCCTGGGTTCATAATATTGAGAGGGTCCACCGCGTTTTTGATCGCGAGCATCACGCCAATACTGTCGCCGTGCTCGATTTGCAGGTAGTCCATCTTGCCATTGCCGATGCCGTGCTCACCCGTGCATGTGCCTTCAGCTCGAAGTGCTCGCATTACCAATCGATCCGAGAACTTCTTCACCTGGGTCATGAGTGCCTCGTTGTTGTTGAAAAATGGAATCATGACGTGGAAGTTGCCATCGCCAACGTGACTGTGAACATGCAATACGACACACCAAGACCCATTAGACCACGCTGCATCACTCAAATAGGACATAGATCACATGATATGACGTACCCGACGATTGTGCCAAACAACTTGGAGCTGCGCAAGTCTTCCTGAGTTTCCACGATGACATCAGCAAGTCGCGACATTGGAACACACACATCGGTCGACAACCCGCGGCTTCCTGGCATCTCCGACATCGTAGCGTACCACGCGGAGTGGCGGCCGCTCCACAGCTTCTTGCGTTCGTCTGCAGAGGTCGCCAACTCGATATCTTGCGCTTCGAAGTCCGTCGCGAGCTCTTGCACAATCGCACTTTGCTCCTCGACTTCGCCTGGCGAACCGTGGTGCTCAATGATCAGCGACGGTCGCACAGGGTTGTTCAGCTTCGAGTACTTGTTGATGGCTTGGACGGCGTTTTCATCCATCAGCTCCATACGCGCAACGGGGATGCCCATCTGCATAACCGCAGCACAGGTGTCCACCGCGTTCTTGATGGTCGGGAACGAGCAAATCATGGTCTTCTCGGCCTCAGGAATGCCATACAAGCGCAATTCCGCCTACAAAATAGAAGGGAAGACATCAGTGCAAGACGATCGATGACACTCGCTGCGTGGAAGTAGTGCACGTACCTCCGTCACGATACCGAGGGTTCCCTCTGATCCAATGAGCAGGCGAGTGAGATCGTAGCCTGCAGACGACTTTCGCGTCCTGCAAGAAACAAACAAACAAACAAAAGGACAATGCGACCACATCAGTACTTGCTACATCCTAAACTAAAAAATACATGACTACGTACTTTGATCCCGTCTTGATGATCTTTCCGTCAGGCATAACAGCAGTCAACGCCATCACATTCGTCTTCATGTTGCCGTAACTAAACACAATTGCAGCACATTTGTCCGAACGTCAGTGCATATATTCCATCCAACAGAATCAAGATCAACAACAGGATGGAGAACCATACCGAACGGTGGTGGTGCCGGACGCATTGGTCGAGACCATGCCACCAAGCGTAGCATTTGCACCCGGATCGACAGGGAAAAAGAGTCCCGTGGCGCGCAAATTCACGTTCAGCTGCTCACGTGTGACACCAGCTTCCACGCGACAACTCATGTTCTCAGGTTCAACCTACAACAGCAGCAATACTGTCAGTCAATATTCAAAAGGCATGCAATAATGAACAACACCACTTGGTTACCGATAGGATCTTGTTCATGCCCGTCAAGTCAATGGACACGCCACCGTAGGTCGCCGAAATATGTCCCTCTAGTGACGAGCCGGCGCCAAATGGGATGACTGGCGTGCGTGCTGCAGCGCAGATTTTGATCACTTTCGACACTTCCTCGGTCGACTGCACAAACGCGACCGCATCTGGCGGCGCGACGGCATGGTACGACTCGTCCGTGCCGTGTTGCTGCACAAATCCAGTAGACAAACAAAAAGAATAGAATCAGCCACATATGCCGCACGCTCGCATTCCACTACATGTGTGATGATTACCTCTCGGATGGCGTTGGCCGTGGACAAACGGTCGCCGAGCACCTCCTTGAGCGCCGCGATGGTCTCGGGCGACGTCGTGCGTGTGCTCAGGTGGCGCGTGGTCTTCCAGAGCGCGGCGCCCTGTCGGGAAGAAGAAGAAGAAGAAGAAGAAGCGCGCTTGGCGAGGCGGAGGGTCCACATGACGCTGCTGTTGCTTGATGCCTTTGGTGCTTGGACGCGAATGGGATTGTGAGCGCTTTTCTCACACCGGACTGGAATGATGAACGCGACTTCAAGCACGTTGGAATCCGCTCGCATTCAGCAACTCACACCGAGTCGACTAGAATCCAAAGTTTAGGTTGCTGGATGAGGGGCATGATTGAGTTCGAGTAGCTTCTTTGTGACGACAGTCCAGTCTCACAGTCACGCTGAGTGAAAGGATTTCGAGCGAACCTTGCGTTTCCAGCGATGCGATGGGACCTGCCACTACACACAGGTCCACCTGCACAGGACAGGAGAGAGGAAAGGAAGGTTCGCGTGGCGCTCACTTGCACACACAACAATGCGCCAGCGCATGCTACATGGAGGCGCTTCCTTCCGCTGGGTTCGAAGTCGGTCCCTGCATCACACAGTTGGTGCTTGTGAAATTGGCTGATGCCACTGACGCGTCGGTGGCGAATGGTAAACACGCACGTCTCAGCACTTGAATACGCTGGCAAATCATGGCTGTGGCTGATGCCACAGTCTCGAGAGTTCAGTTGGTGGTTCTTTTGCGACTCGACTAATCCCACAGTCCAGATTGTGCAGATGGTGTCTTTTGCAGCTCTGGTGTCTGTTGCGAAATAAGGGGCGATAATGTTGCCATATTGAGATGCAGTACGGTACTGCTGCGTGCTTGGTGTCCGTGCAAAGTCGCACACATCGCATGCGCATCATTCGGATTTTCGAGAAGCTTCTGCCTCCACGATGATGCGAGCTGCCGCCCAACGCCTCGCGCGCCGCGCGTCCAGCAGCACCCGCAGCCATGCCTTCCAGCGCCAGGCCATCGCGCCCGTACGCGCGTTCAAAAACGCGAACCTTGCGCCTGCATTCCAGCACCTGAGCGCGTGCAGGATGAGCACCAGCACCGAGCACAAAGGTGAGCTTCTTTTTTTTGCGTATTAACCCTCTAAAATGGACGTTACATGGAGATTAAACTCGTCTGGTTGTGGCTGCAATGCTGTTGATCTACGACTAGGTGATCGCCATGAGTTCCAAGCCGAGACGCGTCAGCTGTTGGACATTGTGACGCACTCGATCTACACGGACAAGGAGGTGTTTATCCGTGAACTGATCTCGAATGCGTCGGATGCGTTGGAGAAGCTGCGTCACGTGCAAGCCGCGGGTCAGAGCGTCCAGGACCCAGAGTTGGAGCCAAAGATCGTGATCACGACCAACGAAGCCGAGAACACGTTGACGATCATGGATACGGGTGTCGGCATGAGCAAGTCCGAATTGATCGAGAACCTCGGCACGATCGCGCGTTCGGGATCGAAGGCGTTCTTGAAACAGCTCAAGGAAAAGGTACGCTAGTTTGCATTGCGCGACGTCGCCGTGTATGCGAGCATGCGTTTTAACTTGGCTTGCATTTATATTTTTGCGACAGTCTCCATCGGAAACCGGAGATGCGTTGACGGGCATCATTGGTAAGTTCGGTGTCGGTTTCTACTCGGCGTTCATGGTCGCCGACAAGGTGGAAGTGTTTTCGCAATCGGTCTCTGGCAGCGAAAGCCACGTGTGGAGCTCGGACGGCAGTGGCTCGTACGAGGTTGCCGCTGCGTCGGACGTCTCGCGTGGTAGCAAGATCGTGATCCACCTGAAGGAATCGTGCAAGGACTACGGTACCGCTGCTCGTGTGGAGTCAATCATTCGTCGCTACTCGAATTTTGTGTCGTTCCCGATCATCCTCAATGGCGAAACGGTCAACACCGTGCAAGCGCTGTGGACCAAGAGTGAAAGCGAAGTGACCGACGAAGAGTACACCGAGTTCTACAAGTTCATTGCGAATGCGTTCGATGAGCCAGCGTACCGTATCATCTTCAAGGCGGATGCTCCGATTGAACTCAAGACGCTTTTCTTCATCGGCTCGTCCCACTCGGAGAAGTTCGGCTACGCTCGCCTGGAACCTGGTGTCAGTCTCTACTCGCGCAAGGTGCTCATCGAACGCAACTCGCCAGACATTCTCCCAGACTGGTTGCGTTTCATCCGTGGTGTCGTCGACAGTGAAGACCTTCCACTCAGTTTGTCGCGTGAAAAGATGCAGGACAGCCGTTTGATCTTGAAGATCAAGGATGTGCTGACCCGACGCATCATCCGATTCTTGGAACAACAGGTAAGTCTGTGTAAGACTCATTCCCTGCTACGAGAGATGGACGACCTTTGACGATGCATACTCCTTGTTTGTGCTGCATTGTGCATAATAGTCGACTAAGGAACCAGAAAAGTTTGAGAAGTTCTTCAAGGAGTTTGGTCAGTTCATCAAGGAAGGTATCTGCACCGACTTCCAGAACAAGAACTCGCTGGCGAAGCTCTTGCGCTACGAATCGAGCCAACTGGAAGCTGACAAGTTGACTACGCTGGATGAATACATCTCCCGCGCGTCGCCTGACCAGAACGAACTCTACTACCTGTGCGCTCCAAGCCGTGCGATCGCTGAAGCGTCTCCATACTTTGAGGCATTCAAGTACGTTGCCCGGTGGCGCACTACCGAATAATCACCATGTTTGCTGTCCCCGTGCTGACAACTGACGCTATTGTGTTTGTCTGTGTAGGAAAACCAACAAGGAAGTGTTGTTCGTGTACAGCCCAATCGACGACTTTGTCATGACCAATGTGGGCGAATTCAATGGCCGTAAGGTTGTGTCTGCTGAAAACGCCAAGTTGGACATCGAAGACGCTGAGGACGCCTCGGCGAAGAAGCTCTCTGAAGACGACAAGCAGTTGTTTGGCGCGTGGTTGAAGCTGACGCTTGAAAACAGTGTCAAGGAAGTCAAGGTGCGTTGCGTGGACGGACGATGTGCGATCTTAGTGAGTCTTTGAGTTGGTATCAGGTTTCTGATGCGATTTGTGTCGTTGGTGATAGTTTACTTCACGATTGAGCGACTCGCCAGCGATCATTTCTGAGTTCGAGTCGGCGTCGATCCGCAAGATGATGGCGATGGTGAACGACCGCACGGGCCAAGACATGAGCGGCCTCAACAAGCACGTGATGGAGGTCAACCCAAGCCACCGCATTATCGTGGATCTGAACGCTCTTCGTCAAGTGAACAACTCGCTCGCTGAAAAAGTGGCTCGCCAGGTATGCTTGACTTGGTGACATTCTCCAAGTCGAAACTTGTGAACTAAACTTTGCTTTTGAAATTGTTTGACCTAGATTTACACGAACGCGACGGTCGCTGCTGGTCTCGTCGACGACGGTCGCACGCTGCTCACTGGCCTCAACGACATCCTCGGCGAGCTCTTGGAGCAGAGTCTCGCCAAGAAGTCGGAATAAAGCGAGAGCCACAGAAAGACTGGTGCATTCGCAAAGTGTCATCAGAAACGTCCACATCAGATAGACAATACTCGCGGTGTTTCATTGAAGGAATTTGATTCATTTATGCGCTCTAGTGGTAGCAGCATGCTGACCATATGCACATGGCCGATACTCGTATCCAGCAGCGCGTACACAGGCGTGACATGTCGCCACACGCTGTCACCATGATACAATGGCCCCCATCTTGCCCGCCATGTGGAGATGTCCATCAGAAGCAACACAAAAAACACACAACAAAATAAACAGACCCCACATTTGCGCATGGTCAGCTTTGCAGGCGCATGATATTCGAGTCGCCTAGACCAGCAGAACTGAGCAGGCAGCTAGTGCTGATCGTGGATCGCGAGGTTCGAAACGCGTCGACACGACAGATAGTCTGTGTCGGAGTGTGTGCCACTCACTCACTCACACCACAGAACTCCCCTCAAAGTATATGCTGTTTGGTAGTTTATCAAAACCTGCTTGCATTTGCCAAAAGCAGGTCGATCGCGCTCCTTCCCCCTCTCCACCACTCGGCTCACGCGGCTCTCCACCACCACAGCCCGAACCATCGCGCGCACGTCGAAGTTCCCCAGAAGCGCGCTTGCTGCCTCCTTACCACAGAAGCGACCATGGTGTTTGGGTTCCGAGCCGCGGCGCTGCGCATGCAGCCCGCCGTCTGCGCGCTCGTCGGAGGCGTCGCTGCTGGCGTCGCGCACCGATCTTTCGGCGGCGAGTCGCTGTTCGCGACCAGCGTGGCGCACGCCGAGTCGGACAAGCGCGATCTGCGCGACCTCGAGTTCGGCGTGCCGATGGAGCGCAAGCGCGTGGACCCACACTCGCCGTTCTTCCCGTCGGACAAGCACCCGTGCACGCACGCCGGCATGTTCATCCCCGGCTGCCACGAGCTGAAGGTGTTTTCGGGCTCGTCGCACTTTGAGCTCGCCGACGACATTGCGCGCCGTCTCGGCACGCGTGTGGGCAAGATGAAGCTGGGTCGCTTTGCCGACGGCGAAGTGCAGGTTCAGATTGGCGAGAGTGTGCGTGGTAAGGACGTGTATCTCGTGCAGAGTCTCGCGACGCCGGTGAACGAGAACGTCATCGAGATGCTCCTGATGGTCAGCACCATGCGAAGAGCGAGTGCCAAGCGTGTGACCGTTGTCGTTCCGTAAGTGAGCATTGCTAATTGTCATCTACAAAGCATTTGCTAGCGCCGTGATTCCTTACTTCAGCACTGTGTAATTGTAGATACTATGCGTACAAGCACCACCGCCGCGCGAACCCGATGTCGACGAGTATGAACTCCAAGTTCATCCAGAGTCCTGCAGCGGATATCGCCAAGATGCTGGAAGTCATGGGTGTCGACCGTGTCATCGCCGTCGACCTCCAATTGCGCATGCAAGGCCACGAGGCATCGTTCTTCAGTTCGAATGTGCCTGTGGAAACCCTCGAGACCATCATGGCTGGTGTCGAATACTTTGCCACGCAGGTGCACCTGCGTCGCCCTCTGGTGGTGATGGCGCCAAACCCTGAGTGCCTGCGTCGTGCGCGCGTCTTCCAGGCGGGTCTGAACAAGTGGCTCCCGGATGCTCCTGCGCGTTTCGCGGCGTTTGTCCACGGCACGGGCAGCAATGGCGATTACACTGAGTCGGACGTCGTTGGTGATGTGAAGGGCGCCGACGTGATCATTGTCGATGACATGATCGACAGTGGTGAAACGCTGTCCAAGCTGACGGGGCTGGTGCTGAACAAGGGTGCACGCAAGGTGTACTGCTTCGCGTCACACCCACTGCTCGCTGGCGACGCGGAGAAGATCATCGACGAATCGCCGCTCGCGGAAGTCGTCGTCATGGACACGATCCCGCAGACCCCAAAGGGTTTCCACTCGGAAAAGATCAAGCGTCTGTCGGTGGCTCCGATGCTCGCGGAGCTGATCCAGGCCGAGCACTTCAAGGCGCACTCGTACATTGACAAGCCGACATCGAAGGAAGATTACAAGTACACACACCACCTCTAAGCTCTTCGTAGTCGCTGTTGAGGAAAGTCACGAGAAAGAACACACCACAGCACTTTGCCTATTGCGTTTGCGCTTTTCATGGCCTGACGGATTCAACACAAAGGAATGTATTGATTTTTCCCTCCATGCACAACGAAAACAAGCAATCACTGATAGGACTCGGATGCGTACTCCGCTTCTGTTTACCGCGCGTCTTCGTCTTCCCTTCGCTCCTTGTCATTTCCCGCCGCATGCACCGCCTTTTGCTGCGCCTCCATGGCCGAGTTCACGATCGCTTGGCCCACTTTCGTGACCACGTCACTCTTCTGGACTGCTTCGAGTTGCTTCGCGATCGCCTCTTTGCCAGCCTTCTGGAGCGAGGTCACCGAGTCCTGCGCGGTGCGCTGCGCATCCAGCAGCTTCCTGTCCACGTACGGCTCGTACTGCTTGAGCAGCGGATAGAACACCACGCGGTACATGATCATCGCGCCCTTGGTCTTCGGCAGCATCATCCAGATAAGGAAGAGCATCTTGGTCATGTAGTAACCAGGCATCCAGCTCATCAGCCGCGACGACACCGTCTCCATGGACGTGCAGAGTCCGTAGACCACCCAGTACGTGAGCCACTGCTTGTCGTCGTCGGGACTCGGGCTCTCCAGCGCCTTGAAGCTCGCGTACGCCGGGTACGTGATGCCCGCAGCGATGCACACGGGCTTGGTCAGCGTCGCACCCATTGCCGCTGTTGCTCTTCGTCTTCCACAGTGCGACGATCCTGACGAGAAAGAATGGGGGTGGGAGGAGGTACAAATAGACAAAAATGATAACACAGAGTGAATGCATGCTGTTTGATAGGCTGCTATTACTATTGAATACTTTGGATGGCGGCAATGGAGCTGCTCGGGTGGATATGGATCTCGGCGACTGAAAACGGGATGGTAAAGTTCCCGCTGCCGGCCCCGACGGCGATGTTCCCGTGCTGGATCTCGAACGCGAGCTCGTCGTGCAGGTACAGGCCGATCACGCCTTGACACAGGTCGAAATCGCGGACCTGGGTCGACAGACTCACGTTGTTCTCTGCATGCGCAGTCCAAGCGATGTGGTGGTGGTCGTCCACGTGCAGCAGGAATGTTGAGTTGGCGACCCATAGCGACACGATGTCCTCCGTGCTCTTGTACAGCAAGTCGAACTCCATTGAGAAGAGGTCGAAGTGGATCGGAAGAGGGTTGTTGAGTGTGATGAGAACCTCCAGTTCAAGTAGGCATTTGTGTGTCGTCGAGTCCAATTCCTTTAGTGTTGGGTGCACTTCAGAGCGACGAAGGAAAGCGGGCTTGCCATCGACCTTGGCGGGCACTTGCACCTTGACGTCCGTGAGATCCAACACCTTGAGCGAAAAGCAATCAGTGTCCTGATTGTCGCCATAAACATGGAGCACAAGGTCGTCGCCGCCAAGGTATTTCTGAAGCATGTGCTGCAACGGCGTCGTCTGGTTTCTGTTGATACTCGTGAATGCTGAGATGAACGTCTTGCCATTACCCAGCAAAAAGCGCTTGAACCCCGCGCGAAGAATCTTGTCGTTGTCCTCGGAGGTCACGCCAATGGAGAGTGATGGCAGGTTCCACAGCACACGCGAGCGATAGTCAAACGACACGTCCGTGTACGCGAAGATCTGATCCGCTTCGTTCTCAGTATGGATATGAGAGAGCGCAATGGTTTTCAAGATCTGGACCACGAGGCGATCCAGTTCCTCTTTCACGCCATTGTCGATGCTCGACTTCCAGATCACTACTTGGTCTTCTGGTGGGTCCACGTCGAATTTCAGCTTGGGCAAGTACGTGGAATCGCTCTCGTTCAGTTTCGGTGGAACTGGAGATTCGTGGGACAAGCTCTTCAAGTTGAGATGCACAGTGAACGGGATCAGCATGCACGAAATGCGAATGGGTACGCTGCCAGTGACTTCAAATCCTCCTTCGTCCGAGAACACCAGCGCATGCACGAGTTCCGGCGTCGTGAGGATATTGAAATTGATGTTCGACACAACTGTTGACTTCCCCGCAAGCAACTCAAAGCGCGGCAGCGTCAGCTCGAGGAATGCCGTCGCGTTCTTGGACAACGAGATCTGCAGCGGCCCGATCTCGGGCGAGCAATACGATGGGTTCTCGAACTCCAGCACAATCGCGCCGTTACTCTGCGGGTGGCACAAGTCCGGGAGCGTGAGTTGCTCCAGCGAGAACGTGGTCTTGCGCAGCAGCACAACGAAGAGCACGTGCATCGCGAGCAGCATGAACGCAAGCGTCGCGGCGACGATCTTCCATTGCGCTGTTCCTTGAGGCTGCGCTGCTGGTCGAGGAGGGCTGCGTCGCCTCTTTGGATGAGTGGGGCTGCGAGGGGAGTGAGAAAGCAGCGGGTGGGTAGCGTCAGCGTCATCTACAGCAGCAGTGGCTGCACTGTGGCCTTCCGCGTCGCTCGGCAAACGCACGTTGTCCTTGCCATTATCATTATTGAGCTCCATGGTCTTTTTGCTGTGTGTGTGTGTCAGAGAAAGATGTCGACACACATCAGCCAATAACCCACATGGATAATTGGGTATTTTCTCACTTCAACAACGAGATGCGCTGCGTGTATACTGGATTAGTAAACCATATGGAGACATCCATTTTCATCCAATCGGCCGAGAGGAACTAAAAATGCTTTATCCAATCAACGACTATCAAACACGATGTTTCCCTTCAGGCACCATCATTCTCGCATAACTGACGGTTGAAGCGGCCATTCCTCTCACATTGAAAGTCCGCGCCATGTCGTCGGTGCACGTGCTGCTCTCGAGCCTCCAGGACCGCAGCAAGTGCGGCGGCGACGCCTACTACACGATGTTGCAGGAGCTGCTCTCCTTCTGCCGCTACGACGAAATCAAGAGCGAGATCGTGGCGCACGGCATCGGCCCGCTCGTGGCGCTCGCGACCGATGAATCGCTTTCTGCAAGCGCCGACATCATCGACGCGCTGCTCGAGCTGCTGAACGCGCTGGCATTCGACAATCACGCCGCGAAAGTTGTCCTCGCGCATAAAGGCGCGCTCCAGGTGGCAATTGGTGTGCTGCACCAGTTTGGCGACAAGAAACCCTCGAAGAAGCGCAACAAGATCGTCAAGCAGGTGCTCGACTTGGTTGAGCAGTGCAGTAATGGGAGTAGCAGCAGCATTGGGCGAGACAACCAGATCCAGAAAGAGCAGCTGTATACGTTTATTCTGCAAATATTGAACAATGTGAGTGATGATTGCAATGTGCTGCTGCATACAGCAGAGGTGCTTGGACACATGCTCGAGCGAAGCGTGGACAGCATCCACACAGTCGCGAAACTCGATGGGATCGCAATCTTGCTTCGACTGCTCACTGCGGTAAGAGATGTGTGCAACTAGCGCTTGAAGGGTGTTTACGATGACAGAATCGTTCTCGTTTTATGTGTTTGTTCTTGCAGCCTGGCGATAACATGGATGTCAAGCGTTCGGTTTGTGAGGTGCTGCTGATCATGGGTGATGCCACGGGAGTGACACAAATGTTGGCTTCAGACAATATTGTTCACGCGCTTGCTGTCTGCTTGCGCGTTCCGATCCCTGGACGCGATGTTGAGAGCACCGTGATTCGACTCCTCGCGCGGTTGTCGGAAGAAGCTCAAGTTTATGGTCAGATCATCAACGAGGAGATGATGCCTCTACTCTTTCAAGTTGTAGGCAGGAATTGCAATCTGCTGGGGGTCGCGTGGCCGGCATGCACCATCCTTGAACGACTCTCGCGCTTTGCTCGAGATTGCAAATTCGATCTCTCGTCCTACCTCCAAGACGCTCCCTGTCCAGGCAAAGTGCTGATCAACACTGCCACATGCCATGCGCACGTTGCAAAGTTGGTGCTGAGTGTATTTGGATTCTTTGTAAATATCTCGTGCAATCCAGTGGATTTGCTGCTGCTTGTCAATTCCGACACGATCGAGGGGTTACTGGCATTGTACATCTTGAACGGAAGCTCTGGCAATCTGTCTTCCCTATCGACCGATCTTGTCCAAGTGGTGTCATCGCTTAGCCGCTCTACAGTCGAGACGATTACGCTCAACGATGACGACAAGTCGCTGCCTTCGTTATTCCTCTGCCTGCGCAATCATTACGGCAATCTACGATTTGCGTCCCAAGTGTTTGTAATTTTGACCAAGTACTGGAAGCAGCAGGTAAGCATAAGAATGCATATACCCTCTCTGACACCGAGAAGATCATTGATAAACACTGCTGCGTGAAGAAAACAAAGAGTGTCCATTCGATTACAGGTTTTGTCGGGATTGCTGTGGACCTGCTCCTTCGACATTTGCGAGCCAAAATGTCATCGCGTGAAGAGGTGTGTTTTCGGACTGCTCTCGTGCATCTCACATTATCTTACTAAAACTCCTTTGATGCGGTTTAGTTAGTGGAAGTGCACAATTTTGTGCGAGAAGTGCTTCTTTCAAAAGATGGTGTTGAAGTTGTTGCTAGTTGCGGAGGGAAAGTGTTATGTGAAACTCTTCACACCCAACAGGGTTCTTTCGAGCAAAAGACTCGAGAGTTTGTTGCTGGATCCGGCAACGCTCAAGTCGGCGATCGATCTCGACTAGTCTGCCAAGCTTCGACATCCTCCCTTCCTGCCGCGAGTGACACGAGCAAGATTGCCAATGCGCTCATTTGTCTTCTTGAAAGGGCGATTACTGTGCTGCCAGAGCAATCAGTAAACGACTGTGTTGCGTCTTCGAAATTGCAGTCATCACATTTACGAGAAGGTGATAAGGAATACGAAGAGTATGTGACGAAGATCCTTCGCAGAGAACGAAGTTGCTTGTTCAAAACATTCGATACCGGAACGCTCAATCCAAGCTCAAGAGAGGAGAAGTTATTAACTCCGTCACCGCTCGCTAGTCAGCCCCGTAAATTTCTTCAAAATGGCTCGTCGCAGTTCGATCTCAGGAAACTTGGCAACACCCTAGAGACCAACACAAGTCACGAAAGCGACAGACACGCCTCGAGAAGCGATAGTGATGCGGCATGTGCAGACGTAGACAATAAAGACACACCAGAAGATGAATTCCTGTCTGCCTCGACGACGGAAGATGCAGAACTGGAGAATGATGCTGACGACGATGATGGGAGTGATGACGACGATGTGACTGACGAAGTTGATATCGAGGGCTTTGCTGAGGGTAACCAAAGTAGCGTTGAAGTGGACGAGGCGCTTGGGGACCTGGAGGGTGATATGAGCAACAACTTATCCGAAGTATCTCCGCCGAAATCGTTTGTCGCTCGAGGGTGGAGTCCCGATTTGGATATATCGCACTTTGAAGATAAAAAGTTCTACTTTCTATCTCCATCAGGAGTAAAGTATCCGAGGCATCCTTCAAGATATAAACGTGAGGCTGATGCTGCCACTGGTGGTGAACAACCGAGCGAGTTGCTCCTACTCGATGAGCCAAGTTTCACGGAGCCGTGCAGAGTTTCAACTTCTGAGGAGATGAATGCATTTGTGGAGCAAGCAACGTTGCGAAAGGACCTGTTTATGCAGAGCGATCCTTACCGCCGTGCAAAACTTGTGTATGAGAGCACGTCCTGTTTTGAAAATCCTGAAAGCACAAACGATTCGGGAACTCGCCTGGGACCGAAAGTGTCTGTGGTCGCCGATCCGTTCCCGTATTTTGTTCCGAAGCAAAGCTACCCCCTCGAAGAAATTAGCAAGAGTTTGACCTTTGACAGTTGCTTTGAGAGTGGGAACCTTGAGCGTGCGGTCCAGATCGGAGAGTACGAGTACGACTTGTGTCTACGTCGCGACTTCAATACGAATGGTCATACGCAATGGTTCTACTTTGCAGTCAGCAACATTCAGATCACCCCAGGCACACACAAAGCTAAATATCGATTCAACATTGTGAACTTGTGCAAACCCGACAGCTTGTTCAATCAAGGACTGCAACCCGTAGTCTACTCAGTGAAAGACGCCAAATTGAAACGCACGGGCTGGCTTCGAAGTGGGAGTGAAATCTACTACTTCGGGAATCCTTTTCCTCGGCTATCCAAGTGCACTGGAAAGGTTCCCAGAAGCAACAATGACGGAACCTCGGAAGCTGCACCTCCAAACTCAGCCGGGAAGTACTACACGTTGACGTTGACGCTGGAATTTGCAGACGCTGATGACACCTATTTGATTGCGCACAGCTATCCGTACACATTCTCCGACCATCAACAGCATCTCGAGCAGATCCTACATCAATCGGGTCGACGCATTCGAGCCACTCTTCGCCACTCTGTGCTCTGCAAGACGCTCAGCGGGAAGAGCTGTGACTTACTGAGTATCTCAGACTTCTCGGCTGGTACCCAGGAACTAAAAGCACGGAAAGCTATCGTTATCTCGTCACGCGTGCACCCTGGAGAACCCCAAGCATCCTGGATGATGCGCGGTGTCATCGATTTCCTGTTAGGCGAGTCTGACGTTGCACGAGTTCTCCGGCGGCTTTTCCTATTCCAAATCATCCCGATGCTGAATCCCGACGGTGTATACTACGGTAATAGCCGCTGTGCGCTTTCAGCATGCGATTTGAATCGCCAATGGCACAATCCGTCACAGAGTTACCATCCGACTATATTTCATGCGAAAGAGTTGCTGAAGAAAGAGTGTGCCACCCGTGGAGTAGTGTTCTTTTGCGATATCCATGGCCACTCGCGGAAGAAAAATGTGTTCATGTACGGCTGCGATACGAAAAAGCGGCCGAACCCTCGTGCTCGAGCATTCGCCAAGCTCTTTTCGATGCAGCAAAACGCCAGGAAGTACATCTCCTTTCCTGATTGCAGCTTCAAGATCAGTAAGTCCAAGGAGGCGACAGCAAGAGTGGTCATCGCAAACGAGCTGAAACTAGCCTGGAGTTTCACTCTTGAAGCATCCTTCTGTGGAGGTGATTTTGGTGAACTGCAAGGTATGCACTACAATACGCGGCATATGCATCAAGTTGGCTCCTCAATGTGCGAAACACTGTTTCAGGCATGCATAAATGACGGAAGCATTCGCGAACGGCTCGCAGCGATGGTTGACGACCGCAATGTTTGCATACCGGGGTACGTGGAGGTACAGTTACGTGAATGCGGAAGCGCGACTGATGCTGCAGGAATGAGCGGCTATCGACGCGATTCTAGAGAAGCAACCCCAAGGAAAGCAAAAGTAGTGTCGAGTGAATTTAAGAAGTCCACGGAAACGAAACTCCTTCGTCAGCGAAGCTCTTCTGGCAAATCTGCGAGCTTTCAAGTGCAGGAGCCGCTCTCAACCAAGGCCAAGACACCACCAGACCATCGAAAACTGGAGCGCAAGCAAGACCAAAGAAGTCGGCAAAGACTGCAAAATACCCCTCCAGCTGATCTACTTGATGGAAATGGCACTGGCACGCCACAGTATCACAAAGCCCTCTCTGTCTCGCAAGCTCAAGATTTTGTTGCCACGCCACGAGCAAAAATGAGCGGAAAGAAGCTCCGAAACAAGAAAACCAAGAAAAAGCGTTCGGTGTGTGAGAAAGAGAAATGCGCGACAGATACGGCAATGCCGGCTATCAACTCGAGCTTCAGCTATGTGCAAGAAATAGACAACCTCAGCGCGAAGGTTCACGCCCTTGGAAGAGGCTCAAGTAGC
Source organism: Globisporangium splendens (assembly GCA_006386115.1). Taxonomy (NCBI): domain Eukaryota; phylum Oomycota; class Peronosporomycetes; order Pythiales; family Pythiaceae; genus Globisporangium; species Globisporangium splendens. Next base: position 145,458 of record VFIW01000043.1, on the reverse strand, counting down.
AGTAGCAACGGCAGCACGAACTCGAACGACTCCGCAACACCACTCGCGCCTTTGGGCGAGCCTTCAGCGAGTTGCATCAGCCCTACCCTTCGCGGTTTGTCTCTAAACCCACGGCTCGCTGACTCAATGGTGACGATTTCAGCAAAACCAGGTTTGTTACCATCAGCAGATGCACACTTGGTGGAAATCCAGTCCAGAGAAATTGCTTCTGTCATCCTTCCGCCACCGATTAGTGATCCGACGGTTCGATCGCCCAAGCTCAAATCCGCTAGCGTCAGGTTTCGGTGAGTGATGACTAATTAGATTACATGGCACCTGGAACGATGAATCACTAAAACGCTCTTCTTGAAACACAGGGGAGCTGGTCGCCAGTTCGCTGCAGTGAGTCCTGTTCGACAGAAAAGCTTGAAGGATATCGTGGTACTTGATTCATTTTTGCTGTCGCAAGTCTCGGACACTAGTCCTCACTTCACGTTTCTTTAATTCACAGAGATCTGAGGTAAGTCAATACGTTACATACGATCAAGATCTGCTGAATGCATCGGCAATGGCGATTCGGCAGCGCTCGAATATCTCTTCTACAAGCAGCTGCACCTACCAGCCTCGTCCACTGAAGCTCACTTCAAACACGTCAGCATCGCAGCACCTTAGCTTTCCAAATGTGATGTGAGAAAACAACGGAAAGTAGCTCGCGACTCTGCCTTACGCCGCCGAAACTGCGTCTGTTGCTGCGACAAGAAGCGTATCCAGCCGCTTCTCCACCATCCTCAGGCGCTGCATCGTCGTTGCGTGCTCTTGGCGAAAGGAAAGCAACAACTGATCCTGGCACCGTTGGACCTCGGTGGAGGCGCTGTCGTAAGCGCCAATATTTTGCTTTCGTAAGCTTCTCTGCTTGGACGTGCATCTGTTCAGCTTGTCGAGAACTGTATGCAGTATGAAGTCAGATGAAAAAACTGTTGCATACAAGCACCATCTACAAGAAACAGAAGAGTTATGCGTCGCACTTACGTTGTTTATATTTCTTTGGATCCGAAGCGTGAAGACCATGCTTTCTGAAGACGTATCGATGCCAGACTGCTTGAATGGTGCGAGCACTCGCTTGCTTCAGGTGGCGATTATACTCTTGGCGTCTTAGAAGGTGAATGAACCGACGATCGCGCTCATTTAGACCAAGAAAACCGAAAATGGCAGCACTCTGAGCACAGTGCAACATGAGTATTCAGTCAGGCAACTTCAACACTCAACTTCACATACCCGCATCACTTACCAACACACCAACTAGCAATATCCCCGCAAGCATGCCGCCAAGCACCAAGAGCACTTGACCAGCGATGGTCACAGACGCAAGGTCACCGTACCCGATGGTCCCCATCGTAAGCACAACGAGCCACATGGAGTTCCAGAGCGGCGCGAGCTGCGGATTTACGGGCGCTTCCACGATTGCCAGCGCGTATCCGGTTAGCACGAGTGCGCCCGCAAACACTGCGAGCAAGAACTTGAACGGGTGGGACCGAAGGAAGCACTTGACGGCAAACAGGGAGCTTAGCGTGTCGACATGATACACAACGCCCAAGTACGACGTGCGATAGCTACACATACGAGATGGACATTAGATTACGAGCAGATTTGGATATGAGAGAGACAGAGATCCATACTTTGTAAAGTCGGACAGGTTGCGGATAATGCGTGGCAGCATATACAAGCGAAGCAGTGAGAGAAGGCCGAGGACTTCATACCTAACGGAGCAGCGCAGATTGTCAGCAAAACATAGTGTCAAACTAGATCACGTGGTGGAAACAACACGAAGAAAAAGAAGATCGTACGGGTACGAGTAGACAAGGTAGCAGCTCTCATCGTCAACGGTGAAGGTCGCGGGACACGTTCCTATGCCGTCGTCAACATAAAACTTCCATTCCCAGACGCGAAAGCTCCCATTCACTCCCGGCGGGACGCAAATGCAGCACACCAGCAGCTCCAGCAACAGCTTGAACAACTGCTTCGGCATGCGCCACAGCGCGATGTGCGGCGCCACAACGTTCCTCTTGATCAGGATGTCGCGCTCGATGACAAACCGCCAGACGACGAGACCGAGCAGCACAAGCGTCGCACTGCAATTCGCAATGCGCAAGTACAACTTCGAGAGCTCGCTCTCCGTGTACTCGTTGTCAATAAACACCATGAAAATGCCAGTCTGCATCCGCCATACACGAGTTATGTCATTATCAAACAGATACAGCAGAAGTGCAAGACTCAACGTACCATAGCGAGCAAGAACGAGGCATGTTCAACCGCGCGCCGGCGCTCATAGCGTGTATGGATATCGTAGATCGTCTGATATTAGCACAGCACACACGCCGTGCATTCAATCAGTGCATGCTCCCACAATACCTCCCCAGCAAAAGCGTCTTGTTCGCATGTGTTGCATACCTGGATGGCTTTCTTGGCGTCGCGAAGGCGGCTGTCGCCTTGTCTGCTGTTGATGTTGTCGCTGCTCGGCAGGTAGGAGCTCCGCTTGTGCGGCGCACGCTCGTGGTCTTCCTCCACCTGCTTGGCCACGGCGTCGCGCTCCTCCTCCAGCGCCGAGCTGCGGCGCTTGGACAGCGAGCGTCTGGCCTCCATTCTCACCCCTTTGCTTCTTTTTTTTTTCTGAGTTGACCTTGATGTTGAATGGGTGCATGTCCTAAAAACACGTCATTTTTGTCACATCTGATTGGCTCAAATTCGTTTGTTTAGTATACACACGTCATCTTTGTTGTGATTGACTGACACACAGCAAAGCAACAGCAATGCGGTGGATGTCGCTGCAGGAGGTCGAGACCGGCACGATCGTGCTCGTGACGCACGCGCAGAGCGGCCTGAGCTTCCGCGCGCTGGTGGAGAAGAAGAACGACGCGTCGTCTGCGCAGCTGAGCTTCTGCCGCATCGAGCGGCCGTACGAGAAGCTGCGCGTGGCGCTGAACGGCCAGGTCAGCTGGGCGATCGCCGCGTCCAAGTTCGCGACGTTCCTCATCGAAGATGCAACACAAGAAGAAGACGCAGCAGTACACGAACAGGCTGGCAATGCAGCGGCATGCGCAGATGGCTGGTTAGTGCGCTTCTGCTCCATTGTGAACCAAAAGAAAGCGAATCGAGAGAACGGGATCGGATGGCACTTGGGCGTTGCACTTCAAGACAATGGCGCAGCGACATCAACAGATTTACTATCTCACCTTATTGGTGATGCAGCACGCGGCGAAGGAAGCTTGTTCCGCGTCGCAGTGGTCTCTGCGCGTGGCGCATTCGCTCTGGACACGTCGCGCATGGTGCTGGAGGGATCGTTCGCCAGCAACCGTCATTCGTCCATGCTGTCAGCATCCCAGCTCCAGTCGTTTATGCAGAATGGATACCTCGCGATCCGCGATGTGGTGCCACTGCGACTCGTGAACGCCGCTCGCAGGCGCATTAACCACGAACTGGGCATCCCCGGCCGCATGATCGATGGCGGCGTCGAGGGCACCGCGAAGCTCGCGGGGAACGTCTCGAACTCCGAAGACGTGCTCAATTTGTTTTACCTCTCGGACGCGTGCAAGTACGTCGAAGCGCTGGTCGGCGCAGGCAAAGTCGCGAGTCCACAGGGCGCCCAGATCGCGATGCGATTCCCTGAACTCGGCGAGCCAAGAGAGCCACTGGGGACCGAGTGGCACACCGACGGCATGCGGCAGGGCAAGCTGCACCCGTTCACGCTGCTTCTCGGCATCGCGCTCTCGGATGTGCGCGAGCCGCTCGCAGGCAACTTCACCGTGTTTCCGGAATCGCATCGCACGCTTCAGAGCTTGCTGATCGAGAACGGCAAGCTTGAGGGCTACGACGACGAATGCTACAAGGCAGACAGTGTATGGGGAGACGGCACGCTGCCGGACTTGGGCACCCCTGTGCAGCTGCTGGCGTCGAGAGGCGACATCGTGCTCGCGCACCCGAACTTGGCGCATCGTGGCGGCCTCAACTTCTCGCCGGACATCCGGTACCAGGTCTACTTTCGCATGAAGCACGTCGAGCACGCGACGCTGCAAGCGGAAGCGCGCACCAATCTGTGGGCGGATCTCGAGGGGCTCAGACATCTCGATGCATGATAGATAGACTTAGATTTGATAGATGGACGTTGTGGAGCTACGAAGTTGGCTGTAAGCAGATTTCGTTGAGGTGTTTTAATAAACGGGAAGATAAAAGAAGAAAAACACTACACGGCATGTCGTGAAAAAAAGAGATAAGAAGCTCCGCCAGCGACGCTGTAACTGTAGCCTTCAGCAAGATGACCACTGCTGCCGCCATATCGGGTGCCGTTGCTTCGCATTGCTGCACAATCCTCCCGACCGGAGATTCTCCCTTCTGAAAATCTTGATTTGTCCAATACTTTCATACTATTCTGCGCTCCCCGTCGCCACAGCCACACGATCCTAGCCGCGCGCCACATCGACCGCATGCTGGCACTTGTCCGATGTGAGATCGCTCGAAGCTCTTCGGACCCGCGTACGCTGGGATGGCATTCGGGTACACGCTCTCCGTGCTACTACTAACGCTATTTGGGTGGCGACTGGTCTCCGGCATGCCTGCTGGGTGTGCTGCTGGAGGGGCAGGTGGAGGATGGCTGGAAGACGTCGACGCCAAAATGTCCTGGAAGTTCATCTTTCGTCGGCGCGCATCCGTAAACAAGCCCATGTCTAACGTGTGCGAGCGCGCATCTCGCGGCTGCCCCATGGTTGGGCCAGGACTGACGCGCGGGATCACGCTTCGGTTCGCGAGCGACGGGAGGACACCCGCGCCGACTGGAGCAGTATTATTGACTGGCGACGGCCGTGGCTGCGGACGCATGTATTGCTGACCCGTGTTAATGGACATGGAGCGAATAGGTCGAGACTGGTCTGCACCGCCGTAGGCGTGGGGAGGAGGATATTGCCCGTTGCCGTACTGAGGACCGTGTGGGTAGTATCCTTCTGCGGATTCCCGCCGAGCAGGTGGAGGAGGGAACTGTGGATTGCCATTCCCTGGGATCGACGAGCGCATCGACGCGGCTGGCCGTGGGGGAAACATCGGGTTGCCGCTGGAAGGGATCGAACGGCGTTCACCATACTGTGGCGGTGGGAACATCGGGTTGTCTCTCGACGGAATCGAGCGTCCAGGAAGCGAGCGGCGCTACAAGTTTCATCGACAACCATCGAAACAACAGTCAAACAACAGATCGTACAAACAGTCGCAAGCAACAAAATAAACGGGTGCTTACGCTTGGACTGAGTCCTGGGGCTCCATTCTGAATCGCAAAGTTGGCCGCACCAATGCGCTCGCGATTGTTCTTGAACCACATCTCAATTTGCTGCACATCCAGGCCGGTGTCTCGCGACAGCTGCAGTTTCTCCGTATCCGATGGGAGCGGGTACTCCGAATGCGAGTGCGTAACGACCCAGTCTTGTAGCACTTTCAGACTGCGCGGCGACATGATCGCGCTTCGACGGTATCGCTTCTCGCTTGGCCCCATCGCGTCGACTTCAACGCCGTCTGGGCTGCGCTCATGCACGCGCTTGCGGATCCGCATCGCATCGATGTAATCATCCATCTCATGTGAAGTACCTGGCAGTGCCTCCGACATCGAGCGGACGGCTCGAGAAGGGAACGAGCTAGGTGGTGGATGCCCGTGTTGGTACGCGGCAGCGTCACGTCCACCACCTCTCGCGTATGGGTCAAAAGGCGGTTGCTGGTGGTGCGGAGGTCCCAAACTCCCCGCATCGAATGAATGCCGCACTACTGGTCGCGCAGGGTACTCGCCCTCACGGAATCTAACCAAATCCGTCATTTAAGCGCATTAGTCAGTCAACCAATCAATGCAAATGGGCGTACGACAACTTTTCTCGTCGAGATAAACGTACTGTGGTGGTGCTACAGGCACAACGCTGAATGCTTCTCGCGGTCTCGCTTTTTCATACTCCATGGCGCTCTGCAGCTGTCGCGAGTGCTCTCGTCGCATCATCGGCTTCCATATCCGCTTCCGCGCGTTCGTGAACCAATTTGTGAGCTGCTTCATGTTGATACCGGTCTTTTTCAGCAACATTTGTTTATCCTACAGACATACACACATACACATCACAAATGACGAACGTTAATATAAACCACCTTTTTAGTCCATCTGGTCTTGATGGTTTTACCTCATCGGTAGGGTACGGGTGCTTCACATGCTCCGGCGAGAGCATCCATCCTTTGAGAATCGCGACCGTGTGCGGCGGCAGTTCGCGTCGCGACTTCTTCGACACGTTCTTGTCGTCGCCATCGGCGGCTTTCGCGTCGTCGTCTGCTCCATTTCCGTGCGCCGACGCATTGCTGTTCGCGTCGCTCTTCGTCTTCTTGGCCTTCCCCTTGGTCTTGACGTCGCTGTCGTCTTCTTCGTTGTCGTCTTCTTCGTCCTCCTCATCGTTCTCGTCGTCGTCCTGCTGCTGCTGCTGCTGCGGGCGGTTCTCTTGCTCGTCCCTCTTGCTCTTCTTCTTGACAGGTGCGCGGCCCATGGGCGGCATCCGGTACGGCTGCGGCGGGGAGTACTGGACGTCGGCGGCGCTCGGCTCGGCCGTCATCATCGCTCTCGTCTCTCGTCTCTCAATATGCGGGCGCGGCGGTGGGTAGGACGAATATATAATAGAGCGGGGGAGAGAGAGAGAGAGAGACTGTCGCGAAAAGGGAGGGGGTACAATTCCACAGCGCCACACCCCTCTTCCCATCGCTTCTTCTCTCGGACTCTCCAAGTTAATGAATCAGAAAGAGAAGAACCAGCCAATCGGTCAAGTTGTCAACGGCACGACCTCTCCAGCTGCATAGTCTCCATCAACTCGAGTTCCCACAGCAGTCACTTCGAACAGGAACTGTATAGAGTGTCACACTCGTGGAAGTGCATATCAGGACGCCAGGGCGAAGAGACAGCTGACTAGCCATCGCGCGGTACTGTACGGGGAAGAAATGTTCGTGACTTGCTGTTTTTCGATTCGGAGAACGCGGACTGTTGATTGACTTGGTCGTCGGGTCCACCTGGGAAAAGGACCAAGAAACCAGTTGGTTTCGCTATCTTTTCTGGCCAGAACGCTGATTTGTTTCAGTCAAAGGCGCTGACACCACCTCATGGATCTCAGACCCGTCAGTCACTGGATACAGTAGGCATGTGGGTATGAGAAAACTATTGAAGACGGGGGAGAGTGTGCCTGTCCAACCAATTGATTGACCTTGAAGGTCAATCTCACGAAAGAAGAACACGAAGAAAGTATGGGAAGCCCGTGTTGTCCGCTTCCATCTCCCGCGATGATGGAACGCGAAGGCAAAATTTTAGCGCAGAAAGTGAAGAAAGAGAGTGTGTCCTGATTTTTCAAACTCAGCCGCGAGCGATTCCTTGAAGATTTGACTTGCGGCTGTCCTAAAACAGAGTGTCTCAGCTAATACTAGGTACAAATCGTAGTGTGGCCCACGCTATTACAGTGGATTTGTTTACTGCAACTGTTTTCATGGCATTTTTGCACCCAGTGTCCGTGTACTGTGAATGCGCATGAATGCATGTGCACAGGAATGAGCACTAATTCGGGTCAGCGCTCATGACGGACGCTTCCGTACTGCATCCGTACCGAAAGCGCAAGTTCTTCTACGAACTCGCCGCGCTGCTGCAGGAGGAGCCGCCGCGTATCCAGCGCCTCACCGAGCGGTTCCCACCTGCTCCACAAAGTCCAAGAAACCGCAAGGATCCGGTGGTGCCATCACCATCAACTGACCAGCAGCCACGCAGCAGCAGCTCCGATGCGTCCTCCCAGCTTGTCAAGAGTTCAGCAGAGCCGCTGAACACCAGCGTGGCCACTTCAGACGATGACTCGTTCGAGTGCGTCGAGTTTGACGGGCTGCAGGACGCGCTGAGTCATCCGAGTGGCTCACGTCATGACCTCACGAGCCAAGGATCCGTGTACGAATCCACCCAAGACAGCGCGTATCTTGTCCCGATCCATGAGAACTCCATCACTACTGACAGCAGCCACCATGGACGTATGCAGCAACACGGCGGTGGCTTCCATTTTGACTTCGATGCAGCGGATCGGAAGCATCAAGACAGCAGGAACCAAAATGAACGCCAAGACGCGCCGACCACCCTCATCAATGGGGACATGCTAGCGTTAGGGAAACCGTTCCATGCATCAATCGAGTTGGACGATTACTACGATTGGGACCGATTATGCGAGATAACGCCGTGCTGGATGCACCAGGAGGCGGCACAGTGCGAAGTGCATGCGGACGACGTCGCGTGCCCGATGCTGCTCTTTTGTCTGCAGGTGACGGACGAATTCATCGCGTACTACAGCTTCCAGCGCGAGGAAACGTGGCGCGTGCAAGCGTGCAAGCTGGCGCAGTCGGTGTTTGTTGCCAGATGGGATGCGGCCGTGCTGAACCAGGGCGGGCGTCAAGAGATTGATCTTCAAGAGTACTTGCTGCGCAAGAAAACACTCGTGGGCGTCGCATACGAAGTGTGGCGCATTGTGGGTATGTACTGGGACAAATACAAGCAAAGCTACCTGCACCAGCACGAATTGTACTTTGCAGACCATCACGTCGAGCACAACGCGCGGAAGAGCTCGAAGTGGAATTGCATGCGCGATTTCTTCCACGTGTACGGCATGAAAGCCAGCCAGGCGTCGAAACTGGCTGATGTTGACCGCTCCTTCACGCAAATGGACGATTATTTATCAAGCAAGCAGCTCTCGGAACTACTGAAAAGCGCACCGCGTGCATCTCCACTCCATTTTGGAGTCAAGTACCTCAATCAAGTATCATCATTTTCAAAGAAAACCCAGCAGCAGCCGATTCACCGACATGTCATCAGTCAGCCCGAGTGGAAGATTGCGTTCAATGCGATTGTGATCCATTTGCAGAAATGGATTTCGTGTGTGCACGTGTTTCCCTGTGGTTCCTTCTCACGAGGGGCCGCCTATGGATCAACGATCGACATTCTCGTTGCACTGCCGGAGGATCTATTCGCCTCACGAGAAAAGAAAATGCGATCCAGGTACGACGATGTTGTAGCGACATTATCCTTAGCCAAAATTGTCCAACAGGACAGCGAGCATCGCGTGTCGGCGACTCGAGGTCTCTTTGTTGTCCCGTACAAGAAATCGGTGCTGATCTTGGATCTGAAGGTGTACGAGCGACCCAAGAGCTGGTTCGCGTTGCTCTATTTCACCGGTCCGCAGCACTTTGTCCACGATTTCTACTGTTCCTTGCTGCAGATTTCGCTGCAGGAGCTCCCGGAAGCTACTTTTGACGCCATCTACGCGAAAACTGTGGCAGCGTTGGGGTTAGAAAAAGTGGCGTCCGTCGAGTGCGAGAAAGACATTTTTGATCTCGCTGGTCGCGAGTATTTACTACCGTCATTCCGCATGTGAGAATGCAAAAATCAAAGCATTATATGCAAACGACCACGGTGATGAAGAAAACAAATGGCTCGTGTATTTTACCCCCACAAGGTCGCAAAGCCAAGTGAACGAAGCGCTTATTTTGGAGGCATACGAAGAGCGCCGTCGAGTCGAATCACTTCGCCGTTGATCATCTTGTTTTCAATAATAGACTGCACAAGCTGCGCGAACTCGGATGGCTCACCAAGACGGCTCGGGAACGGCACTGTAGAGCCAAGCGCTTGCTGCATCTTTTCTGGAAGACCAGCGAGAAGCGGTGTCTTGAACAGACCTAACAACACAGCATGCATGCATCGGTGTTTTAGAAGCCGCTGTTAAGAAACAAACGCTAAGATGCGACTGTCGTACCTGGCGCAATCGTGTTGACGCGGATGCCGTAGGAAGCGAGGTCTCGCGCCATGGGGAGCGTCATGCCAACGATGGCACCCTTGCTGGCAGCGTACGCCACCTGGCCGATTTGGCCATCGTAGGCAGCGATACTCGCCGTGTTAATGATCACTCCATGCTCACCGCACTCCAATCCCTTTCCTTTCGACATGCTGCAATGAAGAAAAAGTGAAAATACACCGAAAGTTAAAGGTCAGTCAGTACACATTTACATGTAGAAGGTCTTGCGAGTTTCCACACACCGTTCTGCCGCAAGACGCGCGACGTTGAACGAGCCGACCGTGTTGACTGTGAGCGTCTGTTGGAACTGGAAGAGTTGGTGGACGCCCTTCTTGCTCAAGGTCTTGATCGCATGCGCAATACCTGCGCAGTTGACAGCGATGTTGACAGGTTCGCCAAACGACGACTCCGCCAGGTCCAACGCCCCAATCACATCGTCTTCATTCGTCACCTGCGTCATACATACACCAAAGCCATTCCATTAGCACGCAAGCGCATATAAGAGAGACTCATATATTGCGTTGCGCACGTACATCGGTGGGGCTGAAGTGGCAGTTGGTGCCCAACTCGCGCGCCACGTTGACGCCGTCGCTGGACGGCAGGTCGCACAGGATCACGCGCGCACCCTGCTTGACGAAGCGCGTGGCCGTGGCCTTGCCAAGCCCAGAGGCCGCGCCCGTGATGATCGCTACTCGGCCCGCCAGTGCCATGCTTCAGGTGGAGGATGGATAGATCGAGGAAGGTGGCGGTTGGTATATGGAAGAGGAATGCGCGCTTTGATACTTCCTTCGCTGATGCAACTCCCCAACGGTTCCTTCCTTCAAGCTGATTGGAAGACAGTTGAAGTTCTCGTGTCAGAAAAAGGTACGTCCGCGAGGGAACTTCAACCGTCTGCTATTCGCAAACGTACCTTCTTCTGGTACGCGATCTTTCCATCACGCCTTTTTTTAAGCAGGTCACTCTTTTTGTCGAGATGCCACTATATCGGGTATTGGAAACCCGATCGATGAGGTGGCACACAGAAAGCAGCAGCACAAAAGGGAAGCATCAAGATGAGCCGATCGCCCAAGACGCCAGCGGCGAGCAGCAGCCGCAGCGGTGCTAACAAGAAGCGCGCAATTACGTCGGAGAAACAGGACCAGGCGCTGATCGAAGTCGCGCTGCGGCATTTGGACGCCAATGGGCTGCACACGGGAGCGAAGGTGCTGGTCTGGCTGGTGGTGGTGTTGCTGCGATGGGTCGTCGGACTGCACTCGTACTCGGGTGCGCAGACGCCTCCGATGTTCGGCGACTACGAGGCGCAGCGTCACTGGATGGAGATCACGCTGAACCTGCCAGTCTCGCAGTGGTACTTCAACACCACGGAGAACGATCTGCTCTACTGGGGGCTCGACTATCCGCCGCTCACTGCGTACGTGTCGTACCTCTTCGGCGTGACGGCAGACCGCATTGAGCCTGGGATGGTCGCACTCACGACGTCTAGAGGGTACGAGAACCCGTCGAGCAAAGTGTTCATGCGCACGTCGGTGATTCTCTGTGATATCGTCTTGTTCATCCCCGTGATGTTCTACGTGGCACGAGTGCTTTACCAACAGCAGCAATGGACCCAGCGGATGGCATTGCCGTTGATTGTGCTGTCGCAGCCAGCGCTGCTTCTCATCGACCATGGACACTTTCAGGTATATTAATTTGTGGCTCCTTCGTGATGTGTGAGTGGTGCTGGTAGCTGTGACACTAATGACGAATACTTGTCCATGTGTAGTACAACAACGTCTCTCTCGGTCTGACGGCGCTCGCTGTTGCACTGATCTTGCGAAACCACGAGTTCCTGGGCAGCATTGCATTCTGCTTGGCACTTAACTTCAAGCAAATGACGCTGTACTATGCGCCAGCGGTCGGCGTGTTCCTCTTTGCGAGATGCGTGTATCGATCCAAGTTCCTCCTGCATCTGGCCAAACTCGCTGTTGCTGTTGTCGCTGCGTTTGCGATCCTTTGGTTCCCATTTTGTGTGTACACTGCGGAAGGCGGTACATGTGTGGGCTCTGTGCAGCAAGGTACACCATTGCTGGCTTATGCGTATGGAGCTTCAACGTGTTAACTGTGTGTCTTTTGACTGTGTTGGTTGTAGTTCTTCATCGTGTTTTCCCGTTTTCACGCGGTCTCTTTGAAGATAAAGTTGCCAACTTTTGGTGCGTGCTCGACCTTGTCTACAAAATCAAGCGCCATGTGACTCCTGTGCAACAGATGCGACTCTGGTAATGCGACTGCTTGTGTATATGTGTCATTTGGCTGGTTGGTGATGGAATGCCTGACTTCTTCCCATCTGTGTGTGCAGCACGTTTGCGACTTTTCTTGGTTTCCTGCCATCCATAATCGACCTGCTGCGCCGGAAACCAACGAGACTGCGCTTCATTCTTGCGCTCGTGAACTCATCGCTCGCGTTCTTCCTCTTTTCCTTCCAAGGTATGCGGGATCGCTCTATGGTGATGCAACCATCAACGTTAGCTAAATAATTGTGTTACTTCCCCCTTTCTTCTCTGTAGTTCACGAGAAGACGATCTTGATTCCATTGCTGCCGATCTCGTTTCTGTATGCCTACAACTCGCTCTTGGTTGGCTGGTTCAGTTTCTTGTCGACGTTCAGGTATGCTTCACAGTCAAAGGCTGGATGGTCTCATCTGCATCTTTACTAACTTCGTATCTCTTTGCTTTGGTGCTGGTCAGCATGTACTTCTTGCTGAACAAGGACGGTCTCGTGCTGCCATACTTTGTGCTCCAATTCATCTTCTTGAGTATTGGTGTCCTTCCCTTTTTGAGGGCACGATCGTATCTCCACACCAACGACACTACACACGCTCCAGGATACCGTGTCGATGGGCGTCCTCACGTCATTTTCCAGGTCTACGTCATGGTGAGTCCGTTGGCTAGAAATGGTGTCTCCCTTGAATTTGTCTCGATCTATTAACATGTGTCCTTCTTCAATCCACAGATCTCGATCGTTGGTGTTGTTTTGCTTCATCTCGTCCACGTGCTCGTTGCGCCACCACAGCGATACCCACATATCCACGACTACCTCTTTGCGGCATACTCGTGCGGCCACTTCTTGCTCACGCTCGCGTACTGCACATTCTGGCAATGGACGGTACAAGAAGAAGACGAAGCAGGTTCTTCGGCAAAGGCAAAAACGGAATAAGCTAGTGTTCCTCATTTTACCCACGTTGCTAGAAAAAAAGATTGATAATCCGCAAGCGTAACAACAGATAAACAGAGCCAGTAGCGATGCTTGGAATGTTTAATGGGCGTTGGGCCAAACACTCATCATGTTGTGCGCTGGCGTCGTCAACCTGACAAAATTACTTTTTGGCATCCAGCACTTTGATTTGTTTCTTCAATTTTGCCTTCTCGTCCTTGAATGCTTTCAGCTGCAGGCACAGATCATCCAAACGTATAGAGGTCACACATCGTATTCAACGGGTTGAATAAAGCAGGGAGGAAGCGTGGCAGGATGCAATCGTACCAGCAATCGATCTTCTTCCGTCAACGGGGCTCGCGTCTTCTTCAGTTCTGCCAGGTACGCAGCTTCGTTCTCACGCGCCTCCACCAGCAGCTTTTCCAAAGAAACCCTCGATTCGGTCGCGATCGGGCGGCGATGACCCAAAAACTCTTCTGTAAAATGCGTCATGGTGCAAAAACAAACAGGTGTTACGTGAGCCAAGAACAATGCCAATGGTAAGCTACACAAAGTGGCAACCGCTCACGAACCTTCGCTCTTGGCTGCGGCCTCACTGTCGTTCGAGCTGCTTTCTACGACTGCAGCAGTTTCCTTCTTGTCCGACGACAGGGACGTTGGGTACCCCGCTTGCTGGGCTCGCCACTGTTCGTACTCTTCCAGACTCATGCCATGGCCCTTTGGCTCCTGGATCGGCAAGAAGCGCTTTACGCTCTCTGGCAGCACATCTGGGTCGTAGTACACGTATGCAGCGCCACTGTAGTCGCCACACCATGCCAACAGACCGATTGTTACAATGGGGATCTAATGCAAACCTTAGCATACCACGGGCGTCAACCATGAACGTACCCGACGACACCAGCGATGCCGAGCAAGCTGAAGAAGGACGAGTTATCGCTGCCGCCGGCTCCCTTTGGAGGCGCGTAGCTGAATCGGCGGACGTGTCGGAGCATCGTGGAAGCGGTTATCTGTGCACACTACATATACGCACATCGTCAGATGCCATTCGCAGGCGCACAAGGCGGCAGCTTCCATGCAGACGCGCACCTTCTCGTCCGCACCTTCAAATGGACAAATTGAATTCTGGAAAAGCATGAGCGTGTCATGTCTATGCACATCTAGTTTGATGTGTCACACCCTACTATTAACCCATTGACCAAATTTAACGTTGAAAACGTTATTCGAGGGATGTTCCGTGAAAGTTCTCTTGGCTTTGCCGCACTCTTCATCAAAAGCAGCCTCAACTTGAAGACAAGTGGCTAAAAAGGATACTTTGCGCTTTACTCCTCTTTCTATTGGCTATAACCATTTGTCAAGTCGCTATCTGATTCGTCGAAATTGCCGAGTTTTCTCACCCATTTCACCTCTTGAGCTGGTCGTTTTATATTCCAGGCGTCTCGGATCTGAGCAGCAAGCTCTGGAGGAGAGAAATGCTCGCGCGGCTTATCTCCAGTGCCCGACGTCCCGCATTGCGCCCACACCACGCATTCCTCTCTCACCAGCGCACGATGAGCACCGCCGCCGCGCCAAAGTTCCAGATCGCGCTCTGCCAGATCGCCGTAGGCGACGACAAGCAGAAGAACATCGCAACGGCCACGGCTGCCGTGACCAAGGCTGTCGAGAACGGCGCCAAGGTCGTGTCGCTGCCCGAGTGCTGGAACTCGCCGTACGCGACCACGTCGTTCCCGCGGTACGCCGAGGAGATCCCATCTAAGAAGGAGCTGCTCAGCGAGTCGGAGCACCCGTCCACGTTTGCACTCTCGCAATTGGCCAAGCAGCACCAGATCTACTTGGTGGGCGGATCCATCCCAGAGAAGGACAATGGCAGCGTGTACAACACGAGCGTGATCTTCTCGCCAGAGGGAGAGATCCTGGGCAAGCACCGCAAGGTGCACTTGTTCGACATTGACGTGCCTGGCAAGATCACGTTCAAGGAGTCGGACACGCTCTCGGCCGGCAACTCGGTCACGGTCTTCGACACGCCATACTGCAAGATCGGTGTCGGTATTTGCTACGACATCCGCTTCCCAGAGCTCTCGATGCTCATGAAGAAGCAAGGCGCCAAGGTGCTGATCTTCCCAGGCGCCTTCAACCTCACCACGGGACCTGCGCACTGGGAACTCTTGCAGCGCGGACGTGCGGTTGACAACCAACTATACGTCGCTGCGGCGTCGCCAGCGCGTGGCCCTGAAGGCGGATACCAGGCGTGGGGCCACTCGTCGGTGATCTCACCATGGGGCGAAGTGGTCGCCACTTGTGGCCACGATGAAGCCATCGTGTACGCCGAGATCGACCTGGCGAACGTGGAGGAGATGCGTCGCAACATCCCAACGACGATGCAAACCCGATCGGACATCTACGAACTCGTGCAAAAGTAAAAGAGTGCAAGCAAAAGACAGTAATCAAACCAGTGTGTTGCGTAAAGTTTGTTTGTTGTTGTCTTTTCCATTTTTGGTGGTGCTCTGGTACAGAACACACACGCTATCTATCGTTATGTTTTCAATCGTCCGTATCGCGCTGCGTGCTCTTTGTGGCACGCAGGAGTCTGCCAAAGGAGCTGCTCAAAATCGATTGAGCCAGTCCATTTCTCTGTCGAACGCAGCGCGAGCCTCGTCGGACTTGGCGCTCTTTCGTTGCTTGAATTGTACGTTTGGCGAATACTTGAATAGGGAACAAGCAGACAAGCAGACAACAATGACAAGATGAGCAAACCCTCTAGGCACGGAGTGCTTGGCGACACATTGAAAGAAACAGAGAGCAACATACCTTTAGGTTCAAGTGACGCGTCACTTGCATTCGGATCCAGCGCTCCTGGCTTTGCAGACGCTTCTCGATGCCCGCGACTTTACGCTTCGAGATCGTTTGGTTTTCCGAGTTCAAGCGTTGCGGCTCCCAGAAAAGCACCACACGTCGAAGATCCGGCGCCACACTCGCCTACAAAGTGACGTAAAGAAAGGAACCTCGTAAGCACAAAGTTTGCAAATCGGTAGTCAAGACTAGGAAAATGGTCGTCCAACAGCACCTCGACAATGTTCGCGACGACATTGGTCGCGTTCGAGTCCGAGTCCTGGAGCAGTAGACTCTGCACAAAGTCAGTCACGGAGAGCTCGATGCGCTCCTGACGGTAGGAAACGCGGTCGACGTTGACTTTCTTTGGTTTCTTCTCCAGTGGGGCCGAGTTTTTCGTTTCTATACACAAAAGTTCAAGGCAAGATCAGTATTGGGTTTAGTTTTACGAAGCACAGTCAAGAGGAAGAGATAGGCGAGCAAACTTTGGACGTACTTGGAAGCGCCATGGATTCCGAGTTCTTCCCGACACGCGCGCCTGAAGGTTGGAAGTCGTCCAGCACCTTAAGCAGCTTCTTCTTTGGAATGCGCTCCGTCGCGCGATCGATTTCGTGCTCATCCTCATCGCCATCATCCTCATAATGTCCGGCGGCGCCTTCGTCCACATCTTCATCCGTGTCCTCTCCAAAGACTGCGGTCGTTCGACGCGGGCTGTTGGCCTGGCGCTTGTCGTACGTCTGCATTCGTCGCTCAAACTCTTCTGGCTCGAGCGTGAACAGGTCGTCCACTTCGCTCAGGAACTCCTCAGTCTCTTTGTCATCCACGTCATCGTCGTCATCATCACCATCGTCATCTTCCAGATCCATGTGGTCGTCTTCAGCCACAATCCGACCGCCCTTCTTGCTCTCCTGCTGCATCTGGTTGAACCACGCTTCGAGTTCCTTTTGGTCCACCTATAAAAACATTAACATCGCAGTTTAGTGTAACCATATACCACACACCAACATACCGAAGCCTGCTGATCTTGCACCTCGTCGTCATTGTCGCCATCGTCTTCCCCAAAGACAGCTTGCGTCTTCTTTGCGGCCGACGCGGTTGAGCTGCTGCTGGGGCCGCTTCGTCGGCTCTTCCTCGCCAAACCGCGCGCAGACCCGTGGAACGTTCGCTGCTGCCGCTGCGTGGAGACAGCGAGCGCGCGTTGCAGCGCATGGCGCAGCACTCGTCCGCTGGTGTGCAACATCGTGTTGGAAATGGCAATGGGAAACCAAACCAATCAAAATGGACTGAAGCAGTAAGTTCGACATAGACAACGAACTTAACAACCCCTTAACTTCGCGCGAGCACAGTGTATTGTTATCGTAATCATCAAGCCACCCAGAAACCCAATCATTTGTTAGGGTGGTTACACAACAGGAAGGTACGTTGCCTTCCACTCAGCATGACTTTACGCTGGACTGGACAAACTTGGAGCCGCGCCTACAGTACGTATCCTCGAACGAAAAAAAAGAGAACCTTCAACGAGCTCGTTCATTCCAGCCTTCTAGAATTTCACTCTCTAGTGCGTTATGTGTTTGGTGTGTCCGCATTCGTTTCAGCTTTGTGTTCAACGTGTGCCAGGTGCTACAGCAGCTACCACCACGTTCTTCTTGCAGTCGTCGGAAGAATGCTGGGCTTTTCTGCTGTTGCTTTCCCCCAAAGAACAAATCAGATCAGTAAAATCTGGGTCGAGCCCATCGTGGTGATTTACTGGTTTAAGCGAACTATCAACATCCACGTCGCAATTGGTGGAAGGCACCATTCCTCCGCCCACTCACAGCTCGTTGTAATTTTCGGCTGTTTGTGCTTTTAATTTTAGGTGACTGTGCACCTCTCTTAAGCCTTCCATGCTCGAATTGGGTGGCTACGCGTCCAAAAAAACTTAAATACTTGTTTTGGGTCAAATATGGAACTAAATTAGGACTATAACGTTCTCTCTTCAAAAAGGCAGTTTCTGGTTGGCTTTTCCTGTGGGCTTTTGGGTGGAACCGTGTTCGAAGGCCCTCCCTCTTTGCATCGACATTTTGGATTTTGCAGCATGGGCGTGAAGACTACGGCGAGATCTCTGGAGAGTGGGGCGAGCGCCGACGCGCAGCACGAGCACGAGCTGCTGCCGCTGCTGGCCGCCAAGGACTCTCCCTTCAAGGACGGCGTGTGCGTGTCCGAGGCGGAGGACGTGCCGTCGCTCACGTCCTCGCAGCGCAAGGTGGACGCCGACAACGTCGTGTTTCTCATCGTGCCAAGCTTGAATGACGCTACGACCGCGACGCTGATCGTCGACGGACTCCAAGCGGCCTCCGGCGTGCTCCGCGTGCAACTCGATCTCCACGAGAAGCTCCTGCGCATCGAGACGGCGAGCCGCGTGGAGGAAGCTGTTGAAGCCGAGCTCGCTGATGTGGTGCACCGCGTTACGCCAGACAGGCTCGTGGCGTACCCAGTGTGGCAGCATCGCGACCGTATCGTGCGTCTCCGCATCCACGGTATGCGCTGCATGACGAACTGTGGCACGCAGGTGATTCGCGCGCTCGAGAAGATCCCGAGTGTGCTGCACATCCACGTCGACTCCAAGTCCAAGACCGCGGAAGTGGCGCTGGGCAAAGGATCGACTGCGACGGAAGTGGATCTGATCAAGTACATTCGCGCTGCGAACCCTCGTTTCGACGCCGAGATCGCGAAAGACAACAAGACACGAGAACGCACGAACTCTATTCCTGGCGCTGTGCTGCTGAACATCGAAGGCATGAGTTGCGCCAAGAATTGCGCGACCAAGATCCAGAATGCGCTGCATGAGGCCGACGGCGTGATCGACGCCACGGTCGACTTCAGCAACAAGCGCGCGACTGTGATCCTGAAACCCGAGAGCGCGCTGAACGAAGACGACTTGATCGCGATCGTGAAAGGCGCCGGGAAGAAGTTCAATGCGTCGGTGTACCAGCCATTCACCGAAGGCGCCTCGCGTGTCGTGCACTTGACGATCAACGGCATGAGTTGCGCGGCCAACTGTGCGCGAAAGGTGGAAGAGGCATTGAACAATGCCAGTGGCGTGATAAGCGCGAAAGTGGACTTCACGTCCAAGTTGGCGACCGTGTTTCTGGAGCCTGGGAGTCGTCTGCAAGGCGCCGATCTGATCGCGATTGTGCAATCTGCAGGTGCCAAGTTCTCCGCATCAGTTTCATCGCCCGCGCCTGGCCCGCGTACTGTTCACCTCACGGTCGATGGCATGAGCTGCGCGAAAAACTGCGCGCGTAAAGTGCAAACGGCGCTGGCTGAGACGCCGGGCGTCGAGAGCGCGCTTGTCGACTTCCCGCTTAAGCGCGCGACCGTCGTGGTCGCGTCCGGAAGCTCCTTGACGAACGACGACCTCGTGCAGGTCGTGCGCAGCGCTGGCGCCAAGTTCAACGCCTCAGTGTACACCAAATCGGCGTATTCCCCTCCGCACACAGTGGTGCTCGATGTCACGGGCATGAGTTGCGCGAAGAACTGCGCACGGAAGATCCAGACGGCACTCAGCGACGCCGACGGCGTGATCTCGGCGACTGTCGATTTCCCAGCGAAGCGTGCGACGGTCCAAGTGGACTCATCGAGTGCGCTGCAAGATGCGGATCTCGTCGACGTCGTGCGAAGCGTTGGCGCAAAATTCGATGCCACTGTGGTGCACGAAGGCCACCCAATTGCTGAAAAGAGTGTCAGTACACTAAGCAGCAGCGGCATGCTTACAGCAAAGTCTGACGACGTTGTCGTGTCCATCAACGATGCTGCGAACTCGAGCGACGTTGGCGAGATCGTGCTCCTGATCGGCGGCATGACGTGCAACTCGTGCTCGAACTCTGTCGAAGGCGCGTTGAAGCAGACGCCTGGCGTCGTATCGGCCGTCGTGAGCTTTGCGACGGAGAAGGCAACCGTGCGCTTCGACAAGGATGCCGTGGGCATCCGCACGCTGGTGGAGACCGTCGAAGGCATCGGGTACGACGCGACGTACGTGTCGGGCCAAGAAGCGCAGAAGGCGCTCGGCGACCAGCGCGCCAAGGAGGTCATGCGGTATCGCAACGACTTCCTCATCGCCGTCGCGTTCACGTTCCCGATCCTAGTCATCATGATGATACTGGGCAACATCCCGCCGATAGACGATCTGCTCATGACGTCCGTGTTCCGCGGCGTGACGTGGATGGCGCTGCTCGGCGCGGTGCTGTCGACTCCGGTGCAACTCTACTCGGCGCGTCGGTTCCACCTGGACGCATGGAAGGGCCTGAAGAACCGCATGCTCGGCATGTCGTTCCTCGTGTCCATGGGCTCGAACGCGTCGTACTTCTACGGTCTCTTCAGTCTCTGTCGAGGCGCGTACCTGAACGAGTCGAGCGTCTCAAGCCCCGACATGTTCATGACGGCGTCCATGCTGATCGCGTTCGTGCTGCTGGGCAAGTACCTGGAAGCGATCGCTAAGGGAAAAACGTCCGAAGCGCTGAGCAAGTTGATGGATCTGCAAGTCAAGTCCGCGACGCTGCTGGTGATGAGCAAGGACGGCAGCAAAGTGCTGGACGAGAAGACCGTGCCGATCGAGATGGTGCAGCGCGGCGACATCCTCAAGGTCGTGCGCGGGTGCTCCGTGCCAGCGGACGGCGTCGTCGTGTACGGTGAGGGCCGCTTGAATGAGGCTATGCTCACGGGCGAATCCAAGACCATCAAGAAGGGTCCGGGCGACAAAGTGCTGGGCGCGACCGTGAACATCGAAGGGCTCTTCCACATGAAGGTCACGGGCGTGGGCAATGACACGGCGCTGAGCCAGATCATCCGTCTCGTCGAGGACGCGCAAACGTCCAAGGCGCCAATCCAGGCGTACGCCGACTACATCGCGTCGATCTTCGTGCCGGCCGTGCTCGTGCTCTCGTCCCTGACGTTCCTGGTGTGGTACATTCTGTGCGTCTCGGAGGTGGTGCCGCGCGACTGGATCCCGTCCACGGACGGCTCGTTCGTGTTTGCGTTCAACTTCGGCATCGCGACTCTGGTCGTCGCGTGTCCGTGTGCGCTCGGACTGGCAACGCCGACGGCGGTCATGGTCGGCACGGGCGTCGGCGCGGAGCACGGCGTACTGATCAAGGGCGGCGAGCCACTGGAAGCCGCGCACAGCATCGACACGATCCTGTTTGACAAGACGGGCACGCTGACTGTGGGCGAACCGGTCGTGACGGACGTCGTGATCCTGAGCAAGAAGCTGAGCGCCGAGCAGCTGATCGTCATGGCTGGCTGCGCGGAGCTCGGCAGCGAGCATCCGCTTAGCAAGGCGATCATCGACTACGCCAAGATCATCTCGAAGACGTTGGAGCAGCCGTCGAGTTTCTCGGGCGTCTCGGGCCGCGGCATCTCGTGCTCCGTCGGGTCACACGACGTGGTCATCGGCAACAAGGAGTGGATGGTGGACAACAACATGCAGCGCATGGACAGCATCGTGCTCTTCCAGGCGACGCTGACGTTCCAGAGCGCCGGCAAGACGTCGATTTACATGGGTGTGGACGGCGAGCTGAGCGCCGTGTTCGGCGTGGCGGACGCGCCGCGGCCCGAGGCCATCCGCACGATCAAGAAGCTCACGGACATGGGGCTCGACGTGTGGATGGTGACGGGTGACAACGCCAAGACGGCGATCACGATCGCGGACCAGCTGGGCATCAAGCGCCGCAACGTCATGGCCGAGGTGGTGCCGTCGGAGAAGTCGTCCAAGGTCAAGAAGCTGCAGAGCAGCGGCCGCGTCGTGGCCATGGTCGGCGACGGCATCAACGACTCGCCGGCGCTCGCGCAGGCAGATCTGGGCATCGCCATCGGTGCCGGCACGGAGATCGCCGTCGAGACGGCAGGCATGGTGCTCATGAAGTCGAACCTCGTGGACGTGATCACGGCGCTCGACCTCTCGCGCACGATCTTCAACCGCATCCGCCTCAACTATGTCTGGGCGCTCGGCTACAACTGCCTGCTGATCCCGCTCGCGGCGGGGCTGCTCTTCCCGTTCGGCTTCAGCATCCCGCCTATGTTCGCGGGCGGCGCCATGGCCATCTCGTCGGTGTCCGTGGTCACGTCGTCGCTGCTGCTGCGGTACTACACTCCGCCCACCATCCCGCCGGTCGTCGGCGGCAACGAGAACAAGTCGCTGCTGTTCAAGAAGCCGTCGGTGACCATGCCGCTGCTGGCGTCCAGCAGCCTTGCGTAATTGCATATAGCACATTTTCCTAGGGGCTCTTTTTTCTGATAGAGATATAGAGATGACTACCTATTTGCTGCAATATTGATTTCTTTCTATTTGCATAGCACCTCTGTTTTGCATATATGTTGTGGGGTTAATTCATGTGGTCCACATTTCTCGTTCAGTATTGGCGATTGGCGCGCACATCTTCCGAATGACAATGGTCGAGGAGGTGGAGGCGGCGAGCATCGCGCTCAATCACGACGCGCAGAGTGCGCAAATTGAAGACTCAGCAGCGGACGCTGCTGCCGACGCTGTCGTGGAAGCTGCTGCTGCGCCAGAGGCTGCGAATGGCGGAGACAACTTGTCGAAGCGCCAGCGCAAGAAGCAGCAGCGCGCGCTGGCCGCCGAGGAGCGCCAAGCCAACAAGAAGAAGGCCAAGCGCGAATACAAGCAGGCGAACCGCTTCCAGACCCCAGTCGCCGAGTACTCCTTTGCAAGTGGTAAGCCATATATATTCACACTGTTGTTTGCTGGTACTGACATGGCGCTGTGCATGCTATGCTTCACAGGATACCGCATGGTCAAGCCGTACGTGTACGAGTTCCGAACATACGCGAAGGAGCGCTGGTACGGCCAGGACGTGCTCTCCGTGTTCACCAAGGAGTTTGGAGCCAATTCGCCCGAGTATTACGTGCGTAGCTGCACGTGTAGCTGCACTGCAATTTGGCCATCGTCTCATTCACGTTGCTTTTAATTTTGTACGATATGATAGAAATTTGCGCTCCAGTCGGGGCGAATCACTGTGAACCACGCCATCGTGCCGCCGGACACGATCCTCAAGAACGGCGACCTGATCATCCACAAGGCGCACCGCCACGAACCGCCCGTGTCCGCACAAGAAGTGGCGTTTGTCTACGAAGACGATGACTTGGTGAATCCACAGTGTTGCTCTACAAGTGGGTTGATAACCCATCTCATGATCTCATTATTGCTACGTATGTGTCTGTGTGCAGTTGGTCGTGTCCAAGCCTCCGTCCATCCCGACGCACCCCTGCGGCGCGTACCGCCACAACTCGCTACACTCTATCGTGCAGCACGCTCGACCCGATCTTCCGCAGCTCAATATCGTGCATCGACTCGATCGCCTCACCTCAGGTGCTGATGATGCTTTAATCAAAGCTAAGCGTTCTGATTTCCAGCCTATTGATGACAATTCTCTGGTGTGGTGGAATGTGCAGGCATTGTGCTGTTTGCGAAGACTGTCGCGAAGGCCAAATCACTGTCCTCGTGCATTGGTGAGTGGGTGCATCAGTTAAAAGTATGTGCGACATGTTTCTCTGAAGAACGGCGTGCCCTAACAATGCCGTTGAATGAAATTCACTGTTAGCTGACCGGCAAGCGTCCAAGACGTACTTGGCGCGCGGTCGCGGCCACTTTCCAACAGCATTCACGGATGAAATCAAGCAGAAGCTCATCGAAGACGCAAAAGCAAGATGCTCAGCCAGCGAGATCACGTTCACGGACGAAGGTCAAATTCACATCAGCTGCCCATTGCGATGTCTTTCTGCTCGTGACGCTGTGTGGGAGTGTCATGGTGACGGGAAACCTTCGGAAACGCTGGTGAGTCTCGTGCGTCATGGAAACTCGACGAGTCTGCTCAAGTGCAAGCCGATCACGGGCCGCACGCACCAAATTCGCCTTCACCTACAGCTGATTGGCTTCCCGATCGCGAACGATCCGTGCTACGGTGGCGAGTTGCACTTTGGCGAAAGCAAAGAGCGACAGGAGGAGATCGCCAAGGCCAAAGAGAAAAAGAACGAGCTACCTCCGAAGAAGGAAGTGGATTTCTCAGCGCCACAACAACCCAATGAAAGCGAAGACGAGTTCATGAAACGCACCTGCTCGTGGTGCTACATTGGTGCCGACGAGGCATTCAATGAAACGCAGTTGCACTGTTCCAAGATTTGGCTTCACGCCCTTGTATACAAGGTTCGTTACCTCATTAATCTACTACCTCATGTATGTGGCGTGCATCTGACTTTGTTTTTATCTACGATCGTAGCTTGATGGGCACGTGTTCCAAGTCCCTGAGCCTTCATGGGCGTCGCCATCGGACGAATACTAGGAACGCTAGGTCCGGAACGCGCTTTCAAGCAATTTTGGGTAGTCCAACTGGCGATTGTTGGTCGGAAAGTACGCGTCAGCGATCAGGTAGGTGTCGTCATCCGAGAGCTTTGGCTCGACTGATAAAACCGCATCCATGAACTCTTCTTCGCCCAGCAATCCGGATTTTTCAGTGTCGCGTTCGCGCAATGCCTTGCGTAATTGGTACTTTCGGGACCCAAACACTCGCTGGAGAAGCTCCACGACGCGGGGATCGCTTCGCGTGCTGCTGCTACTAGTACTATTGTTGGACACCTCAGTAGCTGATGGCGTTGACAAGGAATTGGATGACGCAGGCACCTTGAGCGCTGGGATCTGTTGGGGGAGCTTTGCGCGGAGATCGAGGTGCTTCTGGCGGTGGAGGCTCGCAGAATTGGGCAGCGTCGTCTTCGTGGAAGTCGTCAAAATCAGAGCGACGCTGTTGATGCTGCTGCGATTGCTTTGGCAGTTCTCTATTTGCCGCAGAGGTCGAGCTGTGGCTTTGAAAGGCACGATCACAGAGTTTGTGGTACTCGATGCCTCCATTGCGGCTAAACATTGTCATCAGTTCCTCGAGGTCGTTTGCCGATAGGTTTACATGGTAGAAATGCATCATTTGTAGGAACACATCGCCCGGAACCAGGTCGGCATTCTTTGGGTCACGCGCACGCTGCAACGCGTTCCTCAAGTTTGGGATCTTTGTCAACTTGGTATACCAGCCATCGTCGTGGTTTGAGTGGCTCCCGTTGCGTCGCTCGTCAAGTTTCGCGATTGTGAGGACAAGGTCATCACAGAATTCGTTGTGCGCAATCATTACGTCGTCATGGTTTCCAGTGTCTTGTCGTCCAGCATCTCCATGCTGCTGCTGCGAATACCTTCGACAGATTGTGACTAGCTGTTGTGCATTCAACTCAGGGTAGAGCTTAATTTTGTGAAGTACGCGCTTGAGGTCGTCGGTGGAAATGACTCGTTGCCGACGTTGGTCGAGGTTTCGGTATTCCCGACGAAGGTCTGTACCATTCCGGCTGAGAGAGATTGCGATTTGTTGCAGAATCGCGCGAATATTCGAGTACAGGAACACGTCCGGGTGGCTTTCGCAATAACTCAGGTCTGCTCGTCGGCCACAATGAGCTCGAGGCGCTGATTTGGTGAGAACTCGAAGCGCACGATCGCACCGACGTAGAAATCCGACGCGCAGTACGCCGATCGCTCCTTCTGATTCTCTCTGGACATCGTGCCGCCATTTGCAGCGTCCAGGCATTTGCGAAGCCGGCCGCGGTCAAGGAAGCGGCCGCCAGTGACCCCAGAGTTTTTGACTCGGGGCTCAAACACTGAGAGCGTGTCGTCCTCGAGAAAGTACGTCAATGTGAACTTGCGATGGTAGTTCATGTCCTCTTTCCTGAGTCCGTGGAAGCACACTCGGAAGCGGAGTTGCTTGCTGTCCAATGCGTCGGATTGGTGAAACTTGCTCGACTTCTCCTGGTTGTCTTGCACATGTGCGTCGAGACGCTGGAGCATCGCGGAGCCGAAGCCACCAGTGGGCTTGAACTCATTGCTTTGCCGGCTCACCGTTTGCTGCAACAATTTCCATTTGGATGGTTTGCTATTCGTACCGATGGGTGCAGCTTCACACGGTTCCTGGGTCACGCCGTGGGTTTCCAGGTAGTAGTCTCGCGTGAATGGATCGCAGTCCTCGAGCAGAAACTGCCGCGAAAAGATGGACATGTACTCGCCGCAGCGAAGGTCTCGGTCCGTGAGCAGCCTTCCTTTCGGATGCTCGAGCAGCGCCACTGGCGTCGCCTGTTGTATTTTATCCTGCTTCATCACTTTGCGCCGCGAGAGAAGCACCGCAAAGTGGTCTCGACCCACGCGCTCGCGCTCTTTCTTGGGTTCGACGATCTCGATCGTATCGTCACACAAGTAGTAATGCAAGATGTACTTTCGCGTCTCGGGGTACAGCGGATGCGGGTCCTGCCAGGACAAATAGAAGCGCAGCACCTTTTGACTGTTCTCGTGGAATTTGCGCACGGCCTCGGCCTTGCTCTCGACGATGGCCGTAGTCTTGGCGCACAGCTTGGCCTTGATGGTCTCGATCTCGTCCACTTGAGAAGAGTAATTGTCGGGGTATTTTCGCGGCGAATCCAGCGGAGCGTCCATGGCTTCTTCGTAGAACGCGCGTGTGACTTCATCGCTGTCGACGATGTGGAAGATCCGGCCATAGAGACGCACCTCCTTTCCGATGCGGAAGTCGTCGGGTGTGAAGCTCATTCCGTTCGGTTTGGTGACGCATGTGCGCTTCATGAACTCGCCCTGTACCATGCCGCTGTTTTCGATGTGAGGCTCCGAGATCGAGATCGTGTTGTCGCTCAGGTAGAAGCAGAGCACCACGCGCCGCGTGCGCAGCGTGTCGTAGCCATTTTCCTGAAAGTACCCGTAGAACCGCAGCACTTGGCGGTCGTTCGTGATCCACTTGGGCTGGATCGTATCCACTCGGTACTTGGTACTGGTAGCCCCCGCATTGTTGCTGCTCTTTCTGAACCGCGTGTCCTGATTCTTGGAGCTGTTGCCGGTGCCACTCAGATCGTAAAACGTTGGCTCTTGAGGAGCACTTGCGCCGCGGATCTGGCTCAACTTGGTCGTGAGGATGTCCTTGGCCGTCGCGAGGCCATTTGCTTTGCCGATACTCATCTGCTCCAAGATCTGCCGCTATCGGAAGTCGGCCTTGCTCGTGTCTTGGTAGTGGGTCGACATCATCCCCGGGATCAGCAGCACATAGTTGCGCTGCATGGTGCTCTCTGGGATCAAATTGTCCCCGTTCGACGTCGCCAGGCTCGAGGCTCGATTTTCCTTGAACACCTGTGATGATCGGAGCCAAACAAGGAGCTGCTTTCGTGAAGAAAGCCGAGCCTATTGCTGCACTTGCCAGCCTGCTGCTTGCCTATTCTTAGCCGAGACCAACGTGCTCGCACTGTGATGACCTGGAGACTTGAAACGGCATGCATGAGTGATCTGAACGGCTCCTTGTGAGGCCACTTGCAATGAGAAGATCACAAAGTCACGAGCAATTTGCTCCATAGCCGAGCGTCAACTTGGTATGTGTGTTTGCTTAGCAGCAACGAACGAATGGACATCGGGTAAGCAGATCAAGAAAGAGCGGAAAATGGAGAATTGGAAGATATATATTTAATGAATGAATGAAGGGATCAAAGGCTGGCTACCAGTGCTCGCTCGTCTTGTTCCTGAACGGAGCGAGAAACAACCGAGCGCGTTGAATCTCCGCCTTTGGTCATCAGTGCACCCACGAGGAAAAAGGGAGATTAACTATACACTTTATTCAGCTTTCTTGTTCTTCTTGCTCTTCTTCTTCTTCTTGTCTGCAGCAGCGGCGGCAGGGGCTTCTTCCTCTACTGGAGCTTCTGCCTTCTTGTCCTTCTTGGACTTCTTGCTCTTCTTCTTTGGCTTCTCCTCCTCTTCGTCGTCCTCATCTTCGTCGATGGCGGCACGCTTCTTGTCCTTCTTCTTGCTCTCCTTCTTCTGATCCTTCTTCAGTTCATCAGACACAAGCTGCATGACATCAGCGTTCTTACGTGGCGCCGCACCGCTTTCGTAGAACGCAAGACGCTCCTCCACTTGCTCACGCATCTTGTCACCGTACTTGGTGGTTGGTTCGTCAATGAACGAATCGATTCTGGACGCGATCGCACATTTGTTGGCCAAGTATCGCGAGATCCGACCTTTGTTCTTGGCAGCAGCGCGGCCAATGAACGTCGAGTGGAACAACAGACCGTACTTTGGCGTGTTACCGCGGGTCTTGAGCGCGCGGAAAAGCGCCTTCTCGGCACCGAGGATCTGCACCGTGGACGCTGGGCACTTGGCCAAGTTGGTCAACGAACCAGCGTGCGAGATCAAACGCGCACCAACGGTCTCACCGATGAGCGACGCAAGGTTCGGCGCGACGGTCGACATCTTGGACACCAAGTACTCGTGGAGCTGGCGACGGTACTCGGCGAGCTTGATGAGACGCGTGGTAAAGTTGTCGACGTTGATCATGTCGATCTCCGACATGTCCATACCCATGGACGAACGTGACGCGTTGAGGATCTGCTGAGCCTTCTCTTCGTCAAGCACGATCGACTTGAGACCGTCAAGCTTGTCTTCGGTCAAGGTGCTACGGTTCTTGATGAACGACGCGAGGCGCGCGTACACGTAGTTGTCGTTGACGATCTTGACAAGCTCTGGGAAGTGCCACGAGTACCATTCGCGCACGCGCATGGCGAACGTGTTGATGTCCTTGTCCATCTGATCCAAGAGCGCGATACTCTGGATGATCATGTTATCAGCACGGTTGACGTTGAACTTGACCTTGGCACGCGAGTAACTGTGACCAAGACCGAGCTGCGCCTTGCCCAAGTTGCCATTGTCGAGCTCCTTGACAAACTTGCTGAAATGGAAACGCACGCCACGGAGGATCTCGAGCGTCGTCTCGTTCGAGTTGCACGGCGCCTTGAGCTCGTCCGAGATGGCTTGCGACAGGTTCTTGTCCTGGATGCCAAGGGTGAACTTGGCCTTCTTACCGGACTTGACCTTTGGCAGGTTCATCTCCAAAAAGTTCTTGAGGTCTTCGCCCAAGATCCCTTCCGAGATGTTGTTGATGTTCTCGAGCGCATTCTCGGCCGACGTGAACGGCTGGAACGCCTTGAGCTTGACGATGCGGCCGAACTTGGCCAGGTCGGTCACCGACTGCTGCACCTCATCGAGCAGCACGCCCACTTCTTCGTGTTCCACGACTTCAAAGAGCGCGTAGCCCGAGGCCGACTCGAAAAGCACAAACTGATTCACACCCTATGCGTCATCATGGTCACCAAAGGAGCAGGTTTGCGCAGCAAGCACAGCGCACACAGAGCAGCAAACACACACAAAGCAACGGCATCCGTTAGTACTGTTCCGTTTCTATTGGCGCTGCATAATCGCAGCAGTATCCGCGCAGCAGCAGACGTAGGCAGAGCAGGCGAAGAGAGGCGACGGCACTCACCATTTTCGCACTCGTTTCAATTTTGGAGCACCAACCGAAGGGCTGCGGCGAGCTTCGAAGGCAGCGTGCGTGAGGTTTTAGTGAGGTTTTACGTCTCGGCCATCCAAAGGACTGGCGGGCGATGACTGGTGCGCTGTCCCCTTTCATAGGTGATGCATGACTGATGTATTGGCTTAGAGAGGGAGGTTGCAGGTGTTACAAATGGACAGGAAACAGACACAATAATCCCATCCCCTCCTATTTATGATCAAAGCTGAGTTTATTTGTTCAAAGAGGAGAGTAAGGGATGTTACACATTGACATGAAACATTTGCATTTGTGACCGCAGCACATGAAACGGCGCGATGGTGGTTGGATGTGGGAGAGATCATACCGATGCAGATTGCGGCCGCTTTGCGCATGACGGCGACGCTGCGAGAGAACGCAGCCATCACAATGGATGCTGGTGTTCTCTCTGAGACGGAGCATTGCCAGCTGCATCCACGACAGCAGAGCAAAAGAAGCATGGCTGCACTCGAGACGCGTCGGTGACTGGGTGCGACCGTCAAAAGTCTCTTGGCAATGAGCTCTTTTGCGTTATCAGCGTGCATCGAAAGTGATACTGCGGGACCGTGACGACAGAGTGAAAGAACGAAGTCCTTCACCATGATGAGGCTGACTGCATCGCTTCTATGCAGCAAATATCGTGTTCCATGAGGGGCTTTCAGGCTTTGTTGCGACTCACTCGTCGCTTTGGAGGTGGGTCCTCCACTGCATTGTTCAATTCAAAAGCAAGCAGCAAGAACGGCCACTCCCCCTTTGGAACTCAATTCAACTCAACTCTCATGATGCTGTTCGTTCGCAGCTGCATCGCACTATTGCTGCTTGCGACCAGCAGCCTCGTTGCGGCGCAGAACAATACCGCGCCGTCTCAAGAGCAAGCAACGGTGGCCAACTCGGATCAGACAACAACACCAGCAACGGAGCAACTGAGCGGCGTTTCTTGTGGGCCGCGCATCCGAAAGTCCTGGGACAGAATGCTTCTCCAGGAAAAAGAAGTGTACCTTCGAGCCATCCAGCTCTCGATGGACAACGGACTGTACATCAAGTTCGTGGAAATCCACACAGAGCAAATGACGACAGCAGAGGCGCATCGCACGTGCATGTTCATCTACTGGCATCGCTTGTTCCTGCTTGGTTTTGAGAACATGCTGCGATCGTACGGAGGTGAGTTCTCCTGCATCACGGTCCCGTACTGGAACTACGTCGACCACAATGACCTCTTTCTGAGTGGAGCCTGCAGCAGCATGGAAGACTGTGCCCCGATTCTTCGTGAGCTCGGCGGATCCCAGGCTGGTCGGACACGGACAGTGGAGATCAACGGCACGCCAATCCAGGGAACATGCGTCACGAACTATCCGGCTAACCACTTCTGTCAGTCTTCTGCCGTCCGCGGAAATCAGTGTGCTCGCTGCATTCCACGTGGAGACTGGACCACTGCGGCATTCCCTCCTACGACGAGTGTGAGCTCTCTCATGCGCCAGCTCTTCTCGTCGCCCGCGATCGCTTCCGTGGCAGCCAATCTGGAGCAAGGCGTTCACAGTAGGTGTGCTTGTACCCTCTTTGTTGGATCTCGCCACCCTGTCTGACTCATTTTTCTGTTGTTTTGCTTGGCTACCTAGACACGATTCACAACTCGCTGGAAGGCGCGATGAGCAATTTGGAGGCACCAGCCGACCCGATCTTCTTCTCGCACCATGCCACGATCGACTTGCTGCACACCATTTTCTACAAATGTGCGGTTGGTAACACGGTTCCAATGCCACTCGAAGCGAAACTCAGTGATCCTCGCCAGTTCACGCAGTGTGCCAGACGAGCCCCTCTCGGCCGCTCTGTTGATCGGAATGTGCTCCTCCCGCAATCGAGTGTGCTGGTCCGAAGCGGAGGCCAGTTGGAGCAAGCGCAATCCGTGTTTGAGGCTCAGAATCCGCTCGACCCGTTCTTTGCCCCGCTGCCACAGGAATATTTGAGTCTCTCGGATGTTCGCGATATCGGTGCATTCAGCTACAACTACGAGATCACGGGGCTTCTTGGAAACATGTACACGACTTGCGGTGGCTTGGTCACTACTCGAACTGGAGCGCGCGACATCAATCGGGAACTTGCCTCCAAGGAGATCAATCAGAACAGCTTTGTCGAGGCCGTTGTCATTCCCAGCGAGACTTTTAGCGGTTGGTACAACGAAGCGCTCGCCGCCGCGGTCAATGCGACGTCGCTCACAGAGTCGAGCCAGGATACTGCGTTCACGGATGCTCTTGCCGAAGTGGAAAAGATGACTTGCGTCTTCTATGACGAATGCCGTGGCAAAGTGCGTGACTACAACGCTCAGTTCCGTCAAAGTTTCCACACGAATGGTTCCACTCCATGCAGCAAGATCATTGCGGCCATCAGCAGCGGCCAGGATCGCATCAAAGTTCGTGATTGGAGAAACATCTTCCTTCGCCATCTTGAGTGCGATCATGCGTGATCATGGACGACAAGTGTCCAAGCTGTGCTCTAATGTGAAGCGTCTGTGCCAAAGACATCGAAAATACCTGTCAGTAACCAGTAATGAATAATGCAATGATGAGTTTCTCAGTAACATGTGCTTCTTGAACTCGACGCCGATAAATGATCAGGCTTTTTCAACAACGTTCACGAAAACCACTCGATTTTTTCTTCTTATGGTTCTTCTACAACTCCTCCAGCACTTCTTCGAAGAAAGTAACAAAACTGGAATCAATTTGCTCCTCGTCTTCTTCACTACGCGACTGGAGGCTGAATCGTTTGATCGTTCCAATAATGGAGCCGTTTCCCATATCCATCACCAGTTCTACACTAAACACACACTGCAACTCCGTCTGATCAAGCACAGCGTAACCAATGTTAGCCCTTCATGAATTGCACGAATGATATAAATCGAACATAGTAGCAAAGTGCTCACTCACCATTTCAGCAAAAAAGTAAAACTTGAATAGCTGATTGACCGAGCCGCTTGCTAGACACATCATGCAATTGTTGCCAAACAGCTCAATCACATCCTCTTTCTCTGGAATATCCTTGACCGAACAGGACAAAGTCGCACTGTGCAATACACAAACGCAATTGTCAGATCACTGCATGTTGGTCACAATGTGATACCTGCACGTAATACTTACATTTCTGGCGAGCTGGCCCAAAGCTGTTCAAACTTGGCTGCTTCGATAACAGGATTAGGAGTCAAATAGTCGCGGGCCGACATCTGGTCATCGTCTTCTTCCTCCTCTGTATGAGCTTTGCCGTTACCCGCACCATTGCTCTGCTGTTGCGAGTTTTGGTACTTTTGCTGTTGTGCATTGTACGATAGCTGCGTCGTCTCTTGCGTTTCGTTCACCACGATTTGGTTCTGCGTAAAGAACTGGTAGATCTTGTACTTCAGGATATCCATAATCAGCAAGTGGCCATTATCGTACAGCAAGTCGTTCACAATCCATTTCAGGGTCACCGTCATATCGGATTGGCCCGGCATTACCATGACTTCAACCAAGAAAATAGTGCCATTGGATTTCTGGAGATAAATCATGCAAGTAAGATCACAGGTCAGATGTCATGCCTCCAAGTAAAAAAACAATAAACAAAAAACTCATGCTTGACGAACCTGCTCCGCAAAGAACAGCCATTGCTGCTGTCCTCCAACTTTGCCGCTCGACAGATATTTCACCCGAGACGACTCAAGATGGGCTTGCAACGCAGACGGGTTGAACGATCCGATGAGCTCACTTGACCACTCCTCGCTGTTAAAGGCACGTAAACACAAATTAGGTGACAGTGCGCGGATATTCCAGTACAACATGGCCAGCACACTTACGATTCGTTGGTTGACTCCCACAAGTCCGTGAACTCATTCTGGTCCAGCGATGGGTTTTCATCCAGGAAGTCTTCTGGAAGCACTGACGGAAGCGGTGGACTTGAGCTTTGCGACATCCCCTTGTTCAAAAAATCGAAACTCGTGGCAGAGTGGCCAGACGGACGGTCCGTCATGCTTGTTCGAGACGAAGCATCATCATCACCATCGGTGCTAGAAATGAAACCAAATGCTGAGCCTTTCACAACTTCGTCTTTCTCGGGAGCGCCATTCGTTCGTTTAGTCATGAAGCTAAAACCGGAAGGTGCCTCGTTGCCATCACGTGTTGACGCTCCATCACTGACGGATGAAGTGCTTTGCATGTAACGCATGTTTCCGGGGTAGCTGGGCGCGGCACGACTGTTCTGCCAGTCCACACTCGGTGGTACATATCCGTTGCTCTGGGATTCGGACCCTTCGTCGTCGTATTCGCTGTCGTAACGGGAGTTCATGCCACCCGCAGTACTCCTTCGAGAGGGTGATATTCCGGACTCACTTGAGTGATCAATGGAATCGGATCTGTCAGGCTGTCCATGACCCGAGAGGAACAATTTCTTGCCTTCGTCACTCAACACGCGTTCGCGCGTCACCTTGTTGCTCGATGTTGGTGGGCAGCTATTGAGACTGTCATCGCCGGAGATTTCCAAATCGGAGTCTTCAAACTGAATGTTATCTGGATCCAGTCGCACCGCCGCCATGAGTTGCAAAATCTATCGGCAACCAAAAAGCATCAGGGGTCAACGATTTGAGCGTGAATAATCGGAAAATAGATAGACTATACGAATACGTAAAAGGATCTACCTTCCGTGCATCCGCTCGATAGATGCTGTCGTATCGCTGCTGAGAAAGATGGGTGATCGTTGCGAGATTCGTATCGAACTCCTCAACACACAAGTTCTGCTTCAGCAGCGTCATCGTGGCGACAAACGCATTTCGATGCACCTATCATTGACATAGGAAAACATGATCACTTCAAATTCGACAGCAAATCGCAAAAAAAAGATCGATAGTGCATACATGCGCAGCGTAAAACTCGTATCTCGCTTGGATTTTCTCCACCAAAAAGTCCGCAACTTCCTACACCATCAAAAGCACGATCGCATAACACTGTAAACGATGACACGCGCAAAACAAGGCAGATATGACACACATAAATACCTTCTTTTCGTCGTCCGACAATTCCATCACGGCTGTGACGAACGCGTCCATCTTCGCATCGGTCATTGTACCGTAGCAAACGTCGTTCACGAGCTTCATGATCGGTGCTGAAATGCGCGGCCGCGACGGCAGCTTCGGCAGCACGCCGCTGATGCTGACTTTCGGTGGACGCAATTTGACGCGCCCCCAGGATTTCTTTCTCGCTGCACTCTCGCCTTCCGCGGACGCACCTTTGAGGATGTACATGCGAATGCTTTGACCAAATTTCACCACGTCGCCCTCTGCAATTCGTGCAACAAGACAGCAACATTTAGACAATAGTCATAATGCATTCCAACATGACAAAGGAAGATGCGCTCATACCGTGCAATAGATAAGGGTCGTGGGGTGGAATTTTCTTCTTGCCAACATAAGTACCGTGTCGTGACATCAAATCCACGATCTAGAAGCCAACAGCACAAGGTTACCAAAAGCCACACAGAGAACACTCATCAATGATCAATTGCCACATAGAAAGCAACACATATGATGCGCAATCGTACATAGATCCCGCCCTTCTCGTCGTGAATAATCGCCGCGTGCTTTCTTGACACCGACGGGTTCCCGAGCACATGGTCGCAGTTCTCCTGGTCGCGACCAAACACGTTGACCTTCTTGGTCGAGATCATGTACGTGGCGCAATGGCGCGAGTCGCGGTACGCTTCCAGTCGCGCATGCTCATTCTGCTCCAGCGGCGCACAAGCCCTATTCCACAAAACCATACAGCACTTTGTCAGAGTCCGTACACGGATATGCCCATTTCGCCAATCTCCATGCAAGAGGGGGAGGGGAGGGGGGATGCCCACGGCGGCTTACCATTCCGGCGGATGGAAATCGGCCGTGCCCGAGCTCAGGAACGCGGCGCGCGAGGGCGTGAGCACTGGCATGGGCTCTCCCATTCTGCCTCGTGTCTTGCTTGCTTCTCCGCGTCGCTGCAGAGTGACCTGACCACGTTTTTCACCACGCGCGCGACGATGGGACGGCGTCTGGTCTCAGTCTCGAGAGCGTTTCCTGCGGCGCCGACTGCCACGCAGATGAAGACAAAGAGAGAGAGAGAGAGAGCGCACGATTGTGGCACGCGCGAATCTACGACCGCGTCAACGTCTCTACAATTCTGACTGTCACTTTGTAAGCCCACCCTCCCCTATGACAGATGCTTGCTTATCCCGCGTGTCCCGAACAGTCCCGAACGCAGCTCTACCAATAACATAAACCAGAGGGCATTCATTCTAGAAGGTCTTAAAAACAGCAAAACGGTAGATGCGACAACTCGTAAAGTACTATGTTTAGAAGGTTTATCCGGCGTACCGCCACGCACTGGATGCATATCCATCTATTGCTGCTGCGATCCAACAAAGAAAGCCCTTGCTGGACGCCTTATCAGGCAGCTTCAAGGTCCATCGACGGCGGCGCGACGCCGACATAAGGGCCCTTGCGCATGTGCGCGCGCAGCTTCTCGAGTGTCACAGCATCTGCACGCAATGCAAAACGCATCCATCCATCCACAAGTCAGCCAACACAATACAAACAAGCAATAAACGATCCAAAGCCACCAAAGCAAACTGACGTACCGAGCTTCGACTGGAATGGGGACGCCATCACTGCGTCGGCGACGGCGAACTTCCACTCGCGCGCCTCTTTCGTGGGCTCCGTGCTGCGGTCCATGAGGAACTCGAAAAAGCCGCCGTACGAGAGCAACGCGCGCATGCCCCACTCGTTGTTCTGGGCGGCGACCGCACGCAGCAACGCGAAGATCGCGCTTCGGAGCTCCTCGAAAGGCTGTCGCAACACCTCCATCAGGTACAACAATGTGGATTGGTTGCGGCACTCGAGGCCCAGGCTGTTGAATAAGCGCTCGTGGAGTGCCCAAATGCCCGCATTCTCAGCCGGGGTGTCTTCTGATTCCTGCGTCAAGCGAGTCGGCGCACCAAGGATACGAGCTAACGAGTGGAAGCAGTTCGCCTTCACATCCATTTTCGAGCTGGATCCAAGCTGAAGCCACGTTTTGCATAAACTCGTGTGCTGCAGCAGAAGGTGAAGCTCTGCCACACAATGAAGAGTAAGTCAATACCTGCCGGTACTGCTACAGTTGGCACAAAATAAGAGACTGTTGGAGATGCCATGCACATACCTTTGTCGGACGACGATCCAAACGCCGCCAAGGCATCCATTGCTGCGATCTGCTGGAGGGAATCTGAGTCTTGAATTTTGTTCTCGATCGTCTCCAGGAACGCCTTCGAGAGCACAGGATCGCTCCAGTTCCATGATTGGACATTCAACTTGGCTGCAATCGCGGAGACCTCCCCAATGAGTCGAATCGCACTTCCTCCGACAAAAGGATCTACCGGTCCGTCATCACAAAAGTCACAAAAGTTGAGGTTAGCATTGCCTTAGAGAAAGAGCAGAACTGACTTTACATCTCACCTTCTGACATATTCAGCAGCGACTGGAGCGCGCCTGTGCCACATTGTCCATTTGACGTTAGCAAGTCGATGTTGGAGTGAGAAAGCAGCTAGAGCAACTCACCGGATTGAAAGATGTACTGAATGCCGAGTCTGGTGTTACACAGATTTGGGATCAAATCGACCACATTCATCAAGAAAAGCGGGTCATCTGACTTCAAGCAGTTCAATATCTGTTGCAAATGCACGACAATATGACTTTAGCGCACTCAATGACGGAGCACTCGACACTGCAGCACAGAAGAAGGACTCACAAGGTGAACAGCGCCATTCCCGATCGCATGTTCCATTCGTGCATCACTTTGCTGACAGATTCGGGCAATCACTTCAAGGTAGCGCATGTACTCAACTGAGTTCTCTTCAATGTCACTGTTCACGCATCGCGAATAGATACAGCAGTGAGTAAGCATATCGCGACAATGGAAAGCTTCGACTGACCTATCAAAAAGCAGATCATCACAGTACCTGCTTTGAGCCTTGGTTTTGAGGGAATCAAGAACAGACCTGAAAAATTCTCCTTCCGGAAACCGTGCAAACTGAACGTGACATCGTTAGATACAGTGGGCAGTCGTGCCAAAAATTGATTTCCGATAATGTACCAATTCGAGGACGTTAGAGGCTTTTGATGCCACTTCAGCATCTTCATCAGCAATAACGTTGCAGAGCTCATCGATGGCAAGAGGATTCGCCTAATGCACGCACCCACCACAGCATTGTCATCGCCGTGAGTTGCACCCTGTGACTGCCGAATCGCGTAGCGTGTAATACAAGCAAGCTTTTCAAACGTACCACAACTGACACTTGCTCAAGTGTTGGATTTCTGCCCAAATGGACGGTGAGCTGGTTCACGGTAAGCACTCGTGCTCTCTTTTCAAAGTGCGACAGCCCAGCGAGGAGGAAAGGATTGATCTGTGAAGCGCAAGAGACATGTCGGTCATTATTATCAGTCGTAGTGCATATCAGACAGCTTTTCAAGGCGCACATTGGCAAGAGCACTCACATCTGGCTGGAAGAACACGCCATCACTACCGTCCGCTCCAAGCACTCGATCGATGCACGAGCAAACTTCTTTCACCTAGCAGACGCAAAGCACCACACGTGTAGTCATACTCAATTAGTTGCCTTTCCTCCAAGAAAACCCACATCACCACATGTTGAACGCATGCATCGTACCTGCTTGTCATCGGAGTGATCGCTTGCGTCCTGGAGGCATGCAAAGAGCGCGGCGATCGGAACGTGCTGCAGAAAGTCCCGCACGAGCTCCTGCTCTTGCGGCGACGGCGCGATGCTGCCGCTCGTCGCGATGTAGTTCTCCTGGAACCGCAGGATCTGCTGCCATACTGCGTCGAGATCCATGTTCCCGTTCTTCTTCTCGAAGATTGTGCTTGAGTTCACCTCACCGTGATCGCGACCATCACTCTTTCTCGCAGCAAGTTGACACGTGTCGTAAAGCGTTGGTATATGCTATGGAGCGTCTCGACGATTGGTTTCCTGTGTCGTCACGTGTCGTTTCCTTTCTGAGTGCGTCCTGCCTCTCTTTCGCGTCAAAGTTGAACTTGCAGCAAGAGGGGGACAGAAATCCAGGAGCCGCGGCGCGGATGGACGGCCGCGTCTGCGCTCATTCGACGCGTTCTGTGTACAGGTTCAAGCGCGCCGCATCGTTTGTTGCTCGCAGGAGAAGGGGATGTGCGGGCTCCGAGTGCACGCGCACAGACCAGCCGCAGGCATAAACCTGCTGCCATGTGCGACAGAACTACAGGATGCGCATTGCAGGGAAGGGACGGCATGCGCTCGTCGGATCCTGGCGTTGGCGCGATGTGCGCAGGTGAAAGAGTCCTCGATTTGGATCTGGATGAACATCGGCAGAATAGCCGCGCCACAAGATGTCTGCAGCCATCAAATGAGCTACAGCGCGGATAAAGTGTCCCTCACGCACAGACACTGCAGAAGTGGCGCTGTTGCGTTGTGCGGAGAGTCGTCGCGAAGGAGAAATCTTGTTTGCCCAGTGAGGAAAGCACCTGACAAAGTGGAGTGACGCAGCATCAACTTTGCGGGTGGCAGCTACGACAACCTCTTGTGCGCATCACATCAGCTCCAGGACTGTATTGCATCCATACACAATGTCGCTCCCCCACAGGTTAAGACCGAATGCAAGACTGCGTGTTGACATGGTGACTGGAAGGTCGGCGTAATGTCGGGTGCGCGTGCATTGCTGGCGTCAAATGTTCTCGTGTTGTCCTCGGTATGTCGATCGTGCACGGCTTGGAGGAGATTCAACGGGAATAGTGGCTCAAGTTGATTGATGCCACTGATGGAAATTGACCGGCCATCTCTGTATGCTGTTTACAAACACGTCGCTGCCGATTAGAGGCACCTTGGTCAAGCTACGTACATATGTGGCTCAGGTCAAGACGCTTGTGACACACCACAGCATTATGATGTCCATTTCAGTAATCTTGTTAGATGTTTACTTTAATGCAACAAGTTGTTGAGAATCAGACCTCGATACACCGAGTTGAAGCAACAGTGTACTTCATGCACCATCAATGCTACGTCCTGTACAAGTACAATAAATCAAGTGGACTGGCCACTGAGGCACACGATATCTGGATCTGCTGACAGAGTGGCTCCAGTCCAATTCCAACTCACCATGTGTCGGTTGGATACATGCGCGAACGCTTGAACTCATCTTAAGGTGAGATGATCCCAGTGACTGTTGTACTGAGGCACCTGTACTTCAACGCAGTCACCCCAAAGTCGGAATTCTAAAGTCCGGTGCCACATCGGGCACAATGTACAACCCAACTTCGAGGGCTGCTTTTGCTTCGCAGAAACGAATGGAACTTCAACACAACTTGATTTCTACGAGCAGTCTTACTCTTCTTGGAAGCTTTAGGAGAAAAGATCTTCCAACAGAAAGTGCCGACGGCATTCGGCAGCGCGCAGAAGATGGTTCGGAGTCCCAGTGCCAGTGCTCTGCCATGCTGCACCCTTGTGATCCTCTCTCATGAATCAAGTAGCTTCAACTTGCAATTATCAATGTTGTACTTTAGTGAGGATACAGTCCAGCACACCTCCTTCAGTTTTCCAAGCAGCCGCTGAAGCTCAACAGGGGCAATTTGATCAGCCGCTCAAGCCACAAAATCTACAACGTGGCAACGTGTCCTCTCCAGCCTACGTACCCTTCCTCGAGTGGTTTCGCTTCGACAGCTGCATGCCACTACAGTACACTTTCATGTTGTAAAGCAGTGTTCAACACTGTTTAGTTCTCCATGTGTGCACTATGCAACGAAGTACTAAACCGTAGTGTGTTGCATGCTGGCACCAGATTGACTCCGGTGTGCGCCGCGACAAGAGCAACACTGAGCAGTGCACTTGATTGTGCTTTGTACTGAGTTTGACCCAGTAAAACCCATCGGGAACAGTAAAATCCCATCCGAATCTGCTTACTGCACGTCGAGCAGCATTTGCGTCTGCTGTTCCACCAACGACTTGTTGACAGTGGTGGAGATGCGCCGGCTGACCGACCACCCATCTCACGTGAGGGCGTCAATATGTCAACTTGAAGTAATGCAAGGAACAGGTTTTCTGAGTTCGCAAATCCGCATGGTGCTGTTGGGTGGGCTTACTGCCGAAATGCGCAAGATTGCAGACACCGAACCACTCCTTTGCTCCAGTATTGACGTTATTTCTGCGGTGCAGTCGCTGGCGAGCTGTGTGAACAAACGTCGTGTCGCTTGCTAATTGCAAAGTTCCTTCTTCTCATGTAAAGAGACTGCGGTAGCTTGCCCTCTCTTGCATGCAGTTTACGGATTTTGTCAGTGCGATTTCGTGCGATATAAAAACACTGCCGCGAGCTGACGCTTGTTTTCTGTCCCGAGACAGAATAACCGCGATGTGTCAACTTGAAGATGAACACGGGCTGAAGCTGCGCCGTGAACATAGAGCTGCGCACTCCTGTAGATGAGGGCGAGTGGATCCATGCATCAACAGCTACGGGACAAATAAATCAAGTAGCGCACTCAGATTGGCGTTGACCTCAACCCTGTGACACAAAAGATGTGCTCTCAATGAGTTTAGTATGGACGAGATTAATAATACAGTGGGGAGACTGCCGGGTGTTCAGGTGGAACGAAGTCCATGCACCGTGTGGCGCTGATCAACAAGTGAGATCACCCCAGCAAGCATTCAGAGTCTCGCGCTAATCGCTTAGTGTCATTAATCAACTCGCGCCTTCGAAAGCACCTCCAAGTCAAGCACACACGCATCGCAAGAGGTTTTTCGACATTGGCGACTTTAGCCCCAGATGCCGTCCAAAATGCTCGCCATGATGCAGGCCGTGGTGGCATGCGTTTGCCTGCTAGGTGCTGTCGTCGACGCTCAGACCCTCGTGAAACCAGATGACGGCACGGGGCTCCACGTCTACTTTCGCACCGGATGGACGGCTCCTTACATCCACTACAACGCCGGGTCGGGGTGGACCACCTCTCCAGGCGTCAAGATGACTGCGAGTTCCGACTCCAGCTTCCCGGCTAGCCTCGGTTGGTTCAAGTTTGACATCTCTGGAAGCTCCCTGGAGTTTGTGTTCAACAACGGAAACGGAGTGTGGGACAACAATAACAATGCCAACTACAAGGTGTCAGCTGCCGGTACGTGGTCGCTCACGAGCACCGTCAGCACGCCTCCAACGGCAGCCCCGACCCCGACTCCAGCTCCAACCCCCGCTGCAGTTGGTGCCACGCTAGCAAAACCAAACGACGGGACGGGAGTGCATGTGTACTTCCAAAGTGGTTGGTCAGCTCCATACATTCACTACTCGACGGGATCAACGTGGACCACGTCTCCAGGTGTCAAGATGACGGCTAGTACCGACAGCACGTATCCTGCTGGCCTGGGCTGGTTCAAGTTCGACCTTGCCGCTCCAGCCGCGTACCTTGAGTTTGTGTTCAACAACGGCAACGGCGTGTGGGACAACAACAACAACGTGAACTACAAGCTGAATGCAGCAGGAACGTGGACTGTGGTTAGCAAAGTGAGTGTCCCACCGACGACGACTCCAGCGCCAACGCCTTCCACAGCGGCTCCTACCCCGACTCCAACTACCACTCCTACTCCAACGACCGTTCCTCCAACTGGACCGTGTACCAACTACAACGGACTGGACTCGTGTCAGTCTGCTACTCAAACTGCCTACTCTGACTCGGAGGAGGTGAGGAGATGGCAGACTCCTCCTCGCAACGCCTCCGGCTGGTCCGAGGGGTTCCAAGACTATCGGTACGTCAGCGTCAATCGCAATTACTTTGCAAATGGCAATGACCCTCATCATGCTTGTTTCCCCCTCTCCTCTGTAGATCTCTCACTGGCTACGCGCACGTCGTCTACAACTCAGCTCGTACCTCGGCGACCGTGACTGTGCGCACTTACCTCCGCGTGGACCCAGCCACCGTCTCTTGCTCTTACATTTTCAACGGTGCAACGTCCTCGTCGGCCACCTTCGCAGCCACAACTTCGCTCACGGCGGACTTGAACATCGTTGTGACGTGCACGCAAGCCAGCAGCGGAGAGAAGTGGACGCTCGAACTCGACCCCGTCAACTTCGTCTGGCAAGCCAACCCCGTCACCACGCCAGCCGGATTTGAAGGTGGCCAAAAGGGTGCCATCGTCGACTTGTTCGGATGGCCATACGCTGACATCGAAGCCGAGTGCAAGGACTTCCTCGGCAAGGCTGGCTACTTGGGTGTCAAGATCAATCCTCCGCAAGAGTCTGTGCTCTCGGATGCCTGGCCACAAAACGGAGAGCGCAACCCATGGTACTTTGTGTACCAGCCAGTGAGCTACCGTCTGCACTCTCGCATGGGATCACGTGCTCAATTGCGCTCGATGATCCAAACGTGCCGTGCCAACGGTGTGCGTGTGTATGCGGATGCCGTTGTCAACCACATGTCTGGCGGAGGCAACGACGTGAGCCTTCACCGCAACCCGAGTGGAAGCTCGTGTACGTACTGGGGTGCCAAGTCGAGTGCCAAGGGCTCGCCATACTACACGCACAACTACCAGTACGCTTTGAGCAACTACACTGGTGCTCGCCCAGCCTTGGAGTTCCCAGCCGTTCCATTCGGACCAACAGACTTCCACTGCGAGCGCACCCTGAGCTCGTGGAACGATCCACTGCAATTGGAAACTGGCTGGCTCGTGGGATTGACGGACTTGAACACGGCCAAGCCATACGTGCGTGAACGTATCGCCCAATACTTCGTGGACTTGCTGGGCATTGGCTTCAGCGGTTTCCGTATCGATGCCATGAAGCACATTGGACCAACCGACACTGCTGCGATTATGGGCGTGTTCAACACTTTCAT
Source organism: Globisporangium splendens (assembly GCA_006386115.1). NCBI lineage: Eukaryota > Oomycota > Peronosporomycetes > Pythiales > Pythiaceae > Globisporangium > Globisporangium splendens. Next base: position 102,300 of record VFIW01000043.1, on the reverse strand, counting down.
GGGCGGTAGCTACCCATCGGACTTCATCATGTGGGGTGAGATCATCATGGGCGGTGAGGCTCAATTGCTCGCGTGCAATGAGAACTCTGGATACAACTTCTACAAGGGTCTGGACGCCAAGTACGCGGCTGCTGGTATCTCAGCGACCGACATCGCGAAGCTCAAGATCTGGTCGTCGGACTACCCGAAGGAGATGCCGATTTGCGGCTCGTGGATCTTGCCAGCGTCTCGCTTCGTGATCCAGAACGATGACCACGACCAGCAGAACCCAGACTCGACCTCTCGTGATATGGGCGACAAGGGCTCCATTCTGATCAAGGCTAAGGATGTCAACGCGCACCGCAACTTCGAGGTCCAGCTGTTCACTCGCCGCGATGCCGACTGGAAGATCCGCGTCGTGTTGAGCTCGTACACCTGGTTCCCAAATGGCGCGGCTGGGTTCCCGGATGGATTCTCGGACTGCAATAATGGTTTCGATGCGTCAGCTGGCCAAACGTGCACTCGAAGCATGCCGTACGAGAAGGCGTTCCGAGCTGGCTCGTGTGGTTACACTGTTGAGGGCTTCGCCGGTGGCAAGTACACTCGCGTGCACCGCGACTTGTCGATCGTGAACGCCATGCGCGGTTTCGTTGGTTTTGGCTCTGTGACGGCGGCTCAGGTTGGGATCACCGGCTCGTGCTAATTTCCAGACCACTGAAAATGCGAGACGCAGGCTTGATTGTATCGATGAAATTGGTTCGAGTTTCTTGCACTAAAACAAGAATAAGAAAGAAAAAATGAGTGTGAGTTTCATTCTACGAGTTCTTATCCCTAGGACGTTTTGATCGACATGAGCTCGTAACTAGTCTGAGGTGACTGAGTTCCAAATGTGCTTTCCATCTCGCGCTGACTTGGCGGAGATGACCCCAGCGGCAGCAAATCTTCGTGGCCAGGAAGGTGGAACCACTCCTCGTCCTCGTACTTCTGCTGTTGCTGGCGGAACAGCAAAGGCGATCGGAGCAACATGCCGACTGCTGTCCCCGACACAAGCGCCATTCCCAGTGTGACAACGATCGCGAGCAGTTGGTAGCCTCCTTGCTCACGCGCCGATCGATGTTCACGGGCTTCATAGATATCGGTGAGGACATTGCCGTAATTGTCATCCGACAGTGCCATTGTCGCAAACGCACCGGCCAGTCCACCAAGGACGCCCGGCATTCCATGCAGGTTCAGGATTCCGGCCGAGTCTGACAGCCGAATGCGACGCTCCAACGCAGGGGTGAAGAAGCGGTACCCAGTGACCGAGACAACACCAGCGACGAGACCAACTGTGATTGCGCTCGCTGGGTTGAGTGCAAGCTCACAGGCTGTCCCCATTGCCACTCCACCTGCAAGCGTTGCGTTTTGCAGGTGCACCATGTCGAACTTCTTGACAGTCGTGAGCACCTGGGTAGCCGCGAAGGTCGAGGCACAGGAAGCAGCAATCGAGAGTAGGGTGTTCACGATCGCACGCTCCTGGCGGAAACCATCGGAAGGAACCATCGCAGCGTTGAACGAGGGCCAAAACATCCACAGGAACAGCGTTCCGATCATCGCGAAGATGTCCGAGGTGTACCGAGACGTGTTGTGGTGTTGCTCGTGCGAGGGTGGCGCGCCGATTTGCAGGCTCACAGCCAAACCAAAGAACGCTCCGAAGGTGTGAATCACCAGCGAGCCACCGGCGTCGATGACCTCCAGCGACTCCATAAGAATCGTCTCGTTGATCGCGTAGAAAACGAGCTCGAAGAACGCCATCCACAGCAACTGCGTCGGCGTGGTCTTGCCCAGAATCGCACCAAAGCTGATCAATACGGCTGCTGCTGCAAAGTCGCCATTGATCAGCGCTGGGATGTCGATGTTTGCCTTCGGGTAGTGCTTCTCGCCGACTTGGTGCGCCATGGTGACGGTGATGATCCCCCATTGCAAGGCCATCACGCCGACGACAAAGTTGAGCGACACGGCACTGAGGCTGTACTTGCGAAGGTACGTCATGAGAAACCCAAAGCCGACGAAGATCATGACGTGGACGTCCATGTACATGGAGTAGTAGCCATTGGCGCGATTCGGACTGTCGGAGGCTTCGGCAGACTTGGGTGTGATGGTGTCGAAGTGAATGGCGAAGAAAATGAGACAGACCAACTGGAACACGCCGAGCGAGAGCGCAAAGCTCTGCTCCTGCGGCAATTGGAGCATCGTGGGTGTGATGGGCGACTGCAGCGAGGGGCTGGCAAATTGAGGAGTGAGGTGATACGGAAGCGAAGCTCTCGCTCACTGGAAGCCCAGGCAGAGGCAAGAAGGACGACCCAGAGACAGACAGACCCCAAAGTGCAACGCGATGAGGTCGTCTTTCCGGTGCTTGGACGCTGATCTTTCCAGATTCCCCCCGCTCTATCCGTTACGATCGCACAAACTGCATGGTGCAAAAAAGATCGCGGGGCTCAAGTGCAACCCACCTCCACTCGTTCTCTTGAATCTGGAAAGGCAACCCTAAGTATCACCCGATGACTAAGTTCCCAAATGCCACGCATGACCCTTCATTTTCGCTGAACTGCAACTTCAAGCGAGGCGTCCTGGCCAATCAAAACGCCTCGTCACAGAGCGTGCGATCGTCCACCAGCGAAAATGAGCCCAGCACGCATTCACGTAGCAACGGGGGAGGTTGGCACTGTCGCATGGATGAGGTCAGTGAGCGCCATTCCACGCAGCACGTCGTCGCCGTCGGCGTCACCGCCACCCGATGCTGCTGGTGTGACATGACTGCGCTTGGCCCGCACCAATCGCGCGATGAATAAGACCCCGACAGCTGTGACGCAGAGACCGCAGAAGCCAATGAAGATCCAGACTGCGATCGTCGCGCCTAGATCGGCTGGGTACTGCTGCTCCGTCGTCATGAGCTCTGCGTAGAATGGACCGGTCTTGAGCGAGTCTGAGTCTACATACCCGTTCAGCTTCTCCAGCACGAGCTGGTCGCTTGTATTCGCTGCGGCAAAATCCATCCACACGGTGATGCACTCACCGCTGCTGTCGACGCACGCAGCCCTTGTGCTGTTGACGACGTACATGACGTCGGAGACTGGGCCGAGGCTCAGCTTCGGGTACGCTTTCCCACTTGGAGTCGTGAACTCGTTGCTTGCCAACATGCGGTACAACGTTGATACCAGCGTCGATGCCGAGAACGTCGAGCTGCAAATTGCATTTTGTACACTGGGAAGGCACTTGAGACGCACGGCCACACGGCTGAACTCAGGCTGTTTAGCTTTTGGGATCAACATCTCGTAGCCGACTGTGTACGGTTGTTCGCCGTCGTACACGTCATTCGCAACGGGATGAATGAATACGAACTGCGGCTCGTACCAGTTTAACATCGTGAATGTAAGCTCGAGCGGCTCGATTTGGAGCAACGTCGCATCCTGTTCATAGGAAATCTTCACCACCACATCTTCGAATGGAGCAGAATCGAGATAGACTGAGTAGTTTCCTGAAGGTCCGCTTTCTGGGACTTGAATCTCGCTCGCTGAAATAGTTACACCAGGTAGATCATCGTCGACGACAGCGGCTTCGACAGATCCCGTTGGAGAAGTCCAGGTTGGAACATGGTGGTGTGGCCACTCTGTGACGACGTTGCTGCTCACAATATAAGCAGCTTTCGTGTACGATAAGCTTGCCGGAAGCTTCGCAAACCCTTGCTTCAGCTGCTGGTTGTCCAGTGTCTGGTACGGTGTCGTCGCTACCACGGTGTCCTCTGACGCGACGGTGAGACTGACCGCAAATGTCTGGTTTCCGTTGAAGAAATTGTCATCCACAGCTAAGAACGTGAGATTTTGAGGGACATTCCAGTTGGTTGGTGTAAATGTAATTGCAGTGGCGACAGTGAACGACGAAATATTTCCCGATTCGTACGATGAACCAATGACGACACTGGTGGTATCGGACGCATTGGAAGCGTCATAAACCTCCACGGCTGAGTTCTTGGCTTCGACAATCGCCGACACGGATACATCAGCGACAGGCTCACTGGTCAGCTGGATCTGAATCACACTGCTCTCGCCGTATAGGTGCATCCGTGAAAGGTGGCTTTGAGGAGGAGGCATACTGTTCGGATCTGTCAAGTCTCCACGGATCGCTAGTGGGAATGGGATTGTCTCAAAGCCCGTGATCTTGACAAACGGTGCTGTCAGGCATTGCGTAACTTCGTCGTAAGATTTCTCAAATGCTGCTAGGACAGCTTAGACGGAGAAAAGGTCAAGGTCGTTCACTGAAAGGGTCTGGATCCCACTCGACCTTATCCCAACGTCAAACGTCTTGATATTCTCCCATGCACTGGAAAAATCACTGGATGTATCCCCCACTGCTGTCGACGAGCTCCACCAGAGACTGAATCGCTTGAGGTACTTTGCTCCCAGCATGAGCGGAATCGTGATGTCAATGCTGGTAATTTTCGCGTCAGTCGGGAATTCTGCCATTATCCACGCACTGCCAGCTTCCAAAGGGAGCGCACTGGCATTCAAGATGCGAGTCTCCCAGTTTGTAGAGCTCACGCTTTTAAATGAAGTACCACACTCTGTCACGCAATCTGCGTCAAGACGAAGCGAGGTATTCGAACTGCTGCAGCGATAAAAAGCTGGAACGAGAGGCGCTTGGCACACAAACACAGGGGCGTCGGGGAAATTTCCACTGCCTTCAGCAAGCCCCACTTTGTGTGTTGACAGAACTATCTTGTTCTCCTCATCTTCTAGGATTCGCAGAGTCTTGATGCCTGAATCGTTGAAAAAGGTGTTCTTGCACAGAATACTTCCACTCGGGTCTTCCGGATCACATTTTGAACCCTCATTAAAATCTGGATCAGCACTTTCAGGATAATGATTCACATGGCCATCGTGATCGCCCATCGCAACCGCATCATCAAACACTTTAACACCGACTACCTGAGGGACTCGCCAATTCCCAGATGTGAAGAGCAGCTCTCTTCGACAAATCGCTGTGGAAGCATCGCACTCAGGGGTATCGCCGCTTACTCCTGGTAAAACGAGCTGAAGCTGATTCTTTCCAGCTCGAGCCACCGATGGCGATGGCATAAATCCTCCGATCGATACTCGAGCACTCGCAAACGCTTGCTGGTAGATCTCGACCTCGTTGAGCATAATGCTGTTTTCCCCTTCAACTTGAAGCAAGACATACCGAGCTGTAGGTGGCGTAGAAAAGTTCGCAATAAAGCGATCAGACCCAAAAACGCCATCTCCTCCGTTCACGTGCCATCGAAATGTGATTGTTTCCGCGTCAGATGCCTCGAAAGATCGAGTTAGCACGCTAAATTGCTTGGCAAAATCCGCTCTCGCTTTCGCACTTGTAAAACCAGTCAAGCCATCGTTCGAGGACGATAGCGGGGTACTGGACAAGAACACCCAGAACAAGGTCTTCAGCTTGGAGTCGTCCAAAGAGGCCGACGATGCTCTCTTCTTTACTGTGACAATAATGTCTTCAATAGCGCGAACAACACCAAGATCTGCTTGCCACCAAGGATAGCTATAAGTGGCCGCAGACAGCGCGTACGTTGACGACAAACCGATCTTGGAGCTGGTTATGCCATCCGCAGCAGCCTTTGCATTTCTAGGGCTGCTTTGAGCGACTGACGCCGTGAGCGCAAGGTTCACCGTTCCGGACGACGTTATTCGAAGCTCTGGCCGCAGCTCACTATCGGCATATTCTTTTGATGCCAGCACTACCTCGTCCACACCGTTGTAATTGAATGCTGCAATCGACCTTGAATATACAAGGAAAGTGATCGCTTTTGGTGGCGATTCTGAAGTGACTTCCGACAGAAACTTGTTGAGGGCATAGGTCACATCGATCTCAAGCCAGCCAGAAGTAGGAATGTACGTGTTGCTGTTCTCGTCGAATTCCTGCGATGGATAGACTGCTGTTTCTCCGTCCGACTTGCTGCTGATCGTGTCAATCGTGGTGCCGGGAGGAAAAAATTGCGGGAGACTGGTAGCATCGTTCATTATGGAACACGCACCTCCATTCTCCAACGTATCGGTACAGCTGGAGCGAAGAAGGCTTTCCGACCAGTCATTGGAACTTGTCATCAAGGATGTAGTCACTCCTACGCGGACACCTCCCAACCCGCCATTCTCTCCACCAGACGCACGAAAGATGCGCAAGCAAGCCGAGCCAACTTGAGAGCTTCCTGTGCTCGACATCACGATCGGATGCACGTTGAATCGTAAAACTCCCACACTCTTTATCGTGTGCTTGTCAGTGCTTTGCGATGAGTTGCTCGCGACTGTTATGGTCGATGCTCCGCCAGATCTGCTGCTAGACGCCGGAGGGAAAACCAAAGTGGTATCTGCCTTCGCTTCGAGCACAATCTCATGAGGAGAGTAAGTGCCAGCAGAAGGCTCCCAATGCATCGGCTCGCTCCCCAAGCTGGCTGAATAAATGACTTGCTCATTTTCCCCGGCACCTTCTCGAATACTTGCAGCGGAGGAATCTAGAAGCACCACTGCTGGTGGAAAGCGCTGTACGAAGATGTAGTTCATTGGCATTGAACTTTGGTCGTAATCCGTGTCACCTTTGCTGGTTACGAAAACCGGGATGGAAGTAAACTGGACATGCTCTGCGTCAGCTTGACCACCACTTGGAATTCCCACTATCTGCACGTCGAACGTGTCCGTCCAATTCAACGGAGTCACAATAAACGACTCTGGCTCGACTGCAACGCCAGAATTCCTTTCTGGGACGAATGAGACGCGAACGGTATCCGTAGGCTCGGACGTGATATCAACCTGAACAGTAGCGTTGCGTCCATTTACCCGGACGCTAACGTAGTTATCTGGCACATTCGCGCCAGATCCATGGGGTATGCTTTCAGGGTGAATGGACACTCCGGCATGGTCATCGTCGAAAATGAAGACTGCAATCGAGTCCTCATTGACTGGAGCAGTCAGAACGCCTTCGGGCTCGGCCCACAAATATTCGTGCATTGCATCTCCAGTCTCGTATTCTCCTCGCGGTTGAGTAAATATTCCCCAACTAAGAACGCATCCAGTTGTTTGTGGGTCGATTCGAAACGGAGAATGATAGTTCAAATCGGTGCTGTCGAAAGAAAATTTAACCCGAGAGAGATGAAGTCCTTCACTTTTGTTGTTCGGTATAGCAGTGACTTGGACGATCTGGTTTTCATTCCAATTCGATGTCGAGAACTTCAACGCTGCAGATGTTAGCGCAAGCAACCCAGATTCGTATGTCAAAGAAATCGTCACATCAGCCGATGGTTGTGAATTTAGCCTCACTTGAAATTCGTCGTGCTGGCCAATTTCGGATATCGATAGGCTCGCCTTCGCCACAATCACAGCAGGATCGCCATCATCAACAATGGTTACAATAGTTCCAACGTTGTCTAAAAGGGCCGAACTTCGTCTTTCCAGCGCCATGTAGGCATCACGATATCCGTACCATTCGCTCGGGTGCTCATAATCAACACCAAGATGGGCTCCTCCAGCCACGTTCTGCAGAATGACCTTGAAGACTCTGTCCGGTGCTTGGAATAGGTTGTCGTCCAGAATCGAGATGCTCACCAGCTTCGAGATTTCATCCTCAGCAAACGTTACTGTTGTAGACTGGATTGCAGTGTACGCAACACCTTCTTCTGCAGTGCATCGGCTCATGTGGCTGCATCCACGGGCTCGAACTACTCCATAATTGTACGCGAGGTCGTACCGACTCTTTCCAGGTAGGATGGTTCCTGCATAGGTTGCAACGTTGACGGTAGCAATTCCACTCGCGTAGGTATTAGTGCCTGTGGGATCAGGTATGCCCATGCGCACGATTTCCACTGTCACAGTAGGTTGGTTTTCAACCACCTCGTAAGACGGCACCTTGAACGATAGTGTTCCAGCATCTCGATCGTCAACGACGTGCATCCATGACTCAGACAGCACACCAATGCTTGCTCCACCCTCGACACTCATCATTTTCACCTTGATCGCTCTTGTTTTCGATTCGTACTTTTTGTTGTTAAAGATCTTCACTGCGAATGTCTTCTTGGATTCACCATTTGCCCAATTCAGTGGCTCGGATTTTGCCAAGTAGTCGTATGCTTGACTTTTTCCTTCAGTCGCATTACTTCCACCGGATGCACCGACAGTAGCGATGACAAGACTCACTAGCATGCACGAAGTGGAGGACGTTCCTTGATCTCGATGAACCATCAGCACTGCTGAGCCATTGTCTTCTCTACAGTAAATATAGGACGATGCAAAATTGAACACCCCAGCGTCTCCGTCGTCCGCAATGAAGACAACAGTACTCCGAGGAGCGCCGCACTTCGCCACACTGCTCATCGGATCGCTGGCTTTAGTCGGCAGTAAAGAAGATATCTCGAGATAGAAGAACTCTTTGGCTTCGTAGACTGCATCATTGATAATCTTGAAGCTGATGAGCCCTTCGCGCTGATTTGCACCGAATTGAACTTGATCCACTGAGTCAATCAGCACGAAGTTCCTGTTGTTGACTGCAGTCGCCTGCGTCGGATTGGAGAGGCGATAGGATACCGTGACTGCACCGCTGGCGCCTCCGCTTCATACTATCTTAACTTTCACAAGACCAGCATTCTCCAAGAACGAGTAGCTGCTCGAGCTAAACGAGAATATGCCAGCTACAGTGAATACACAAAAACACATTAAAGACCTAGCAGCTTGCAAGGTTAGAGATAACATATCGACGGTACAACTTACCATCGCCTCCGTCCTGGATACTAATGTATGCAACCTTTGTTGAATCCGGTAGAGTCACTCCTGCACTCGGACTATCCAGGAAAGCTTCAAAGCGCTCATCTTCTTCATACACTCCATCCGAAATAATGGTTACAAACACTGTCTTCTGATTTTCCGACGGAGCAAATACCACTGGTGAGGCTGCCAGTGGTGTGTAGTCGTCTGGGGCGGCAGCAGAGAGCACCTCTGCATCAGATGAAGCTCGAGTCGACACGTAGACCGTATCCGTTGCGATCAGATCTCCAGACTGCACGAGCGTCAACGAGAGCTGGACTGTACCAGGAGAGGTGCACGCGGAGTCGCACTCTGTGATCGCGAACGGCGAGGCGGCGTTTGTGAATGCGCTGCCGAAGCCGATCGTAGAGCTGGATTGTGCCGACCACGCCGACGAGACCAGCAGAAGAGCGGTCAGGAGAGCGCTCCGCGTTGCGCGTTTCATCTGTGGCGCTCAAGGTGCTGAGGGTGAGGCCCACAGCGCAGTGGCTTATGCGCGCAAACCCTCCTAGCGACCATCGTAACGGCGCTTCATGTGCTAAAAGTGCCAAACGAGTTCAATTTGGCTGTTTCACACCAATAACCATCACTCTGTTCAACTGATAGTGTAAATATGCATTAGTTGTTTGTCCAGTTTTATAATAACTTACATTGAACCATCACTCCGGACTCGATTACAACTCTTTTCGTAATTTTCAGATTGTTGCGCACCGGCTCTTTTTAGTCACTGAACCATCACTCTGCACCAAAGAAAGGCAGGTACACGTTGAAGTGGACGCGGAGACGATCGCACAACGCCGCGCATGGCGTTAAACGCGCTGCGAAGGATGGTGTCCATCTCCCAATTCGCTGCAGTGTGTTGCAAGTGACACCCAGGCGACGTGAGCTCCCCCCACCACCTGAACCGACTGCACTAAGAGAGCATTGCAACGAGTGTTTGTGGAGCTGTTTCGAGGATACTGGCAGATGCCTGGTGGAAACAGCGTTAGAGAATAAGCGGCTTGCAAACCAAGAGCGCGAGAAAGGACGGCAAGAAGGAACCCAATGCAGCCGCGCACTTTCTCGAGCCTTGCCTTCATCTTGAATGGTGTGTTTCGCTTTGCATCTCATCACTTTGGATTTTCGCTTCTTCCGCGCAAGCGCCTCATCGAGATCAAACGCTTGCAGACAAGACGCTGGAACAAGCAGTTAAAGCAGATCTCCAATCAGCCACAGCGACAATGCTACCTGGAGCTCCGCGCCAACTTCTTCCTCCTTTACCGAGCAGCGGCTGGGTGCCTCGTGAAGAAAACTCGCTGTTTGCGGACGCTGCCATCACCAGCACACACATCAGTATGACAGATTTACTGTCAGCGCAGCCACACTCGCACTCAAGCAGCTTCTTTCTGCCTCCTGAGACTGATAAGTTGTAAGTCTCGCTTTGAGTGCTATTCCTGATTTGTGCCGATTGAGAGACGCTCTGACTTGTTTTCTAGTGCTCAGAAATCGGAGTGGGATGACGTCCTTGGCTCCGGCGAAAGTTTGGAATACGTCAGCCCTGATTTGGACGGATGCTTGCCTCTGCATCGAACATTCGAAGCCGATCAAGAGCTCGAGCTTACAGGATTCGAGTTCCTTCACAGCCCTCCATTTCCGTTTACATTAGAGCCCGAGCAAGCTGGTCCCGCACGTACCTTTCCTGACAACATGTTGGAGGGTACACGGAGAGGAGCCCAGACAGCACAGCGTAAGTCGCCTTGAGTCAACTCGAACCGCCCTCCTAGCAGCTGGTGATCTTGCTGTTTGATAAAGCAGGTGCAAAATTGCAGTGTGCCACAGCATTAAAAGACCGAACGTCAGAAGTGAACAATCAGTCGCTAGCATCCGCACCGATAAACTCGAGTAACTTCAATAAGCGTGCTCTGCATCCACTGAATCCGAACACGAAGACCTCAAACAGCGCCGCCAAGAGCGAACCCGAAACTCAAATCCACGTAATGATGAGTAAAGAAAACCTTCCGCAGATGGAGGATCGTTTGCATCGACCTCCTCAAAGCACCGAGAAGCCAAGAAAGGGATGCATTCCCAAACGCGATCGATATTCGCTGAACACTCCGACCCGTCCAAGCGAAAACCCAGGCGCACGGAAACGTTACCACACAGCCAGGAAATCAAAAGACTGCCTCATCCCTGGTTGTGCAAAAGGAGCTCGATCCAAAGGGCTCTGCAAACGCCACGGCGGCGGCAAACGGTGCACGCACTCCAATTGCACACGAAGCGACCAGGGAGGTGGCTTTTGTATTGCTCACGGAGGAGGTAAAAATCGGTGGTGTGTCAGGGTGTGAATGCTTTCCTGCATAATTGCTAACGAACCGTGCTTGTAGGTAAGCGTTGCGCTTTCGCTGACTGTAAGAACTCAGCTCAATCAAGAGGACTCTGCAAGAGCCACGGAGGTAGGAAACTACAAGTAAGCTGCAAATGACATACAACGCGCTAAGTATATGTCATGCCTGATGTAGGTGGAAAGCGCTGCACAGTTCCTGGTTGCATCAAAAGCAGCCAAGAAGGAGGACTTTGTCGTGGTCACGGCGGCGGTAAGCTGTGCAAATCGCCCCAGTGCGCAAACTGTCGAGTTCACGGCGGCTTTTGCGACAGCCACTCTGCAGCTCAGCCGAACTTTGACAAACACGCTCAAGAACGCAACAGTATCGCGAATGACGTCGACCAGGTTCCTCTGAATGTAGCACTATAGCTTAAAGACATACAGACAACACGTTGAAGTAAGTATCACTGATGGTGGTTCGAGTATCGCTTTTCACAGGGAATGCTGTTGACGCACTTCGACAGGTGTACCACTTTACTGGTACACGCTGCGTCCTCGATTGGCGCCAACCTGATTCCCGCCAAAACTTTCGGCGGCATGTTCTCATGTCGCACTCGCTGCTGCTGAGAGCCATTTTGGAAGACGAGCGAGTCGCGAACATGACGCAAGTGAAGGTGAGCGAGTAGGCGCGAGGAATAGCGCTACATGCGTGCTGCTGCTGGTTGCTCACGCTCAGTGTCGCCGCACTACTGTGTTGTATGCTGTGTGCGTGTGCAGTGCAAACGCGACGTGCTGCTGCAGGAAGCTCTTGACGATGGAAACGTAAAGCACACGTCGCTGCTCGATACCCTGCAGCTGAAGAAAGAAATCGGCAACGCGCGCCTCGTCAGTGGCGACGCGATGGTGTGGGTTGGTCAAGCGAAGTTGACCCAGAAGGATGTCGACGTCGGAGCCACGCGCGCGAAAGAGTTTCGTCTGGAGAAGGGAAAACGGTCCTTTACGTTCACGCTTGAGATGACTGCCGAGTCGAAACAGTTTATCGACGACCTGAAGGAGCAGATCGACGGGAAAATGGGCCTTGATGTCAAGAAGAAGAAGCGTAAGATTCGAAAGCAGCTTAATCAGGCGACAGGGTTCACTCCAGTGAATACGTTGAAGAGCCCCATGAAAAAGCCTCCGTCGACACCAACCAAGCTGCCTGCGAGTGCAACGAAATCGCCACGGCTCGCCAAGCCGCTTGAATTTTCCGTTGCGCCAGTGTCAGAGACCTATCAATCGTACCCATCACCCTCTCCCTCGAAGTCTCCATTCCGCTCGCCATTTCGCAAGAAACCGGTTCCGAGACAAAGCAATTTGCCTTTGAGTCCGACGTTGACCGATCCGAAGCTTGCTGCTTCCCCAAGGGTTCGCGAATGGCTTAGTCCCGTACGCTCACTGAAAATGAAGGCTGAATCCACTCCGCCAGATGTCAAGAGGCAGATTGAAGGCACTCCGAATTCGACAACCTCATCAAAGGAAGGAACGCCTGGGAGTGCTGAAGTTCGTCATGCGAACAAGCGCGTCCGCTCTTTGCAGCTTCTTCTTGAGGCATCTCCTAAAGATACCCAGCACCAGTCGACGCCACCCAAGCCAACTCCGGTTATCACGTCGCCTTATTTCACGAACGTGATGGCGAAGAAACAGCCTTGGAGCAATTCAGCGGTGGGAAGTGATCAAACCAAGGAGTCGACTAACACGAACAACAGCAACAGAGACGATAACCTGAGCGAATCGACCGACCATGAAAACACTCAAGAATTCGAGGAGAAAGAACAGAGTACTAACCAGTCTTTTCCAAAGAAGAACATTCGTGGGCTCCAGAATCTTGGCAACTACTGCTACATGAACTCGATCATCCAAGCAATGACAGCTCTGCCAGATTTCATGGCTGGCGTTCAAGATGAAGATTGGCTCTATCGAGTGATCCGAAAGAAGATGAGCGATGGTGGGAATGTGAAAACTATCGACCAAGTGAAGGCTGCTTTTGAGAGCTGGAAGACAAGTGACGAGAGCAAGCCCTTGGCTCTGCATCTGGCGCTGGAGGAGATTCTCCTGCAAATCGTCGCAGGGCAAGATGCGCCGATCAATCCCGAACCGATCAAGCGTGTGATGGGTAAAAAGAACGCGATCTTTGCCACGTAAGTACTATTCCATTCAGTCTGGTTTTGCTGATTATTAGAAAGATAGCAACTGACCTACTTGATACCTTCCCAGGCATTTCCAACAGGATGCGCATGAATTTCTGCTGAATCTGGTCAACGAGTACGAGAAGGAGCTGGAAAATGCGGTGAATTGCACTGTAGCCAAAATCAAAGACGAGGCTCAACCACCCACCAGTCCTGCTCCGAAGAGATCGAGTTTGCTAAACTTCTTCAAATCGGAACCAAAAGCAGGAGCAGCAAACTCAATTCAAATCAAGGAGGGGGACAGTCCAGCCGAAGATGAAGATTTGGTCGGTCAACTGCTACCCGCAAAGTGCTTCCGAGCCGAACTGTACCGCACACTTACGTGCAGTTCGTGTGGCTACAACCGGAAGCAAGTGGAGAGATTTTATGATTTCTCCTTGGATCTGCCATTTCGAGAGCCTGAGGTGGTGCCTTTACGCGAGAAACCAGCCAAAAAGCAGTGTTATTGCGAAGTTGATGCAGCCGTGCGGAATACGATCACAGAACGAATTTACAATTGCGCCAAGACCGAATGCAGTTTTCAAGAAAAAATTCCGACAGATATTACAGTCCAACCTTCGAGCCAGGAAGGTGTGATCGGAAGCTCTGAGACTCCACCACCAGCAGCGGACTTTGGTCGCAATGGATCGCCTCAGCAAATCATTGCGCTAGAATCGTTGATGGCAAAGCAATTTGAACCCGAAACACTAGAATTGTCGTGTGAGAAGTGCAAGACTGGAAAGGAAGCAGTATCTGCCTATGCAGTGAAATCCCTGCCATCGGTTTTGGTCATGCACTTGAAGCGATTTGAGGTCGACGCCAGAACTGGCAAGTTGTACAAGCGATGCGATTTGGTTGAAGCTCCTACCAGCATTCGTCCAAAGTACATGATCAATGGTGCTTCAGAGGAGTCGGATGGGGAGGAGCAGCCGTACGAGCTCAAGGTAAAACTATGCCGGATGGTATGCTTGACATCTCATGACCAGCGACTGATACCTAGTATGTGTCTTTCTTGTGCAGTGCGTTGTGCACCATCTCGGGAGAAGCATCGACGAAGGTCACTACGTCGCAGATGTCCGTGAAATGGCCGACAAGTGGGTGAGGCGGAACGATACGCACGAATCTGTGGTAAAGTGTCCATGACCTCTATTCTGTTTGCTAATCTTGAGTTGGTCACTGACGTTTGGTGGTGTCGTTGGAAATGCACAGATCAGCGAGGACTATGCGCTCCGAGCCAGCCGAAGCCAAGAATCTTGCTACATGTTGTTTTACGTTAAAACGGATCCGTCCGCCGTTGACGTCACCGACAAGGAGAACTTTCCACTCGCGCGCTCTTCGGCCACTGACAGAGAATCGCAAGCATCATCATGAGCAGGATCTGGAAAATGCGGGATAACTGTTTTCAGCTTGATGGATGTCATAAATCTCCGAGCTTCTTGCTTTCGTCGTTTTGTTATCAATATTTATCATATTAGAAGAAAAGAAGAAAATAATAAACATGTGCACCTTGCTTCTGCTGTGTGTGTGTGTGTTGTTCGTGTCGCCTTCTCCTCAGAAGTTTCTGCGAAATAAGACGACGAGTGCTGCTTTCGCGGCACGGCGCATTTCCACACGGAGCACCAAGTTGCTGTACCTCTCTCTATGTCTACATTTCACGTCAAAACTGCGCTTCCAGACGCACAACAGGGTGTAGCGTCTTGCTGCTCATTGTGAAATATTGTTCGGATTTGCGAACGAATCGGGAGATTCCGAGATTGGAATCATGCGCATTATAATGCCTAGACACCGAGACACAAAAACGACGGCGTGAGTCACAAATACTAGTCCAGAAATGTGAGAATGCGAATCACCACGTACCAACAGGAAGTGACAGTGCGCCGTATCCCAAACAGACTAGCCATTGCTGAAATGTGATGCTGCTTGTCTTGGTGAAGTCCCCTCCAAGTTCGGCAAGAAGAACTTGGATGACAATAGTGGTCAAGATGATGAACATGAAGAGGGAGTTGGTAAGAACGCCCGAGAAGACCCGCCAGTCGTTGTTTGTTCGCCGAGCATTGAACTCATTGAAGACCTGGCTGAACACGAACGTGTTGAAGATGACTGTGTAATGTCGGTAATCGTACTTGGCGCAATACGAGTGCAGATAGCCGAGCGGGTAATCGATGAGCTCCAGACCAGTTTGCTTCACATAATCTTCACACGTCAAGCTCGAGCAGGCATTGCCTGCTGCAGTTTTGCACGTGTCGTTAGTCAGCTCACTGAAATCGGATTTCAGGGTATACTTCGTCTCGATGCACACATTGCCTTCATGGAAACCAAACTCTTTATGACCGTGTGCCAACAGAAGAAACACGAGCAAAAGCTGAAAAGTTGCTTGAACAGCAATATTCTTCACAATGCCTCTCCCCAACAGCTTCGCAGTTTTCTTGTATGGCCGGCGGTCCAGCAACGCTTCTGTTGGAGCTTCAGTGCCTAGAGCCAATGCCCCCATTGTGTCCATGATCAGATTGATCCACAACATCATGACGGAGTTAAGTGGAGGTTCGCGTCCAGTGACTGCACTGGCAAAAGTGACCACGAGAGCGACGATGTTCACTGTGAGCTGGAGCTGGAGAAACTTGCGGATATTGTCGTATACGCATCGACCCCAGAGCACAGCTTTCCGAATAGACGAGAACTTGTCGTCCATGATAATGATGTCCGAGGCTTCCTTCGCCAGATCTGTGCCGGCGATACCCATTGCCATACCCACATCTGCCGTTCGAAGGGCAGGAGCATCATTGGTGCCATCCCTGTTACTCCAACGACTTCGGAGCGATCTTTGAGCATGTTGACCAAGCGAAACTTGTCATCGGGAGAAGAACGAGCCAGTACTTGAAGTCGCGGGAGAATCTTGTTCACCTCTTCAACTGTCATTTTACGGAACACAGGACCCTCCGGCGCGACTCCCTCAGATGTCATAATCCCGCACTGCCTCGCAATAGCAGACGCTGTGTGAATATTGTCGCCTGTGACCATCCGAACCATAATTCCAGCTCGCTTGCAGTCCTTGATTGCATCCGTAACATCTGGTCGCAAAGGATCTTGAATGCCGCATATGGCATTGACGATCAGCTCTTCTTCTGGAGCTTCAGTCATAGTTTGAAGGTCGCGAAGGAGAACTCCAGGAGGAAAATCGCGGTGCGCGATGCACATCGTTCGTAGCGCCGACTCTGCCATCTTGGTGATCATCCCATTTAGTTCCGCACGCTTCATACTCGAGATCTCGACCACCTTGTCTTCCGGGTTGATGAACTTGGTGGCGCGTGATAAAGCAACTTCAGCAGCACCTTTCGTGTAAAGCCGATGCCCACCGTCGCTTCTGTTAACTATAGCACTCATCGTTTTCTTTTCGGACGAGAATGGGAACAGACGATCGCCTCGGTTCGGCTGGAAATGCTGTGCGCGCAGCTCCATGTACTTGTAGCCCGCTTTATCCATCCAAATGAGCATCGCACCTTCCGTTTTGTTTCCTTGGACTTGAAAGGTGCCGTTTACATCTTTCAGGAAAGCACTTGTGTTGACTGCAATATTTTCTGCCAGTTCTCGAAACGCTTGCTGGTTTACCGGAAGCTGTGCTTGCTTTTGCTTGAATGCATCGTCTTTGAAGTAGTCACCCAGTACCCAGCCTTCGACAACAGTCATCTTGCTTTCCGTTAACGTGCCGGTTTTATCAGAGCAAATGCTGGTAACATTCTCCATTGTCTCACATGCGGCGAGGACACGAATAAGGTTGTTGTCTTTCAACATTTTCTTGGTAGAGTAAGATAGCGAAATCGTCACAGCAAGAGGCAACCCCTCTGGGATAGCAACGACGATGATAGTCACTCCGATCAAGAAGGTGTGCAGCACGTAGCCTGGCCACGTGTACTCTTCCTTTTTCGAATCCGAAGTCGCGTAAATGATTATCATCGCTACCATCGTCGCGATGGAGAAAAACATCCCCACGTAGCCAATCATTTTAGCCATATCTTCCAGCTTTTCCATCAGCGGAGTCGCCTTCTGTTCGCGGACATGCTTGGATTTGATTTTCCCCCAACGGCTCTCAGCTCCAACTGCAATGACGAGACACTCACCATGACCGGAGGCTACCAAACAGCTCGACAGCAAAAACGGATCCGATTTTGCGCTCTTGGTGACATCATCAGGTTCACCCGTCAAACTGGATTCATTGCACTTCAGGTCTTGGCCTCGGATCAGGACAGCGTCGGCAGGAACTTTGTCTCCCGTTTCGAGAATAATCACATCACCGACATTGATATCACCGACTTGAACTTGGTCGGGTTTCCCACAGCGGATCACTTTCACCAGTACATCGTCGTTCTTCGCACTGAGCGCACGAAACTGCTTCTCCCTGGAGTAATCGTTGACGGATGTCACCAAGGCAACGAGGATGACCCCCGTCAGAATCGCGACACCTTCACTCCATCCGCTCTCCGGATGCTCGATGTACCCGGTCACAAGCGAGGCAATGGCTGCGATAATCAGGATAATCAAGGTCGTGTCTTGTAAGCTCTCCAAAAACAAGCGAATGAGACCTTTCATGGGTGCGTCGGCGAAAACATTCCGACCGAAGCGTTCTCGTCGAAGCAAAAAACTCGCGTCGATCTCGCTTTGCGGTGATCCTTGTTCCAAGTTCACACACAGCAGATTCGCAAGACCTGGTACCCCTCCAATGCGCTGTAATTCGGCAATGTTGCCTTCAGTCATCTGATCTTGGTTTAGCATCCGTATTTCCTCCAGTGTGATCCCATAGGGGGACGACGGGGCCACTTTGCTTGCGCCGCTCGGTGCTTGGGTACTTGAACCTCGGATTTCTGATTCGGCGTGACAGGCTGAATAGGAGTGAGACCAGTCATGGTTTCAGCGATCTCTCTCTCTCTCTCTCTTGTTATACTCTCGTTTGAGACTCGCGCGTTGACCGGATTGCGAAATGAATGTAGCGCAAATCAGCCGGTATGCATCAGAAAAGTTGCCTCACTCCGTCCTTCACAGCCACGATTTTCGCTGTCGTGTTCGTTGAGAAGGTGGTCGGTGCTCCGTTCTTGCTTTCGTTGCTGCGCTGCGTGCACTCGTCGCCTTGCGCTGCGAGTTGGCTCGACTTGGCGTGGTGTTTCCGTTTTGCAGTTATTCTCCTCGGCGACGAATGCCTGCGGTTTCTCGTGGCTTCGCCTTTGATCGCTCCAGTGCGCTTGTGAGTATATGAATACCCACCTTCTGCCTGGACAATCACGCATAATTGCATGTGTGCTCCACGCAGAACCCTTTCAGGTGAACAAGGCGCAAGAATAGACAGACCTGTGCTGGAGATGCCTGTAAATACGCCACCAACCGCAGATCCAAATTCAAGACGCTGCGGATCTCCATTTCCGCTACTGCTCACTGGCACGAGAATGCAAATATAGCCTGCACAGCTGGTCAGACGTCGATCGGGCTGGGCTGCTATGGAGAGACGAGAATGCCTGTTTAAGAAGCAAACCGCACGCAGTACGCAGGCACTCCCACGTGATAAAGAGTCTGGAATGGACGCATTCATGAATAGACGTTGATAGATTAAAGATACCAGAGTCACGCGCTGTCCTCACAATGCTGCGCATGACTGACGCCAGCTCGTACGATGCCTGCCTCTCAGGGCGGAAGCCTCGCCTTACCGTAAAAGACGCAAACTGACTATGAAGCACGCCCACCTGTCATCACACGAAGGAGCAGGGGGAGCGGCGCCAAAAAGCGCACGCCAATCCGCTGGATGCATTTCCACATTCAGCCGCATCCTTCCATTTCTGCTGCCCAAGAAACCCGCCAACTTCAACTGCAAGAAAGAAAGAAGGGCGACATCGCATTTATGCCCAATAAGAGCGGGTTCCAGATGACTCACTGTACGAATTTATGGCCAATAAAAGTGCTCAAATATGCCTCTGTCTCTGGCGCATGTGCACATTATCACGCGCAACACACCCACAACTCGGATCTGCTTCACTTGCCCACGATGCCTCTCTGTGCCGCGTGCTACCAGACGAAAGGCTTCAACAAGTGCGTGCGTGGCTGTGTCATGGCTCCCTACGTCTCTATGCTGACGGCACGCTCTACCTGACTTCATTACGAATGCCTGCGTGTGCCATGACGCTGTCACAGATTCCACAGCGAGCAGAAGAAGCTGCGCCGCCCCGTGTGCAAGGAATGCTTCCGCTCCGGCCGCACTGCACTCGAAGTGACGCAAACGGAAACCGACACAACGTACGTTTAATATGCGAATGGAAGAACGATGCATTTCTGTATGCGTGAAGTTCACGTGTGATTTCATGTTGTATGGCAATGGTGCGTGGCTAAAAGCGATCCCAAGAAACCAACGTCGATTGACGATTTCCAACTGCTGAGTGTGATTGGTCAAGGCGCGTTTGGAAAGGTTAACTCGCTGTGACTTGCGGTGCTGTGCGGGCAGTACCTATATTGATCTGGCTGATGCCCGGCTCTTCCCTTGGCCATCAGGTGCTGCTTGTTCGCCATGCCACCACGAACAGAGTGCACGCCATGAAGGTGAGCCTCTGAGCGCGCTTGGGCTGGCTGTGTATATTCCTATTTTCTAGCTCACTCATGTCGGTGATTCTCTTTTGAGCAGGTTATTAGCAAGAGATTCCTCATTGAAAGGGAAAGTGTGCATTACATGAAGTCGGAGCGTGATGTGATGACAAAGGTTTCCAGAATCGCTTTCATTGTTCTCCACTCAGCATTGCGCTTTGCTCTAATGCTCATTTGTATTGCTGTTGTCAGATTCGTCATCCATTCGTCATCAGCCTCACGTACGCATTCCAGACCGAGTCCAAGGTAAGCACTTTGGATGAATTTACGTCTTGCCGAAGACCTACTGTTCAAAATCAAGATCGCTAACAACGACACAAACCTACGTCTCAGGTGTATTTGGTTATGGACTATCAACCGGGAGGAGAGTTGTTCTCGTACTTGCGAGAGCAAGGAACCTTCACTGAAGTAAGCGCCGACCATTCCGTACCTCTTCGTGTTAGGATATGGTTACGCACTTAGTCTTTTGTTGCAGGATGCGGCTCGCTTCTACTTGGCTGAAATGGTGTTGGCTCTTGAGCATTTGCACTCGCAGGGCATCATTCATCGGTTAGCTTGTATTGAATTTGACTTCGTGGAGCTGTAATAAGTCACCATCTTAACGTGCAATATTGTTTGCTGTAGAGACCTGAAACCGGAAAACGTGCTGATTTCCAGGGAAGGCCATGTGAAGCTGACTGACTTTGGACTCGCGAAAGAATATCGTGAGGTAAGAAAAACTCATGTCGATCATCCTCATCGTTTCCCCCAGATCACTAAAATCAGCTTTGTTTTCGTGACAGGGTGAAGAACTGCTCACTGTATGTGGGACAAAAGAATATATGGCCCCAGAGATGCTTCTCGGAAAAGGGTATGACTCGGTAAGTGCCCTACAGCGTGCTTTGGCTAATTCTGGAGTTACATAAACCTCGCTTCTTGATGCTCTAGGCTGTGGACTGGTGGTCGCTCGGGGCTTTAGCGCACGAAATGCTGACTGGCAACCCACCATTCCGATCGAAAAACTCGAGAGAGCTTCATACAAAGATTCTGTCGGCGAAGGTCTGAAGAGCACAATCTCATGCGAAAATTGAGTAGAAATGGTTTCCTCACTGATTCTCTCACTGACAACTCCCCAGCTTCAACTGCCAAGGTGGCTCTCGAACGATGCGCATTCACTCATCAAAAGTTTGTTGGAACGCAACGTGAGCAAGCGTCTTGGCGGAGGGAAATCGAGTATGTTCGTTGTCCGAGGCATTTCAGCGTTAAAGAGCCACCCGTTTTTCAAGGTACGCACGAGCAGCACATTTTGTCCCACCATACTAGCTGGAGTGAGTCCAATGTACTGGTACTTGCCGTTTCCGCCATCTACATAGGGCATTGACTGGAATGAGATCGAGAAAATGCACGTTCGTCCGCCAATGATCCCAACGGTTCACCACGAAGCAGACACAAGAAACTTCAGCGATAAATTCACGAAGCTCCCGGCGTCGGACCTTACTTGCGATGCAGTCGTGGATGAAGAAAACAAGCTGTTCCTAGGGTTTTCCTTCATTGGCCTGGAAAATTTTGGCGAGGTGCCTGGAAGATCTCGACGAAGCTCCTCGAATGGTGTACCGCTAGACAGCGTCAACACAGTCTTGCAGGCAGTCAAAGAACTTTCGGTTTGATATTTGGAAGTCTGTAACCAAGTAAGAACTGGGAACTACGCGTCAATCTCCTTGACTAAGCCGTTCAGACTATATGCAGAAATGGAAGGGAGGGGTATACACCCGGTGTGCTGCTTATGCCTCCTTTTTCTCCTCCAGCTTGGTTGCCAACGTGTCAATAGAGCGAAATTGACGAGTCCAGCGCGTGTTGTAGAGGAACGGACGCAGATCGAAGCGGTTGTCGTCTGGCGAGTAGTTTTCAGCGTGGTAAGATGGCGTCAGAGTAGTCATCTTGTGGCGATTAACCGAGTAGTAGAAGAAGAAGCGCTTCACCTTTTCAGCAACCACAGTAGGAGTCAAATGGTCCCACAGATGGGCAAGTTTGCGGAACATTCCGTACGGACCGCAACGATCAATCTTGCGCAGACGTCCAAACCAGCCGAGCTCTTCGTACGACATCCCCATGTCTTCCTCGTCCAGCTGAGAGTGGTCAGCGTCTTCGTCCGCATTTTCAGCACTTGGTCGCAATTCTGCAGTTGGAGGAGCTTCCACCACCGTTCGCAGAGTAGGGTAATTGTATCTGACGGCACCCCAACGCAGGAGCTTCTTCAAATCACCTTTCGAAACAGCTCCGATTGGGTTGAGATCGCCACTGCTGCAGTCGTACTTGGTCATGTACCCACGCAGAGCTTCGTCAACGTTAGCCGAACTCAAAACCAAGAGAAACCCGTTCTTGGAGCGAACCCAAGGCAGTAATTGCGCAAGCAAATATGCCATCACCATGCGTAGGCGCGCCTGGATGTTTTGCAACGCAAGATCTTGCTGAATGTTGCCTCCTTGAGATAAGAAGCGAGGGCTTTTGCCTGTCAACACTTCAAAAGTCTTGACCACCGCTTCCACCATCATGTCCATCCCCATATTCAAGTGGTAGCAGCCGATCTCTTGAGCGAGCGAGGTCGCACGATTCTTAGTCGCCGCCGAGCTGTTCTTAGTTCCCATGTACGTCGTGTGAAGAATGTGAGAAGCGAGCTCCTGCGCGGTCAAAAGTTTGTATTCCTCCCCGGTAGTGCCGATGATCCGCTGCACATCCTGAATGACCCGCTTGTCGCCGGCATTGGCAGCATCGACCACAAGGTTGCACATTGCACCAACGATGCAGGCGACAGAAGATGAGTCTGCTCCTCCCGAGAGCGGCAGGAAGAACCCACTGCCACCACTGCGACGCAAGTAGTCCCACATCCAGCACGCTGGTCCGAGCGCAATTTCCTCTTCAGGGACGTGATAACGCACATCGATTGGAGGATGTGGGTAAAGGAACGTGCTGTCTTCGTGGCAGAGACTGAAGCTCACATCAATCTTCGGGATGTTGACGTCCAACGCACTCGCCTGCTCGCTTCGGCTGCTGAATGATCCGCGGTAGGAGCGGACGTCGTCGAGATCAACCGTCGCAGTCACCACTTCAACATCCGAGACGGAGAATTGCGAGCCTTGAGCCACAACCTGACCGTTGACGACAATGACGGCGCAACCATCATAGTAGACTCGGCCACCATCGCAACCTTGCTGGTTCGCATACAGGTACACGCCGCCGCTCTTGGTCGTAGCACCACGAATCAAGTCCATGCGCTGGTCCAGTTTACGCAGCTGGTGGTGGGATCCCGATCCGTTGCCAATGATTTCCACACCAGCGAGACTGAGGTTGATATGCGGGCTGTCAGGCGTGAACAACTCTTCACACGTTTCAGACGCGCAGCACGTGTCAAGTGTCGAGATCGCACCAGCTCCGAACGGCACATGCACTTGACCGGTGATCTTCTGGATACTCGGTGGGAGCATATGGTTTTCAAGTCCCTTGCGCGCACTCGGTTTCCAGGTCGTGAACCATCTCGTCTCGCGGTAGTTCCCATCATCGGCGTGGAAAAGCTTCGGGCGGATGAACAAGATCTTCTGGTTGAGACAGTACACGCGGCAGTTGTAGCGCACGCCGTTGTGCATGACGGGCATGCCGATATCGCAGAGAATGTCGTTCGTCACGTCGGAGCTCAAGATCGACTCCATCGACTCCCAGCAGTGGTAGAACGTGTCCTGCTCCAGAAAGTGATCTTCGCAGCCGTAGCCCGACACTTCGAGCTCGGGACCGACGCGGTATCGCGCGCCGCGCGCCTTGGCCTCGCGGATGGAGGCGACGATGCGCTCGAGGTTGCCATCGAAGTCCAGCGACCACTGGTTGAGGTTGCAGGTCGCGACGGTCACGAGGGCGCTCATGCTGGAAGAAGTACGTGGAGGCGATTCGAGGTGGTGCACGAAGGGACAAAATGCAGCAATGAGCTAGCTGTTGAAGAAATATCTCTTGACCCACTCGGCTCGGCTCGAACTCGGCTTGAAGTGCAGAGAGAGAACGAACCGGACCGTGAACCGTGGAACTCTAGGACCGGTTACAAAAGCCTACTTTGCAAAACAGGGTTAAAGCAGCTCAAGCGGACATCGTCCGACCACTTTTGTTCGGAAATTTGGTGTGGTACACATCGCACATTCCAAAATATGCACATTGCATCGCAAGCAGGTCATTGAAGTCACCTAGAAGGGGGGAGTGCCGGAGCGAGAGCAGCAATTTGATGGTGCACAAACTTTTGGGGATGCCGTGGAGCGCCTGCTCGTAGGCGCCCAAGTTCTCTGTACGGAGCTTGCAGAGCTGAAAGCAGTGGTGGCAAATGTTCACGCCAACTGCAGCAACTGATGACGATGATTGCTGCTCTTGCTTCCCTGTCTCCTCAGCAGACACCGCTGCAAGAACGAGAAACAAAAGAGAGTATGGCCTGCCAATCTGCGCTCCCTCGCAAATATTTCCATTGCATCATTGTACAATCAGTTCCTTCACGAAGGACTAAATGCCGTACCTTTGGACAGAAAGAACCACGCGCTGAGAGACGCGCAGCGCGCCATGCGTATCGCACGCCTCTATGTGAGCGGCACAGTGCCACCGCCACTCGCATCGCTTGTGGCAGATGCTGAGCGCGCCGTTTGGCGACGCGAAGTTCAACTCCTCGCAAATGGAGTGCAAATCATAGTCTTGGTGGCCCTGGAGAGTCATGATGCTGGAACCGACAATGTCGGCAAGCGGTCGTGTACTGGCACCGTCGCGGACATCGTGCGCGCATGGACCAAGACAGCTAAGCATGCAAACGCTTGATATTCTAGCTTGTCATTTCGTGCAAGTATTAATGTTCACACACAAACCATTATCCACGGCAATGCAGTCATTCATATGTTGAACACGCGCCACAGAACAAAACCACGTCAAAAACATACTTCTCACATTTCGGCTATTGCACTTGGCTGTTGGTGCAATCTTGATGCTGATGTTGATGTGACTGGTGTGCATCATGCTCGCGCCGACCACCACTTGCTTTGCACTCGTTGCTGAACACACCATTTTCCCAACAAACGATTCAAATACATTAGCTCTATATACGTCATACAACAACCCACAACAAAGACACCATACCTCTTGGGCTCTCCTGTATGCTCGTCACCAAAGACTGTGGCAGTGGTTTGCTTGCCAACCGTGCCCTTGCTTGCCTTCACTTGTGTGTTCTGGTTGGAGAGGGTCCTGAAAAGGCAGACCAGATCGGTTTTCTCGGCAGTTCGGTTTTATGAAGAAAAGACGTATAAAAAAAGTCATAAACCATCTAATCGGAAGATAACAGTGAACAATTAACTGTTTCTATTCCGTTCTGACACCAAACACGATGTGCTCGAATAATGCTTATCTTCCGAACAATTTTTGTGTTCGGAAGATAAACATTAAATTGATGAAGCAAGGTTGGGCGATTGAGTGGAGTGTGTGACATCTAGGTGACGGTACTGTTGCACTACCGAAATCAATCGTGACGCATCGGTTCAGTTCGGTTCAGCCGCGGATTGGTGCCATGTTGCACGCTTCATGCTTCACGCTGCCAGCGCTGCGTTCGTTAACGCGCCAGTTGTTTTCGTGTGGCTGTTGCTTTTAGACAATCGTAACGAGATGCTTCAGCATGAGAGCAGCGCACACACTTGCGGATCTCGATCTTCTTTTCTTGCTCGCTTATTTGGCATATTGGCGAAGAGAGAGAGAGAGAGAGAGAGAGAGTGAGAGAGATTCTATTTAACTTGTGAGCTACATACAGTTTAAGAATTCCTGAGTCTCAACAGCACTGCTGAGAGTGAGGTGTTTCTCTCCACATCGGCGAAGAGACTCACCGCTCGACAAGAACAAAGTACAGTGCGCAGGCATCTCTGGAAACGCTGTTGAAGTCAAGGCTGTGAGGAACACGCGCTATTAGAGAAATTGACGAAGACTCTTGCGTACAGTTGCTGATAGACTGGTGAGATCCAAAACACAGCAAGCGCTCTCCATTTTGCGTGGTTCATTGTTGCTCGAGGGATTGATCAGCAATCACTTTTCGTGGAAGGACCGACCGCTCAGTCGCCATTTCCAAACCAAACCAAACCAGATCAACGAATAAATACTTCTCTTATTACAGTACTGTCCAGGCTTCGTCGTGTCGACAGTGGGTGCTGCGGCTAGGTTCCATCCCAATTTGCAGCCAATAAAACGCAGTATCTTTTGTATAGCTATCTCTAAGTGGTCAAAAAAGAAAGACAATGCAGCCAGGGGTAGGGCGTCTGGATCGCCTGACCTCCACACTCTTCCCATCGGCATAGAAGAGCCACCATTTTTCCTTCCTTTTTGTGCAGTGAGTGCAGTACAGTATGGGACTTCATGAAATGGCGGTCGAAGAAGCCCAGTCCATTTGTCTGGGGTCTCTCTATTACAGCGCCACCGTGAGTCAGTCAGCGCAGTACTAGACGCAGAAGCAAGGGCAACCAATATCCCCCCATACACAAGCACCGGCGAAAGGCACCTCCCGTTCATTTCGTCGCAGGAAGAACAGCCGCTTGGCGCCGGAGAACATCGCGCCACCCGTACCTCCCCCTTTCGCTCGCTGTTCCAAGATACGAGCCGTTGCGAGTCCGCCGGGTGTGGGGCGTCGACATGGCCGCCCACTTGTGCACGCCTGCGTCGTTGAGCGACTCCGCCGCCGCGATCTCGTCGATCCACGGCGACGCCGACACGACCGAGGGCTATTTCGGCCGCCGGCTCAGCGACATGACTAGCAACGGCACGACGCTCGCGTACCTCGAGCCCGAGTTCAGCGGCGTGGAGACCGTCAAGCTCGTCGCGTCGCTCGTCTCGTTCCTGGGCTGCGTGTTCATCATTACGACGTATTTCTTATTCCCGCCGCTGCGCCAGCACCACTCGACGTTTATCGTGTGGATCGCGCTCATGGGGCTCTTTTTCCATGGCACCGTGATCGTCCAGGCTCAAGTGCGCTACGCGACGTGCTGTACGACGGCGTCGATCATCCAGCTCTCGCTGTTGTCACAGGAGCTCTATCTGTTCGTGTTGGCGTGTAACTTTTACTTTACGACCAAGTACCCGTTCCGGAAAACGAAATGGTTCTCGTCGGTGTATCACTGTGCTGTGTGGGTCGTGAGCGGCGTGACGGCGTATGTGGCGTCGTCCTACGGCACGGGCAGTATCAGTTCGTACGGCTACTGCTGGTACTCGTTCCGCGGAGACAACGCCGAGTCGCTGTTACTGAAAACGTTCTTCATGCCTGTGTGTGCAGGCTACTGCATCAGTCTCACACTGTACATCCTTGCTACCAAGCGCGTGCGATTAAGTGCAGGTGGTCCGCTCGACGGTGGCGCGCAGACGAATCTCGACTCGATGCGGAGCTTCCTCTTTGTGAGCTTTGCGTACTGGTGGCTCGTGTCGATCCCGTACGTATTGCGCCATCGAGGCGTGGTCGAGATCAACTCGGCGCCGGACAAATTGCTGCGCTTCGTCGGCCGCATCCTGCTTGCGCTGAAAGGAACGCTGGTCGCGATCACATGGGCTCGCGCGACGCGCATGAACCACGCGTACCGACTCTGGAAGCAGGGCAACTGGGACGACTACCTGAAAGTGTACGAAGCGACGTGGGTGCTGCGTCATGAGATCCTGTACTTTGCAACACAGGGGATCCAGAAGAGCGCTGAGCTCATAGGCTGCCGCACAGAAGCAGAGGCGGTGGAAGCGCACGCCGAGTCGATCTTCTCGTTCGCGCAGATGGCCGGAGTGTACCCGTGGCAGCTTCGTCTCGGCGTGCTCTCGGAGCAACCGAACGTGGTCTCTTTTGAGCTCGACGGCCTGTCGAACGACC
Source organism: Globisporangium splendens (assembly GCA_006386115.1). NCBI lineage: Eukaryota > Oomycota > Peronosporomycetes > Pythiales > Pythiaceae > Globisporangium > Globisporangium splendens. The sequence goes on along the minus strand of VFIW01000043.1, from coordinate 74,520 downwards.
AGACCGTGACGTTCCGTGACTTCGAACCCGACGCGTTCCGCGAGATCCGCCAGCTTTCGGGAATCTCGACAGAGACGTACATCCAGTCATTCGCGGGACGCACACGCGAGCGGTTCAGCCTGGGGAAAAGCGGCTCCTTCCTGTATTACACAGGTGACCAACTATTTATTCTGAAGACGTGCACGCCTGGCGAACAGCGGTATTTGCTGCAGATCCTGCCGCAGTACACTGACCATTTGAAGAAGAACCCGAACAGCTACCTGTGCCGCTACGTCGGATGTCATGAGCTCGTCATGGCACACCAGTCCGTGCATTTCATCGTGCTCACCAACATCCTCAACAACTCGACTGTCAATGTGGATGAGTTCTACGATCTCAAGGGCTCGTGGGTCGGCAGGTACCAGCTCCTGGCGCGCGACGGCACGCAGCGCGTGTGTAAGTTCTGCGGTCGTGATTTCATCGTCGGGATGTCGAAGGAAGTGTGCGAGCAGAATCCGAACTATGGTATGGGTCATGCCGAGTTCATGGTCGGGAAAGATCTGAACTGGTCGTATCGAAAGCTCGGGCTGCCAGAGGATGTCGCGGATCGGCTAGGCGCGCAATTGTACGCAGACAGTGAGTTCCTGCAGCGCATGAACTCGATGGACTACAGTCTCGTCATCGGGTTGAACCGAAGATGGGTCTACGCGTCCTCGACGTCGTCGACTGCGACGACATCAGGGATGCGCTCCATGCGACTCGACGGTAGCAGCTCAGGGCGTTTAACCAAAGCGGAGAAAGGCAGCAGCAGACTCGACGAATCGACGGGATACCTTCAAGCGTTGTCGCCGCACAGCTCTCGAGCAGGGAACGAACTGCTGCCGACTGGCGCCTGTGTCGTGAATATGGGCATCATCGACATCCTCACGCCCTGGTCACTGAAAAAGAGCTTTGAGAACTGGATCCGTGTGCGTCTCCAGTGTCAAGATCCGACGGGCGTGTCATGCATCCGGCCAGCGCTGTATGCCGACCGCTTCCGCCGGAACGTGATCGACACTGTCATCTTTGGCAATCCAGGCCACTGCAACAGAAGCGTCAACTCGGTTCAGCGCAAGGACAAAGGATTTATTATGGTGGACTTTTCTGGCGCAATCACATTGCAGGCATGAGAAGGTGCAAGTGCATTGCGTTTGTCGCTGTCTTACTGGAGACTGATGCAGTAGACGGTGAGCACGCACGTCATCGTGGCGTTCTCCCATCGGATCGCGACGCTCCCTGGCATCATAGCATACCCAGTGGATCAGCCGTTGACCTCGTCATTCAAGTGGCAAGAGAGAGAAGAGACGTACCATCGCGCGCGGCGTCCCAGAAGCAGGCCGAGTTGGTGTGGAACCCGGCGTTCCGTTTTTGCAGAATGGTGCAGTTCACTGTCCATAGTTAGTGTGTAGGAAAAAAGTAAGTTGTAGTGTGAATGAGTGAGTGGGATGAAAAAAAAGAGTGTAAATCCCCTATCCAAGCAAACTATTTAATCATCGAACCCAACAACGTGTACATTTCGCAGCAAGCACACTTTACCAATGTATTTGAATCCCGCGGATCCGTTCGCGACGTTCTTGAGGTTCTTCAGGCACAGCGCCGAGATGTCCGACGTCCACTGGTGCACGTCTGCGGCATGGTACGAGTGGTCCGCGAGGATCTGCTCCGGCACCTAATGGATAGGACCATTTAGACGCCATGGTTACCAAACGAATATTCAGGGGGGAGAGCACTGTCAATTCCATGACGAAGCTACCTCCTGTGCGATCTTCTTCACCTCGTCCTGGATCGTGTGGAACTCATACTGAACCACGACACACATCCATCAGTCCACAGTGAGATCCACGATCTGTGTGTACACACACGCATATACGCATCAGCAGAGAGGTGGCGTTATTGGCCATGAAGAGCGCCGCCTACCGCCGCGTTCTGCTCCATCGTGTCGTGCGTCACTTCTCTTTGAAATGAAGCTCAAAAGGAAAAAGCAGCTGCTTAAGTTCGCACACGATCTCATCTCATCCTCCACTAAGTACGCTCCGGTGCATTTGAAGCGCGGGAATAAAAAACGAAAGGAAGGAAACGAAGGCGGCAGCTCAGCGGCGCTCTTCTCTCTCTCTCTCTCTCTCTCTCTCTCTCTCTCTGTGCGTGCGTCTGATTGAGCAGCGCACCCTTGACACAACAACACTCTGGGCGACTTGTGCGTGAAGAGAGCGTGGGCGTAGTGCCAGCAGTTTCCGTATCAAGAGAACGCGTGTTGGAGAGTGGGAGGAGACGATAGAAGGTGATGGCAGCGACGCGCACGCAGAGCCAAGTACAAGCGTATCCGCCATCGAGCGCGCTGTTGGCATCACCCGGAGGATATGCAGGTGGCTATGGGAGTGGTATCATGGCGCCTCCAAAGATTGCAGCGCCATTGACGCGAGATCTCTCGCATGAACGCGCAGGTGGGCTCCGGTTCGCGCAGGATGCAGACAAGGATGACGAAGTCGCACCGCCGCCAGTGGAGATCGTGCCGTGGCGCATGCGTGAGCGAATGAAGACAATGGACGTCGGGCTCGTGATGTGTCTGAATATCGGCACAGATCCACCGGATATTGTGAAGTCGTCCCCGTGTGCGAGAAAAGAGTGCTGGGTGGAGCCGTCGTCCATGCCTCCGCAGAAAGCGCTCGAGACGATCGGGAAAACGTTGCAGTCGCAGTATGAACGATGGCAGGCTCGTGCGCGGTACAGACAGTGCCTTGATCCAACCGTCGACGAAACCAAGCATCTGTGTGTGTCGATGCGGCGCCATGCGAAGAACGATCGCGTGCTCTTCCACTACAATGGCCATGGCGTCCCGCGTCCGACACCCAACGGTGAGATCTGGGTGTTCAACAAGAGCTTCACACAGTACATCCCGCTGCTCGTGTACGATCTTCAATCCTGGGTCGGCACGCCGTCGATCTATGTGTTTGATTGCTCGGCTGCTGGCATCCTCTTGGGTCACTTCAACAATCCACCATCGCAGCCAAGTGCCGACGGAAACGGCGTGGGTGGTATGAGCAGCTCAGCAGGAGAGGCGATTGTGCTGGCGGCTTGCGCTGCCAACGAGATCCTGCCTATGAATCCGGAATTGTGTGCCGATGTGTTCACTTCGTGTCTGACGACGCCGATCACTGTGGCATTGCGGTGGTTTATCTCACAGAACGAGATCTCGATGTCGCATCTCGACCCGAACTTTATCGAGCGAATCCCAGGCAAGTTGACCGACAGAAAAACGCCGCTCGGTGAACTCAATTGGATCTTCACTGCCATCACGGACACGATCGCGTGGAACATTCTCCCGAAGGAACTATTCCAGAAGCTTTTCCGTCAAGACTTACTCGTGGCGTCGCTGTTTCGAAACTTTTTGCTGGCCGAGCGCATCATGAAGTCCGCTGGTTGCTCTCCGTGCTCGCTTCCAGCGCTGCCATCGACGCATCACCACCCGCTTTGGCGCTCTTGGGATCTGGCAGCAGAGATCTGTCTCAACCAGCTCTACAAAATATCCAATCCGCACCCACAGGCCGAGGTGAGCATCCAGCCATCGCGCTTCTTTGCTGAGCAGTTGACCGCGTTCGAAGTGTGGCTGCAGTTTGGTTCCGCCTCCAAGCCTCCACCGCAACAACTGCCGATGGTTCTTCAGGTGCTGCTCAGTCAGGTTCATCGACTTCGAGCGTTGGTTTTACTGAAGAAGTTTCTGGATTTGGGACCGTGGGCTGTGAATTTAGCGCTCTCGGTTGGGATCTTTCCGTACGTGCTGAAGTTGCTTCAGTCTCCAGCAGCCGAGCTACGACACGTGCTCGTGTTCATCTGGACAAAGATTCTTGCCTTGGATTCAAGTTGCCAAATCGATCTCGTCAAGGACGACGGCCACTCGTATTTCATCTCGCATCTCGCTGCCAGTATCCAGCCGCATGGTGCTGGCGGCCACATGCCGTATGGCCACGGCGCAGACCATCATGGCGGACCGAGCAACACCGTCCCATCGGACCAAAAGGTTATGTGTGCTTTTATCCTGTCAGTGATCTGTGACAACTGTATCCAAGGGCAGAAAGGCTGTCTGTCACAGTATTTGCACAAGATCTGCAGCAACATGCTCGCGGATGCCAATGAGGATGTTCGCAAGTGGGTATGCCTGTGTCTGGCAAAGCTCTGGGAGAACTTTGAAGATGGAAAGCGTGTAGCGATTGACGAGCAAATGCCGCGGATATTAAGTTTACGACTGGGTGATGAGCGTCCAGAAGTCCGCGCTGCTGCAGCGGTTTCGCTTGGAGCGCTGCTTGGTTTGCAAGTAGATGCCACGCTAATCGGTAAAATCGGCGATGAACGTCATATCGAAGACTACATTCAGCGTCGCGCGCATGACGATATCTTGATCGCGACCGAGTTGCTGCGCGGCTGCCAAGATGCATCCCCACTCGTGCGACGAGAAAGTGTGCTCGCCTTGGCGAATGTGATCCTTCACACATATCATCAATCGCGATTCGAATCTGTCGCGAAACATCTGAAGAACCGATCTGTCCATAAACGCAATGCAATGCATCCGGCGGCGACTTCGACACCTGTTTTAACGGATCCGCATGCTGCTTCCGACGGGGACAAATTCGATGCTCAAAGTGCCGAAAACTCGATGCAAAGACGAGTGTCACTGGAGGCTCAAGTTGATCCAGAACTAGTTGATGAAATCGGCGATGATGCGAGATACTATTGCCAGATATGGCAGGCACTGAAAGAAATTCAATCAAGAGATCCGTTCCTAAAGGTAGTTAACGCAGCGAAGAGCATCGTCAGCCACGTCAACGCGAGCATCCTAGCGTCGGAGCAAGAAGCTTTGCGGAAGAGCAGCGTCAGTTCGGCGGGCAGTGCTGTTAGCACTCCTGGTGTCGGTCAGAAGCATGATGCGTCAAAGCCTGGGCTGTCTATGCAAAGAGAAGGCTCCGTGCCAGACCTGCCGGGTCTCTCACAGCTTCAAAGCAGAGGCAGCCTTGGTGCACATCCAGAAAGAGGACCGATGACTGGGGGATTCCCAGAGCAGGGTGGTTTACGTAGAACTGGAGAGCTTGTTCAAGCCAATGCAGCTCCAACCTCAGGCATTCGCCCTACCCAGTCAGTCGGAAACTTTAGATTGTACCAAGATGAACATCGTGCTTCCGATTCCAGAGGTCTGGGCTCTGGAAACCAAGGCAGCGTGCTTGGAAATCTGGGCCAAGCCAGGCATATGGGAAACCCTAGTGATCAGTACAATCCTCACGGATCCGTCCGACCGGGTGATTCTGGTCGCCAAATGGAGAGCAATGCTTTGCATCCAAGCAACCTGGCTGGTCTCTCTCGTGAATTCTATCACCCAGGCTTCCAATATGGCAGAGACCCCAACTTCCCTCCACGACTGCGCTCCGTCTTCTATGAGCGACACAAAGCACACTTCAATGAGCCGCTCATGGAACCTGTGAATGAAGGCGATGATCCGTTGAGTGAAAAAGGCGCAGAGAGACTTGAGCGAAGTCGACGATACGATCGCATTCGCAAGGCAGCGGCAAAGATTGCACCAGGATTTTCTCTCCCTGATCCTACCCGCAGCCAACAAGGATCCTCATACTCGGGGAGCTATGGTGCTGGACGATCTGTCTCGCCAACTTCGTATATGTCATCTAGCGGGATGCCGCCGGCTGGACCGTACTCAGCTGGCTCGTATGGAGTGCCTCCACCACGTGAAGAACGAGACGAAGTGAAGAACTTTACGTTGAACCTTCGTCAGCGCGCGGTGCTCAACTGCGATGCAGAGATGACGTCGCTCCTGTTGTTCCATCCGCATGAAACGATGCTCGTCGTGGCCGACGACAAGGATCAGATTTCGTTGTACAGTTTCGAACACGGCGAGAAGAAGGTAATGACGTTCGGCAACAAAAATCCGGCTGGGTACGTACTTCTCTACTCAACCCCCATTTATTACGATGAGGTGCTAATTGGTTTCTACTTGTCGATGCAGGTCTCGCTTGACGTCGCTGAATTGGATTAACGAGTCCGAAGAAAGCTTGTTGACGTGTGGCTCGGATGATGGAGTGATAAAGATCTACCACGGTCTGCACACCCCTCAACCATACCAAACGAGCCCAAAGCTGCTCAGTGCTTTCGTAGCGGTCCCTGATCTGGTTCCAGGTACGCGCGGCTCGGGGCTGATCACGGACTGGCAGCAGAATGCCGGTATGTTTTTCGCTGGAGGTAATTCCAGCTACTTGCGAGGATGGAACTTGCGGCAGGAGCGGTGCACGTTTAGCTTACCAACGCAGACGGACTCCTGTATTACGAGCATGACCAGTGACGAAACAACAGGAGGAACTCTCGTCGCCGGCTTCGGTGATGGCACGCTTCGCCTCTTTGACGCACGCAGTCATCCCGAATACGCTGTGAAGATGACGATGAAGGAGCACACGTCGTGGGTCGTGCAGACGCATGTCTACGCTGGCAAGAACGAGATGCTGTCGGGCTCCGTGTCGGGTGAATTGAAGTTTTGGGACCTGCGATATCCGAGAACCAGTGTCAAGTCCTTGGAAGCGCATCGCTCGCCGATGACGGCACTCGCGGTCCATGACTACGCGCCAATCTTTGCCAGGTACGAAATGAAATGAAAAGATTGCTGCTGCGATTTGTGGCTGCTTGTGGATTTCTGACTTTGTTGCTTTGTCTTGTTTGCGTGCTTTAGTGGATCGCACAACCAATTTATCAAGGTTTTCAAGAGCGACGGCGAGCAACTGGCGCTGATTCGCTACCATGAGGGGTTCCTGGGCGAGCGCATTGGCCCCGTGTCGTGTCTGGCATTCCACCCGCACCGCCTCTTCCTCGCGGCAGGAGCGACGGACTCGGTCGTCGCTATTTACGCGACCGACAAGTAGTTGATGTGGATCAAATAATTACAAAGAGACTTCGAGCAACGCTATGTGATCCAGGGTAGAATCTTTTTTATGAAACTAACATTGTGCCATTTGTGCGTTAAGAATGCAAGATGAATCGTGTCGAGCGCACTTTTTCTTCGGCTCTTGGTGGACGCTACTTGGGGCAAAGCACTATATGCAACTCAGCAACAGCATGCGTTTCCCTCGCCTAGTTGCCTGGAATGTTGGCCGCTGGGAAGCGATCTCTGTCGTGCTTGGCGAGCAAGTCCTCGTGAGGACCTGTCGGGACGATGCCGAACGCGTTCAAGTGGGTGTGCGACCCGTAGTAGTGGAGCTTAATGTGCTGCATGTTGACAGACTTGGTGATCTGAGGGATCTGGTAAATGTCGCGCACGTACTACGAATTTCCCAAAACGAGCATATTCACTGAGGTTAACCGCATTGCCAAGTAAACACACGATTCACGAGCGCACGACTTACGTTGCTCAGGTTCGGGTAGTCCTTGATGAGCTTCTTGTTGGTCTTGAAGTGCACGACGTACACTTCGTCGAAGCGGATGAGAGTCGCAAATAGACGCAGATCGGCTTCAGTGAGGCGGTCGCCCATCAAAAACCTGCTCGTACAAAGACAAGAAGAACCATGTCAGCATATCGACCACATCCTCAAGAGTTACAATGTCCTGCGTACCGTTGGGTGGAGAGGATCTCTTCCACGCGGTCGAGTCCGGCAAAGAGGTTGGTCACCGCTTCGTCGTACGCGCCTTGCTTGGACGCAAAGCCGCACTTGTACACGCCGTTGTTGATGTCGTTGTACACCCATTCGTTGATCTCGTCGATCTTTTCACGGAGATCGCCCGGGTACAAGTCGAGCTTGGACGGCACAATCGCGTCAAAGGAGCTGTTAAACATGCGCACAATGTCGGCGGATTCGTTCGACACGATGGTCTTCTTGACCTTGTCCCATAGCACTGGCACCGTGTAGCGGGTGTTGCCCTCCGAGCAGAGCTCGTACAGGTCACGCACGTACTGCGCGTTGTTGACGGTGTCTGGGATCGCGCCTTCCGACGAGTATGCGCCGAGTCCCGACGGTCCCGGGAGCGTCGGCGTCTTCGCTGGGTCAGCGAACGCCCAGCTCATGTGGTGGTCGTCTGGGTCGTTCGGACGCGTGCGCTGGAACACCGGGTGCACAATCGAGAGCCCCACGACGTCCTGCAAGCCCTTGAGGTACATCGTCATGAGCGTGCGGTGCGCCCACGGACACGCATACGAAATGTACAAGTGGTACCGACCGCTTTCTGCAATGCGTTCAACCAACACAGCGCGTACATTAGCCTAAAGCAACATGTGCACGATCCATGACACATGCTATATGATCAGCTAGCTTACCGGCAGGGAACTCGGCGTCGGGGCTCGTCTCAATCCAGTTGCGGAACTTGCTCGAGTCGCGCACGAACGCACCCTTCTCCGAGGTTGCCCACGTCGTTTTCGTGGTCATCTTGTGATTCTCAGTGCTGCTTCTGCTGGGCTCTGGTTCTCGGTCTTGATGTGGCTTCTTGGGCGCAAATCGACGAATGAGCCCACTGACCAAATGGGTGCTTTGCGCGGCGGAAAAGATCGAATTCCTTCGCGTTGACCGTCACTCCAAGAGGGTTCGCCAGTTGAGCTGCTCACCGACCGTCATCTGTGCTTTTGCCCTGAGTTGATTACGGAATGTGTCTCGTCACGCTGTGCAGATTCCGTGATCAGCAGCGCCAGCACACCCACTTTTGCGAGAAGTAGAAGCATTGCAATATCCATTCTGACAGGTTGTCAATGTCGATATGCTATTTCGTGGGATCGCATTGCAGCCAATATGCTACGAAGCAGGCTAAACGAACCACACAACCAATATTCTAATTCATAGATTATTGTTTCAATAAATATGCTGTATCATGGTATTGATGCATGTGGGTTTGAAAAAAACGGGCAGCAGAAAGCAAAACGGTGTGGGGCGTTCAAGCGGTACGGACGCTAGAGAATTGACGTGCTTGTGGGGCCATGAACCTCAGTTCGAGCACGAGCGGCGGGTCATCCTGGTGGAGACCGCTGGGGGCGATGGAGATCTCGGACGTCGAGCTCAGTCGCGCGTCGTTCGGGTCGTCTAGCTCCTACGGCGTCAAGAAGACCACGACACCAAAGACCAAGTTCCTCGCGGCCATCGACGACTACCTCGTTGCCCCGTCCAGCGACATGCTCACGCACGTGCATCGACTCACGCGAAAGCTCACGTCCGAGATCGTCTTCTTCTCTGCGCAGCACACGACGCTGTGTCTTCGGTTGCTGGACACGCTGTCCGAGCATTTGCTGTCGGTGGTGCAGTCAGCAGAGGCGTCGCAGTCCCAGGCGACGTATGTGGTCGATGAGCACGAGCTACTTGAGCTGCTCTACCTGTTTTCCAAGAACGCAGCAATCGGGTACCCTTCGCATGCGCTGGGGAAGCTCTTGCAGTGGCTTGTGGGGAATATCATGATGTCCGGACTCAGCGGAGGCGCATGTGAGAACGAAACCACGTTGAAGCTGCAACTGCTCGTCTTCGCCGAGATGCTCAAGGTGAATGCAGGCGTGCGGATCTACGCCAAAGAGATGAAGCGCATCAAGGAGTTCTATCGCGCACTGACGATTTTGCTCAATAGCACTGAGGACGCAGAGCTGCTCGTGTTCAGCATGACGATCCTCGCGCGGCTCGTCTTGACCAAGTCTCTCGGCGCGAAACTGTTTAGCCAGAAGAACGTAGAGCAAGCTTTCGAGCTGGCGTTCTCGATACTCGACGGCTCATGGCAAGATAACACTAGTGCAGGCGGGAGAAGCGGCGTGCTGTCGATCCTGAACGCGAAGAGCCTGCTCCAGTGCGTCAGTGTGGACCTCATGTGCGAGCTGGCCGAGCGACCAGAAATCTTGGGCATGCTCGAGAATCACTCAAAGATAAGCCCCGTGATGGAAAATTTCTTCATGGTCCTTAATCTCAATGGCGACGCCGAGCAAATCCAAGTCGGCATCCATTTCCTGTCGTCCATCGTTGCGCTTGGGCACCAATTTCGGAAAATGATGGTGAAGTTTTTGTCTGACGAAGATGTGCTTTACCGAGTGTTGCAAGTGACGCTCTATCCCTCAAAGATGATCGGTATCCTGACAACGCAATTAGTTTTGAAGATCATTGGCGATGATGCCCGTCCGATCCGAAGTTTGTTCGACTCTGCCTCGCAGGTGCAGCGACTGAATCCAGTGATCGTGGGTTTATTTCGTTGTATCAACGAAACCGCAGGGCTTGTGCAGCAAAAAGGCAATTTAGAAGAACTGAGCACGACCGAAGAGTACCTACACAGCGTTGAGGTATGCCGGGTTCTCGCCAAACTGTGCGAGTTTCCAGCTCTCCGATCCATGTGCGTGCAAACCATCAGCTTGAATCAGGTGCGTCGAGCTCAACGCCTCATGGATTTTGATCGTGATTTAACGTGATATGATGTGTGTGCTTCTCACAGAGTGCAACAATAATTCAACTTGAATCGGCACATGTTGGATCTGGTGAGCCGCAGAGGCTTCTACAATTCCAGCCGCGACTCTCTCTCAACCTTGTGGTAAGCTATGGACATAATAATCGGGGTCCCATTTCTCCTTTAACAACTCTTGCGTATTATGTATGCCTCATAGATTCTTCTTTCGAAAGTGGTTCACGATCCGAATATGAATGATAAGACGAAGCGCACCCTGAACCAGTTTCTTCAGTCGTCAGAGGTGTCATTGGTCCTCGGAGCCGGCGTTTTCAATCGCAATGACAAAGATTTGGTGGTGGAGACACTGCTGTTGGTGTATAATCTGCTGTCGGAATCCAGTAACAAGAGGTTCTTGGCGTTTGGGCTTGCTGACGGTATCTTGAACTTCGGGCAGCGCATTGGCGAAGCAACGGAGTCCCTGCAGTCTGCAATCTCGTCCCTAGAAGCGAATGGAGAAGCCAGCATGAAAGTGATTGACAATTTGCAAATAGAGATCCAACAAACGATGCGTTTACAAGATGAAGCAAAAACGAAACAAGACCAAGAGCTCCAGAATCTCAAGAGCAAGTTTATCGATCAAGTTCGCCAAAAAGATGAGCTGCTCATGAAAACAAGAGATGTGTATGAGGCGAAGCTTCGAGAGCTGAATGCGCAGTGCGAGACCATGGGTCAGCTGATGAATAAGAAGATCAGCACGATACAGCATCGAGATCAGATACTTCAAGAGAGTCGAGCGAAGCAAGCCGCAGTGGAGGATGAAAACAGTGAACTGAAGCGAAAGGTCGAAGTGCTAGAAATCCGAGTCGAAGAGATCGCGCAGTCCCATTCCATTGCTGCAGAGGAGATGCGAATTCGCGAACGAGAGATGCACGATTTACGTGGGGAAATGGTCTCGATTTCGAGTGATTACACTGCGCAAAGAGAAGAGCTTGAGCATGCACGTGAAGTACTGGAGGTAGGCAGCCTTTTTTGCTTTTATCATGGGGGATGGATCTAACCGCTTTTTCCAAATGAATAGAAACTGGAGCAGGAGCTGAAAGAGAAAAGCTTCGAACATGAAAATACGTACAAAGAACTGGTGTTGCTGTCGAAAGCTCACAAAGCTGTCGTGCAAGAGAAAGAAGGGTTGGTAGGAGAGATCGAGATGCTGCGTGATGAGGTGTCGAACATGGAGTCACTGAATCTCTCGATACAAACCCGATTGCAAGAAAGAAAGGACTTGGGAGAGCAGCTGGAGAAAAAGGTGTGCATCTCTCAATTCAGTGTTACGAAAGTTGTCATGACCAAAATTCGTGTGCTTCTGCTGACTTAGATTGCGCGATTGGACGATGCCGCGTCGATTGCTCAGAGTTCTCTCGAAGATGAACGTGATAAACGACGAGCTGTCGCTCGAGATCTGGAAGACTTGCGGAAGGCGCATCGCAAGCTGGAAAGCGACATTGCCATGTTCGAAATCCGTGCTGCGGAGCACAGACTTGTGCTTGAGTCAAAGGATGACCACTTGCGCAAGTGTGAAGAGGAGATTCGTCATCTGGTAAAGTTGCTTTTATTGTGTATTAACCGAGCTGATGAAGTTGCTGACTGATGCATGATGTTTCTGAATCTTGCGTGAAGAACAACGAGGTCGGGAAGCAAGTGAAGCTACAGGCGCTGATTCATCAGCTCAGTTCTGGCGGAGATGCACAAGCGTACGCTGCAACTTCGTTCTTAGCCCGTGACAGCTAACCTCAAAAGCAAATGAGCATCATCATACGATGTGATAAAGCAGACTCACCGACTAATAGATGTAGAACTAGTATATATTAGAGAGACTTCTGACGACTTCTGCGCTACCTTGTGCTTCTTCTATCCTCGAGGCATCTGAAGGATGGTCTACTTAGTTTCTGCGACCACCGCGACCGCCACGGCCACCACGGCCACCACGGCCACCGCCTCGCCCGCCGTTGCCGGTTCGGGCTTGCTTGAAGCGGTTGCTACGCGCATCGTGGGCATCGACCCAGAACTTCTTTTCCTCTTCGCCATCGACGATTCTCGCCTTTTCGATCTTGTGGCCGTTCACCTCAACACCTCCGTTGGTGAAAAAGCCCACCACTTCCTGCGCAACTTCGGCCGTGCCCACACGCAGGTAGCCGCTCTTGTCGCCAATCTGGTACTTGATGAACGCAACTCCGTTACCTTCAGTGGCCTTGTCACCGAGCTTTTCGTTCACGGTGTTCTTGATGTCGTCACGCGAGATTTCGGCGTCGACACCGTCAAACTCGACGATGAGGCCCTTTTCGTACTGCACCTCGACTTGAAGCGCCTCGTTCGGTTCCAAAAGGTGGAACTTGACCTTCTGGCCGCCGAGTTCGGCATCCTCCAACGCCGAAAGCTTCTCAAACAACTCGGTCGCAGCTGCCGTGCTGTGGATGGTGAAGTTGGCGCGGTCCAAACCTTCGTACTCGATGTATGGTGGGCGAGCCGACGCGTCCATGACCTTCGCAAGGAGCTGCTTGATGTCGTCAAGACGGACGCGGTTGCCAATGTTGGAGATGTGGATCGACTTGCCTTCGGCTTCACGCTTGCGCTTGTTGTCCTTCTTATTCTCATTGCGTGGACGCGCGGCGATGGCTTCCTTGGCAGTGACAAGCTCGAACGCGAGCTTGGTCTCGTCAATGACAACAGGCGTCTCCGAAAGCGCCTTCAGAACCTTTTCGGCGAAAGCCACCTGAGTGAAAAGCAAGTAGAGCGTCTGGGTTTCTGCAGAAAACTTCACACGTGGACGCAGCGTGGCATCGTCTTGCCAGACGAAGAGTAGTTCGTCCAAGAACGTGGTCACTGGCTTCGCTGGCACGTCCTTCGCCACGATCATCGCGGTGTACGCCTTCTCAAACTCGACCTGCTCGTCGTTCGAGAGCTTCTGGAACGCATCGAGCGAGATCACGCTTGGGACGTGGTTCAAGATGCTGATCTTGTCGGCGGCCGCTTGCACGCGCTTCAGAGTGTCCACATCCTTGAACTCCACGTGCACGACGCCGTTGAAGCGCTTGCGGTACGACTTACGTTGGATGTAGAGCAGTTCGGTTTCCACAGGAGCGAAGCCAGCCTTGATCTCGTCGATCGTCGGGTTGTTGCTTCCGAGACCCGCCAGCACGAGCGTGCGCTCAGCCGCGTTGTCGGACTCGGGAAGCGGGTATCGACGCTTCACGGCGTCCTTGGCCTCGTTGAGCTCGACGACTTCCGAGTCGGCGATGGCGGCCTGCAGCACGGCGGCGTCCGTGGTGAGCTGTGCCAGCTTCTTGAAGGTGAAGAGCACGCTGAAGGGGATGAAGCCGCCCTCCTGCTTCTTGGTCTCGGCCAGGAGGAACTTGTCGCGGCGGAAGTTGCTGTCGCCGAAGTAGAACTCCACCTGCTTCTTGATCTGCGCGTCCACGGAGGTCATCTTGTCTCTTGTCTTGTCTCGCTGCTGCTTTCCGACTGAACCAGCGAGAGCAACCCACTGGATACGAAAGAGGCTCAAAGGACACTGAGGCTGAGGCTGAGGCTGAGTCTGCGGACTGAAATGAATGGAAGCGACGTTCGGGTGCAGCGTCCTCTCGTCTTTTTAGCCAACGATATCGTTCTCTTTATACATTGTATTAATTGATTGGGTGAAAACAGGATAAATGGGTATTTTTGGAGAGTAAAATACATTTTTTATGACGGGGTTGATGGGTACTGAGACTACATCAACTGTGGATGTTCAAGAATTGATATAAGAGAGTCTAATGATACGCAATTGACGTGACTGGAACAAATGGACCCACTCACTCGTCGCTCGCCGCGACCATTTCCACGACCAGAAACATGATCGCAGCGTTCGGCACCACGCGCATCAAGTGCGCCGGCATGCCGCCGTACAGTCCGTGCACGCCTTCTTCCTTGAAAATCGTTCGCAGCGACTGGATCATGCTCTTGTACCTAGAGAAAAGCACACGGCAAAATGAGTCACCAGCCCTTCATGGAACGCATACATACACACAGGGCTACTTACTTGAGCTCCTTTGAGCCCATTGGAGCGCGCTGATCTCTCATTCGTGTACGCACAACTTCGTGGGGGTACGTCAACGCAGCAGCAGCCAGTTTGCAAACGCCGGCCGCCAGGAAATACTTGACTGCAGTCGGTTCTCCAAGGAATTGCTTGGCCTCCTCATACAGCGCATATTGAATCGCGCTTTCTGAAATCCCCCAGTACGAAGCGGATAGTCCTCTGAAAAACGCACGCGGTCCTTCTTTGCGGTACATATCCATTGCGAGGTGACGGATGCTGGAGAACTGAGCTCCAGGACGACTGCCGTTGGACACGACACCGGACACGCCGTTCGAGAATCCGAGCGACAGCACGTTTTGGCGCTGGCCAACCAATTCGGTGTGCGCTGGCATCAGCTGCAATCGGGTCTTGATCACCCAGATCGGACATGTCAGCGTTGCCGAAATGGATCCGGCGCCGGCAGCTGCTAGGAAGTTGAACACTCGGCCTTCCATGTTGCGGTTCTTCAGCGACTCCTTGAAGTTGGAGTACGCTCCAAAATAAAGAGCTCTTGCCGGAATCACGCCGATCAGCGTTGGGGTAATGCCTCGCCAGAGACCAAACACAGACTCTGCAAAGAACGACACAAGTTTTAGACGAACACTCACTTCCAAATGAGCAGATAGATGCACAATATCGACATACCTGTATTCCTAATCGAGCGCATCACGCCAAACGTAGTCAACGACTTGGCATTGCCCAGAGACGCACTGCAGCACACAAAAGAACGTCAGTACCAGACAAAGATACCTCCACACAGCCCGAGTGCGCAGCTTCTCTCTTACCTTGCGCCCTTGATCTGCAACCTCGTCTTGACGACCTCAAGCGGCGAGGTGATGATCGCAGCGGTCATGCCACCGAGCGCACCACCAATGAAGTGGCGATGCGTGAACGCCTTGCTCGGTTCTCGCGCGCTGGTGGCTGCGGGGCTCTGCGCCTCTTTGAGCGCTGCCGCTGCTGGCGCCGCCACGGCCACTGCGGCGACGGTGGCTCTCATTGGCATTGGGACTGCAGTCGCTGCGGACTTGGCCATCCTGGTCACTCGGTGCCTTCCGCCGAATGAATGCGTCGGTCCTTCGGTTGGCGCGAGCGGCTCCTCTTGTCTTTGTTTCGCCTGCGTGTCAGCGCGACCAACACTCCGAGCCCATCCTGCGCGCCACTCAAAGCGAAAAGCTTCCGCGACCTGTAACAAATGATATTCCAATGGATCGCTGGTGAAAATTGCCATATGCAAAAGGTAGATTTGCACTGTGAAATTGGATCTTTCATAGACAGGGATGCTGTGGGTCGATACCGATGGTGGGTGATGATGATGTCTCAGGTGCGGTCTTCTGCACTCTGCTGCCATTTTCAACCTTCCGTTCACAGCAAAGTGAGTCACTTGGTCATGAGGGTTTCCAAGTCTGGTGCCTCAGTTTTAACACCTGCAGGAGCACAAGGCAGGCTACTTGTTAGTGCTGTTCGTGATTATTGTTACGACGGAGACGATGATGCAAAAATCGATCGGTAGCAAAGTCTGTCGTCTCGCGTCGCAGCATGCTGCAGTTGAGTGAGAGGACAGACGTATTGGTATTCTACCGATCAAGTAGCATTGGATGTCAACTTGGCAGTTGAAACGAGGCAATTGGCTTACCGATGTTGCAATTCACGCTCGACTGCGCACACAATGACGAACCCCTGAGAGCATCTTTGGGTTGCACGTCAACCAACTGAGGCAGCGCCAAGTTGGTTGTTTGAAGCCTCCAAAGAAGCCAGGAGTGCTAGGTGCTACGCAAGTCAATCATTGAGGACTTGGTGCGAGATTAGATCCTTCACGAGGATAATTTGACGATACTGTGCTCCAGGGTCCAACATAAAGGCAAGTCGTTCGTGGTCTCAAGCAGTTGAACATCAGGTTGTTCCACTCGAGCTATCGCTTCTCTGTCGTGGGACGAGTTGACCAAGTAGCCTGCCATAAGGTGGTGAACATCGGGTGCCGATTGCCCCCAGCCGTTCTGGTCAGCCGTTTTAGACCAGCGAATGGCACATCCATGTGGAAGATCACGGGTGGAAGAGCATCGCTTGTTGATAGCAGGAAAGGTAATCTGCAGACGTAAATGCACGAATATCACGTGGCAAACAAGTCAGACGCATAGAGTCTCGTCATGCTGCTCAGCTTCTTATAAAGAAGCATTCAGTGCCATCAACGCCTTTACAGGATATGAACGCCTGCACCTCTTCAACCCCTCACTTAATTTTCACCTCCTTATAGCATCTAATCATTACTAGTAAAGTATTGCAATCCCTGCAAACGTGAAAATGATATTAGTGCCAATATTTACTATGGAAGGCCGACAGCGCCACCCTGAGTTTCCCAAGTGTAGACGCATTTTGGTTTCGGCACTAGAGACCTTTGTCGGGTCTCCATCATCTGGTGGCTTCAGTGGCACTTACTTCGCTCGCAAAACCGGAACAGCTCTCGCCGCCGCCATTGCAATGCAATGGCAGATCCACTTGGCAATCACGCCATTGCTGATGCGGACATCCAGCTCCACACAAGTCGGTTCCGTTTGGGATGTGTGATGCCAGCAAGGTGGCAGAAATGCTTTTACGGGAACTGAGACCACCTTCTACAGTACACTACAGTATGTGTGTTGATTGCAAATTGCGATACCAGAGAGAGTGACCCGATGTGTCCTCCAACTAGTTTCGAGCCATTGTCAACCCAGGCTCGTGAGCGCAAAAGAAAAGAACAGGACAAGCGTCCAGAGCTTCTCATTTTCGAATTCGCCAGCAGCTCATTCCGTGTTTCAAGATGAACACCCTGCAGTTCCTTCTCGTCGTGATCAGTGCGCTGCTCTCGACCTGCGTCCAGCAAACCGAGGCGGTCTCGTGCGATCTCATGCGGATCTTCCTGCTTGTGAAGCCTCTCGAGACCAACCCCAACATGGTTGCCTGCATTGCAGCGACAGGGTACGAAATGCTGCCGCCAGCGGGTCCACCGACAGACGCGCAGTTCACGAAGCTGTGTGCTACTAGCACCTGCATCTCGGCGTTCAACACCCTCCAGAAGATGAGCATTCCCGACTGCACCATCGATATCCTCGGTGGTCTGAACATCAGGCAGGTGTTTGATGGTGTGGTGGACAGATGCGCTTTGACCAAGACGAATGGCAATGCCTCGAACGGAGACAGCTATGCGAACAAGGCGACGACAGCAGCAGCGTCATCGACACCAACGATGGCTCCGTCAGTCAAGGGCACGACGTCAGCAAAAGCGACAGCAGAACCGACAATCGAGCCTCAGATGTGCGTGTAGAAGTAGGTGTTGCCACCCAGTGGTGGTGGTGGGTACTGAGTTCGACTTGGGTTTGTTTGAAATAAGTTAATTGTTGTCATTGCGTTGTCGTTCGCACCTAATGGAATTGTCAAGTCAAAAATGTCGTCGTCTCCAAACTCGCTTCTTGCAAATCTCACGCTGATAGCCTCTTGCTCTTGATTTTGCTTTTCTTTCCGACAAAGATCTTGAGATCTTGAGGCTTTGTCGAGCTACACGCAAGCAACTTAGCCCAAGAGCATCCGTCATATTAGCCTCCTCCCATGGTCGTTCCGTTTTACATGAAGGACGTTCATGCTCGGGTTTGTGGCATGCAGCCTGCTGCAATGATGCTGACAGATGCATCAGTTGCATCGAAACCCTCCCTCTGCCTGGGAGAGGCAGAGCCAAGTTTGGTATTTTGAATCTCTCCTTTTTTTTCAACTCGCTTGCAAAAGCCACCAACCCAAATGGATCGAGCACTCCACAGCCAACAGCATAGGTAGATCGGTGGGTGGATTCTATCAAATGTCTTCCCCAATGAGGACGCTTGAGGGGATGGTCGGATGAAGCAATCAGTCGAGCCCAGCTGTTCCTGTGTGCGACACCCCTCCCTCGTTTGAACGAGCGAGCGACGGTGAGGGAGTCAATCCATCAATGGAACGAAGGAGGCGAGCGAGAGGGGATGCGTGATTGGCGCAAAGGCTTTTTTTTTTTCTGTGCTTGGTGATGATCCCAAAGTGCGCTTTTAAGCCTTCTTTTAGGGACAAAGTGCCTAGTTTGGAGCATGGATATTGTTTCGTCCGACCTGCTTGAAGAGCAAAAAGAAGGGCAAATGCAGAGCAAGAGACACTCTCAACGTTGGTCTGGCATAAAGGCAAATGTGCGAATGCATGCGCACCTAAGCTTCTCTGCGCTCAGCAAAAGCCCAGGTTAGGATGTTGCGACATTGGAGCCTGTGGAGTCGAAGATCAGGAGGCAGTTGGATCAGTAGAAGCATTATCGAAGGTACAATGGTACTTCAGCTCTACGGAAGGACCAATAATGAAAGCATTCCATGAGCTTTCTACGAATGCTAAACTGTGGCAGTTACTGGCCAGCCAACCCGGGTTCAGCGAAAAACTCGGAACCTTTCTTCACTTCGGTTTTGTATTGGAAGACGACTGAGGTTCAGCACACTCGGCTAGGTGATTCTGGGTTTTCTCTTGCTGCTCTCTCTGGTTCACAGTTCGGCCACTTTGCAAGTGCTCGTTTAGGGATGTTCCTAAAACAATGGCTATGTGCAGGTGGTGTGGCGGAGAGAGTCGATACCTACGCAGGTAGTAAACTTGTGTCTCACTCGCGTTTGGACCAAAAGCAGGAGACTTACTTAGTCCAGCCAGATGAGTACGTTGAAGCCAAGTGGACGCGACGCCGCCGTGGGCGACGACGAGACCTCGGCCGCCCACCGACCCCAGCTCTGCCCACCAGTCTCCACCAACGACGTGGGAGCAGCTCCAGCAAGTGCGGCTCCAGGACCCGAGGCGAACGGAGAAAGAAACCCAGGCCAGACCAAAGACGAGGATGATGGCCAGGAGAAGGAGGAGGAGACAAAAAAGCAGTCTGGCAGCTCCACGGTCGAGCTCCGGCAGGAGATTGACTGCCTCGAGGAGGTGATCAACAAGCTCGAGGAGGAGAAGAACGCACTCAAGATGCGGCTCAATGAGATCGAGTACTTCCAGAAGTTCCAAGTAGGTCACTGCAAGAAATGGCTCCAGACCAACTTTGACTTTGACCGGAAGGACACGCCCGACCTGCTCGCTGGCATCTTTGAGGACTACCTGACGCAGAACGTCAATCTGCAGCCGCTGCCCCATCAGATGATCGTCAAAAACTCTGCAAAGGGCAAAATGCGGCGGGACAAGCTCATCCAGCAGCGGACACAGCATCGAGGGGTTAAACGAGAGACAGCCTCAGGTACATACATGTTGTTCATCGTTGCAGTGATTACATTGCTTTATACTGACGATGGTTGTTGGAACAGCCACCAATGCACCAGCACCAAAGAAAGCAAACAAGTCATCAGGAACTTCAGGTATGTGCACCTGTTCCGTTATGATGTGACTAATTGCTGTCCGACCGAGGGAATAACACTCACTGTGCATTGTCGCTGAATATTAGGAGCAGAGGGCAATAACGTGTGGGCAATTTACAACGTGTTCATCCCACTCGATGAGATGGAGCTCCTGTATGCCAAAGAGCCATGGCAGGATCTCCCCAAGAACTGGCCAAAAATCATCACGACATCGAAGAACAGCACCGTGCAAGAGCTGCTGACGACCCAGGAATCGTTTCTCGAGGAGAATGCGTGGGCGATCTGGGAGCGGAACCACTGGTTCCCGATCAAGCAGGAGAACGGCCGCACAGAAGGCGAAATCAAGCGGCTTTGCCAAATCCACAGTCGACGGAAGCGAAGGCAAATGTTCATGAAAAGCAGTCTGGAGCAAACCTCGCGCAAAATGCAAAAGTCGGTAGAGAAGTCGGTGTTAAAGCAGAGCATTTTCAGTGCCGAGTCGGTCAAGGCGCTGCTCAAGCGTCCGCGTCTGTGGATCCCGCGCGAGGGCGAGGGGCTCCTGCCGCAGTTGGAGGAGCTGGATCGGGAAGAACCCGACCGGAACGTCTACATATGAGTTCAGCGCATCGGAGACCTCGTGGCTACCTATCCAAAAGAGCCGATCGCTACGTGTGCCTCATATTTAAGTAGCAGCAGCACGCCCAGTAGATAGAATATCAGGTAGCCACGCTGCCGTCATGAGTGGATGAGAGAGAATGCCTAGAATGGCAAGGAGAACGAACCACAAACGATTTTATAGCATTTTACTTTGTAGGGTGATCGAGTGGTCAGAAAGGTCTGCGGTGCCAGCAGAGCAGCCCAGACGAGAAAGATGCTGCGAGTATTGACATAAGTGAAGCGCGGCAGTTGAAAAGAGCACCCACAAACGATGTTTATTGACTCTATAGGTACCGTATTCTATCATTTCTTGGAGAAAGTGCTCTTTTTCAGTCCATCAGCAGCTGCAGTGTGCAAGAGCTCCTTGGCCATGGACAACCTATAATAGCTTCAAAAGGTGCATGTGCGAGTTGCTTAAGCAATTTACACAGCGTAAATGCTGCTGCCAGAGCATTGCTCCATGTGTGGTGTGTGCTTGCAGAGCATTGATTATTGCGGGTGCCATTCCGAAATGTACCCTACTATGTCACCATTATGTCCTTTCGAGAAAAACCTTGTTTCCGAGGTGCAGCCCGTTCTTACTTTGGCGCAACATCCCGCGCGCGCGGAACTGCTGCTTTGCGCTTTGAGTTTTGAAAGTGATCGCGTTTTTGCACTGCAGTCGGCGGGCATCTCGGAGGCGCGCTTTCTCTCTCTCTCTCTCTCTCTCTCTGTATCGACGGCACCCTATGCAGACGCCGCCGCAGCGCGTTCGCGACACGAGCTCCGCGGACAAGATGTCGCACTACCTGCAGCGCTACGAGCAGTTGCAGCAGGAGCGCGTGCGGCAGAGGCGGCAGCGCCGCGCGTCCATGGAGTTCACGCTCGTGTCGCCCAGCCATGGCGCGGAATCGTCGGACGTCGAGCGCCTGAGTGAGGACTTTGGCAGTGCAGCGACGTTTCTCGAAAACCGATACGATTACAACGAGCGTTCTCAGGCCAATGAGCCGTTTGCAGCAGACAAAACAGACACGAGTGCAGTACAGGACGCATGTCCGCATGCTTCAGACGCAGCCCTTGGAAATGGACGCATGGAACAGGGAAAGCACGATGAAGATGATTTTGACCTGCCAGCTATGGACGCGTTTCCGCAAGACCAGTATCTTGATCATGAGCAGAACTTTACCGATGCGTATGCTGCTGGGCAAGAAGAGTTTCCCGATATCCATTTCGGTGTATCAGTTGCAAGTGAAGAGTTTGTCGATGCAGGTAAGACACAAGCGAGCATGCTGTTGTGATTGGTCGTGCTGACTGACCGTATGCCGCTTGTCTCTAGAAACGTATCTGGAGAAAAATCAACTTGGAGGCGATGACAGCTTTGAGCACGACGTGGAGCTTCAGTCGCAGTGGGAAAAGCAGGACGAAAGCGCTCTTGACAGCGAATCTGGTCGTCCAAGTGACTTCTTTGAGAAGAGGTCGCGCAACATGGAGAGAGTCGAGTTTGCCCTCGAAGATGATGTGCGTTCTGTTTGGCAGGTTGTAGATTGCATTGATGTGTGATTGTTAATTGGTATCGCCTTTCCGTACCAAGCAGATGCGAGACAGCGTTGACGAAGAGTACACACGTACGGAGGCAGCGCGCGAATCGAGCTTTGAGCACTCTACGAATCTTCAAGAGCAGCCAGATCGAGCGCAAATCAACAATCGATTGGACTCAAGTTTATCATTTTCCGATACGGTAGGAACGATGCTGTTGATTGTTTTCAACGAGTGGTACCGAGCTCACCGTGCATGATACGATGTGGTGTAGAATACTGCGTTGTCATCTGGATACGATGTTCACTTTGACAATAGCCGACAGGCTTACACGCCAAATTCGCTCAAGCATCTTCAGGTGAGTTTTGTCTTTGGTGTATTATGTTGACTACTCTATTTCTGACAATGAATCTACGCGTATGGACAGGAAAAAAGCCGTAGAAGAAATCACCTTGAGATTCACCGAGAAGAGGCAGATTTCGACCGATCTGCTCATCATGAGCGTGATGCCCACAGCGCTACTGACAACTACGACCATGACAGAATTGCGATTCCTGAAGGTAATGAGCACGAGGAGGGGATACTCGAATCTGTTGAAGCAATGAAGAGAGGGCCTGGTATGATTCGGCGGGCTCTTCACGAAATCGATATGCTCATTGACGATTCAAGCAAGCAAGCAGCATTCGATCAAAGTGCAGCCCATCCAGGGGATCGACTGGCGGAGAATGATGGCCGTTGTGAACCGCGAAATTCTTCAGCTGACGCTCACGATGTCGTTCGAGAGTATGATATGTCTCTGGAAACCGGGTTGCCCCTTTCTCGGACAACAGACAGCTGGGGAGATGACCCCGAAGAAGAGTCGCTCTCCGTCGATCGCGAAGACCGCTTTGACTCCCCACCTCGGCGAAGAGAATCGAGCTCAAGTGTGTATAGCGGTGTTAACAGGACTCGTCGCCATGAGCAACCCGACTTCGGCACGCTCCGAGATCACCGATTCAGCTCCAGTTCGATTCTGGAGAATACGAGACAACTTGACAGGATTAACGAAGAGCAGAGTTCAAGTTATTCGAGCGTCCACACGCGTGGAACAATGTCACCAAGTGTTGGAAGCTATCGTCAAGATGCTGGCCAAACGAGCCAAGTTGGGACGGCCAGGGAACCGGCTGTTCCCGCAGTCAGCCATAATAGCAATGCAGCAGTGCAGACTGCAGGTGCACGAGATGGTTACAAGCGCAGAAGTGGTTCTATGAAAGCCAGCGATCTTGTGAGTCACAACCAGGAAGACAAAACTTCTTCTAGACAACAGAACGTGAAGAAGCTGGATGCGAGTGTCCAGTTTTCGGATGACTTCGTGAGATCGTCAAATAATGCTGGTCTACGAAACTCAGAACAGAGCAAGAGAAAGTATTCTGGCTCGACCCAAGACAAGGTGGCAGGAAACCCGCGCGACTGGAATAAGAATGGGTACTCAGAAAACGACTACGATTCAAGCCCAAACAACTTCGACAGGCAGAAAGGGAATCAAAAGAACAACTACTCCTCAGAGCAACCTCACCAGAATGGCTCTCTCGAGCGCAAAACGGTAAACCTTACTATTTACGATATGAAATGGTACCCATTCTTATATTGTATGCTCGTTCTGTTTGCAAATTTTTACCCATAGATGAAAGAAAGCGAAGCTTCGTACACTGCAATCAACCCAATCCAGGTATGACTTCCATTGGTGATATTATTGACAGCTGTGTGTATGCACTAATGTTCATACTTATTACAAACATAGTTATCGCGGCGATGTCGAAGGCTGCTCTGCTCGGTTGGTGAGACCATGACAGAAAGAATTGTGTTCTCGAATGGTGGAGACACCGTCGGCCGAATCAGTGTCTCACTGCTGCCTCTTAGCACTGGCTGTCAGCAATTTGCTGTCATGCCTGCTGTTTTGGAGCTACAACCAGGAGCTTCCAGTTCATTCCGTGTCACTTTTGCTGCTCGAACACCAGGGGTCGCTGCTGGCATCTTTCAGTTCCGAGGTGTTGGAGTGAATGCTTTGTTTGCGCCGTATGAAGTGTTGATTGAAGCGAGCGTGCGCAGAAATTTGTCCATCGAAGAAGGTGGCAAGCCTACTCAAGTGGCGCGTCTCCACAATACCCAGAACGACAGACAAGTGGAAGAGTTGCGGAAGAGCACGTCGATCAATGAGGTGGAAATTGGTCCAACATTTGTCAGGTTTGAGCGCAGCAAGATCAAAAATGGAGGCAGGACGGTCAGTGCGTCGAAAGTGAAGATCACGAACAACACTGATGCAACTCTGCCGTTTAAGGTTGCTTGCTCTCATGAGAACCTGAAGATAACCCCTGACAGCGGAGTGATACCTCCAGCATCGGAAGTTTTTGTGAAGATTGTACCCGTATCAAGACCTGTTGATCGCTCTTCAAACGGCGGAAGCTTGGTCATGGCTGCGAGAAGTCCCACAAATGCGGAGAAGTGGGCTGGATCATTCACCGTCGTGGTTGGGAAGAAGATTTCAAGGGAGGTCAGCTTTGTCATCAGCCGCGAGATCATGGAAACTTTGCCAGACTTCGATGAAATCGCTCGATCGCGTCATCACATTTCGTCACAGACTGATTCGTTTTACTACACGAAAAAGCGAAATCGAAAAGGGTTGTACTTTCACGCTCGCGCTGTGGAATGCGGGAGTTGCAATGTTGGCGAGTCTCATCAGGTGCCAGTCTACATCTGCAACGGTTCCAACTCGCCCAAGACGGTGTTTCTGCAAGACCTCATGGAACCGTTCTCGTGCTTCTACACGACCACCACGATCGAGCCACGTAAATTTATCGAGGTGCCGGTAACTTTCACTCCGAAGGTGGCTGGCAAAGTCTCAACGTCTTTGTTTGCGTACTCGGTAACTGACAAAGCAGTGGTGACGCTGGTAGCACGCGGTATTTAAGCTGATAGAAACGACATGTGCTGGCTGTTTTGAATAGTGGTGTTCGCTTTCTCAACCTTGTATTAGATCAGTATTGCCGTTATAAGATGCGTCTATGTTGGGTACGAGATAGATTCCAGTATCGATTGCGTCGCTGCTGCGATAAACAGCTACGGGGCAGCCATCTTCGAGGTGTCACGTTTGTCGTGCTCTAGCAGGAAATGCTCGACATCAGTCAGCACGTCTTCAAAGAGAGCGACATCCCGCGGGTACACTCGAATCCAGCCTGCGCCAGAATCATGCGACATCTTCTCCACTCGATCCCAGTGCAAATGTCGTTGCAGATTGATCGAGATTTCTTGTGCGCCTGCGACCACTTGCCAGGAAGAGAAGCCCGCTTGCTGGATGCACGTCGCAAAGTGCTCCGTGAGGACGCTTTCCGTTTGCTCCGACGCAGGGACTTCTACAATCAAGTGCATGAAAAAATACCAGCTGCCCCGGATTGCATGCTTGAGACCCCTCTTGATGCACTCAAATTGCAGCATGAGGATGAGTCGCTCGTATCGAGGATCTTCTTGGTCTCGCTCTTGCACGGGCCATCGCACTTGGACTTCCAGAGTCGCTCCTCTTCCCATGCGCGAAGTCAAGAGTTTGGTGCGCTGCTGAGCCGAAGGATAGAACGCTTCCATCCCTACCTCAACTGCAGCCGCTGCCTTCAACGACACAGCAAAGAATCGGTCACTCCGCTTGGCCCCCAACGATATCAGCTGCTCCAGTGTAGAGACCATCGGCTCAAGTGCAGGAGGCGCAGATAGGAAGTTGTCCCCGTTGTGGATGGATGCTGGTTCGATGCCGATGTCAGAAGGGTCGACTCTTGATAGGACGAGACGTCTGATGTTCGACGTGATGGTCTATAAACGTATGACAAAAACGATGGGTTGGTGGTGCGCAAAAAGATGCAACTGGGAGCAAGAATTATACATATGCATACCTGCAAAAGAGCGACACACATTCCATCCGGGGAGAAAAGCTGCTCCAGTTGAGTCGACGGCATTCTGTACAGAGCATTTGCACTCTTCCTTTTCTCCTCAGCAACTGTAGCCCCAAACTCAGCAAACGAGCTATTCAGCAGCTTGTACAGATTGAGACCCATCGGATTTTCAGCTGGTTTCGTTGACTTGGAATCGTTCTCGGACTCTTTTTCCTCCTCACCAAATTCTGGGCTGTAATGGAACTCTTGTGAGCGCATGGTATCACCGGACGATAGCCAAGGAGACAGCAAGTAGCTCAAAATCCGGTGGGACAAATCGAAAAACTCTGGACGAACTTCAAGGGAAAACGGTTCTTCAAGCTGCATCATGTCGTCTTCCTTTTTCCCTGTCAACTCTTCCGCTCGTTGCATTCGCTTCATCTGCCACGCGGATAGCTCGCTCACCATGTGGAGCAAGACCATCCCAAGCTACAAAATACACGCGTGTTACATTCGATTGCAAGGCGTAAGACAAAAAAACGCGAGACATACATCCGTACCTGTGATCTTCTTTTGATTAACTTGGCAAACGCCGGTTGAACCACTGAGAGCGTGATAGCAGTGCTGATTGGATCTTCTCGATGCGGACTGTGCTGGTCTGGATTTATAGCGCTTGCACTGCTCGACACCCCACTTTTGACTACGGATTCAGCAGCAGTTCCATTCACTCTGAACGGATGGACTGCGTTCGGGTTGTAGGCTGTGCCAATTCTCACTGCCCCATCACCATCTCTAAGTAGTGCAGTCATTTCCTGAATAACCCGTCGATCCAATAGTGAATTCTCACCAGCCGCTGGGAAATCGTTGTCAACAACGATTTTCTGTATGCTGAGGGACAGCGAGCACAGATACCGTCCTGCACTTTGCTGCGCTGGCTCCGATAGCACATCCATTTCGTTCCATTCGTCTTCTTCAAGTTGGTTGTTCCTCGACGCACTTTTTGACGGTGAGAAGTTTAACAGCAGCGCGGTGGCTAATTGAAGTATCCCACAAAGCGAGCCCGATGCAAGAGTCAATTGCTGGAGAGCCTGAAGCGCGAGTTCTCGAACCTCTCTGTATGGGGAGACCGAAGCGTCTAGCAACCAGCTTTGCAGGTTCTGCAGCAAGGCATCTGAAGATGTGTAAAGCTTTTCAAAGACCGACTCGTGACAAATGATCGAGACCAATCCGTAGGTGCTACCTGTATACAATTAGGATCAGCAATGTGCGGCATGATACCTTCAAATAATGAACAGCAGCTTCTCGCGTTACGTACATCTCGACTTCGTCGACAGCAGCGTGATTTTCAGAGAAGAGATCGTTCGTCCTTGATGCTAGAGTACACATGTACATGGGTGCTGGTTCAGCGAGAACCAGTATACGCAAGTACGATTTGCAGTTTATTTTACCTTTGCAAGTGCGATTTGGCTCCTTTCAGCACCATCAACAACGATCGCCACTGTTTCGTGAGAGGATCCATCGGCAGACACACCAATGGAGTACCGAGAAGGAATGTAATCAGGGTGCCATACGAGCGTGATCGCAGACAGCGTTACGCCAGAGCTGAATTGTACATTCAGCCACTCTTCTCGCTGCTTGTTCGCAGACGCGGCTGCTGATCTCCAGAAAGAGTGCCCGGACTCCAAAATCCTGTTTGCATATCGAGCATGCCATCATTATTTACACACGAATACAATTGTTGACAAGAGCGAAGATGTCAAACCTGTGCGCGCCATGCTCTTTGTCAAAGTCAGAGCTCGAAAGCACTCGTGTGGGTGCGACGGTGACTGCTGAGAGCTGTCGGGGAGGCAACCAGTCGTTGAACAGCGCCAGAGGTTTCATCTTCTCAAACATCGCGAGAACCTTCAAAAGCAGAGATATTCATCAATAGCTTATTAGTCGGTGGCTTGTGGGGCAAGCCAATCGCTTACTCAATGCAGTACTAGGAGTACAGACAGGTTGGTACCTTTTGAAGCGGGTCAGCAGCACTCGGAGAATTCGAGTTGAATGCTTTTACAATAGAGTGCAGTAGCCGAAGGTAAATCTTTTGATAAGCACACAATAACAGCATACATCAGAAACAGCACAATTCCATACCATGAGCCACGTATGTGATGCAGTAGTACCTGGTGGAGATGGTTCTGCTGCGTGATGACCTCGACGTGCCTCTTGCGATATTGCGGCCCGCCTTGGATTCTCGGCGAAATTGGGCATTTGTCGATACGATCACGCACAAACTTGAGCTCGCTCTTGGGGATCTGAATGGGGACGGTCTTCACCGGCATCCCTTTGCGTGAGCACCCTTCGACGTGCGGCATGCTCAACTGGAAATTCGACACTTTCAGCGGCTTCCCATTCGATGACATCAGCGGTTCATCCATGGTTCGTTTTGTCAGCACTTCGCGTGCACGCGGGAACACGACGCTCTGGCAGATGTCACACACCAATGCTGTGTGCTCGACTTCTTCCGCATGCACAGGAAATGCTTCATGCGCTTGGGCAATCTCCTCCAACGTAGAGCACCACATGTACACGGTTGTCATCCCTTTGCACCGCCTACAGCCATCCCGAAACGGCCGAACGTTATTCGTCGCAGCCGAGCACTCGGGGCATTTCGCATGAAGCTTTGAGCGGTTGCCCACAACGGCGTCTTTGTCTCTCGTCTCCGTTTGCACCACTCTTTCCGTGTACAAAACGCCGTGGACGTCGCATCCTGGGAACTCGAGATACAAGCAGTCGTTGCAGATGATCACAGCAAACATGCGCATATAGGACTTGAAGAGGTCATTTGATGACCCATTCAAATCGCGCTTACAGTGCGCTGGCGCAGGTGGGATCGTAGGACGGATCGTGGTCGTGGCGGCAGCGCTGGGAGTCATAGCGACAGCGGCAGTCGTGGTCGTGGTGCTGGCGTTTGAGCTTGTCATCGCCGCCAGTCGGAGTGCCGTGCTGCTGCTGACAGTGCTGTTAGAGACCGTCATGGCCACGAACGACGTGGCGCGGGTGCTGATGAGCGGGTTCGTGGAAATGCGCGCCTGGCGCGTGAGTTCTCGAGTGATGGGGCCGGTTCCAAGCGCGTCTTCGCTGCGCGTCATGCGTCGCCGGCGCCACCTTTCGCCCCTCGTTTTGTTCAATACGCACCTGGAGAGACGCACACAGAGACGCAGGCGTTGAGGCGGCGTCCAATGGCGGTGGCAGCTCCTCAGCGCGGTGGTTTCCGCATTTTAAAGCCCTTCCTCACTTGAAGATCTTCTTTCCGGCCATTTCGCGTAATTCTGCAAAATAGAATAACATATTGTTGAAATATATGCATCCTTGGTGGAACCATGAGAACTGATTCTACGCATGCCATAGTTGATCCCCTTTCTAAAATGGTGTTGCATATTTGACTGTGGCTATTGATTTGTAGAGGCAGCACTCCCCTTTGCTGTCGGCGCCAAACAATCGGTTTGCCTGCAAAGACGGAAATGGACGCGAACGGGAAGCGCAAGCGCGACGAGCGCGACGACGGCCGCAAGAGCAAGGAGCGCCGGGTCAAGTCGCGCCAGGAGGATATGGACGACGAGTTCAAGGCCACGTACCTGCGCATCACGGCCTTCTACAAGTACCTGGAGATGGTGCACCTGAAGAGCCCGTTGCTGCTGCCGCGCACGCTCAAGTACCGCATCGAAGCCAAGAAGAAAGCGATTGCGGCCGAGAAGCGCCAGCAGGACGCGACTGCCATCAAGCCGATCGACCTGAGCATCCAGCGCTGTAAAGCGGGCAAAGACGCGCTGGCGCCGACCGGCGCGGCGCTGAAGGAGTTCAAGCTCGGGATGACCGCAGAGACCCTTGACGTGTTCAAGAGAGAGAACCACCGCATTGGTCTGCTCATCTCGGTGTTCACGACCAAGGGCGAAAAGTTTGCGGACAGCCAGTTTCAACTCGTTGCGACCAGTTTGATTCCAGGTAAGCAGGCGCTTGGTTTGCGTGTGAGTGAGGAACGGGATCCCAATGGCGCGGCTACTCTAACGTCGTGTGTTCTGCTTTCACCGATAGTGTTTTGTGCGCAAACAGTGACTCTCGGCAAGCAGTTTATCCGCTCGAACGTCGACATGTACTTGCTGCTCTTCCAAGTCGTTGATACGGCGGATATTGGGCACAAGTTGGCGCAGGACACGTCGTTCTCGTTCGCGGCACCCACCAGCGCCACCACGTTCCAGGGCAAAGACCTCGTCTCCCAGGACATTTGTGGACGTCCACCACTGTTCGGAAACATGCTGCGTGTCGATGTCAGACGCTGGCGCAACGGGTTCAACAGCATCGATCTTCCCGCTGTCTCCTCTGCAGTCAAAGGCGGTACGTGAGTTTTCCATTAGACTTCCCGTTTATTCATCCGACTGTTCTTAATGGACCTGCGGGGGATACTGTAGCTGTGCAACTCCAATTCCGAGTGTTGTGGAACCAACCGATCAAGACCAAGCGTATTCAGAACCTGCACCAAATCGCTTTGAAGCAATTCAAGGTGC
The DNA here is from genome assembly GCA_006386115.1 of Globisporangium splendens. Lineage (NCBI taxonomy): Eukaryota > Oomycota > Peronosporomycetes > Pythiales > Pythiaceae > Globisporangium > Globisporangium splendens. The sequence goes on along the minus strand of VFIW01000043.1, from coordinate 44,054 downwards.
CACCACTTGGAAGCAACGGAGCCACAAGTGTGAAGAAGGATGCGGAAGTGAGCTATACTGTGGATGCCCCAAAGCACAACCAGATCCCAAAGGCGGCGACAAAGAGCCAAAACTCGGGCGTAAGCGCTTGTTGTTGTCCTTGCGCTCATTACTCAATGCACATTATATTCACCAACGTTTTTGAATGTTTATGCGCGCATTCAGGTCTGGTTCCATTTCCTTTACCACTCAATGCTGCGGCGAATGAGCGAGAAGCGCTCGGACTACTCTTGCTCGTGGTGCGATATGTGCGCTGGTTCACTGCGCGGACTTGTTGCCCACTTGGTGTGCTCGCACAGTCGGCTGCGCTTTCAAGTTGCGGTGCGTTGCTGCAAACAGCATTTTCACTTCGGTATCTCGAGAGTCTTTTCGCTAATCTGCTCGTTTTGTGTGGGAAATCTGCAGGTTGGTCATGACAATATGGCTCATATCTACGTAATGGCGACGAAATCGAACTGGGAGAGCGAGCTCAATGCAGATTTCAGTCCATCTCCGTGCGAAATCGACATCTCTGATGACGCGATGGATCGCATCGAGCATCATTTCAGCTACGTGTCTACGAAGAAGCGCTCCCAGGCGGCGAAGACGGCGGAAGAAAACACGATTGAGGAGCGCATGCACGAGTTTGATGAACTCGAGGATCTCTCGAAGGAGCAATCACAAGAGTTCTACAAGCCATTGCTGCAGCGCCAGTACTTCCACTCCCGCACGGGCGCCGTCGTCCTCGACCACGAGCAGGGCTATGATAGCGACGATGACGTGGACGAAGAATGGATCATCAAGCAAAGTGAAAAGGTAAGCATTTTGACGCTACTACTGTCTCTACGAGCTCTATTGGATATATCTGACGACGTTGTATTATTCCTCGTGTGATAGTTGCTTGATGAGTTTGAGGATGTCGCGCTTGAAGAAAAGGAATTTATGAAGAAATGGAACCGTCACGTCAAGGAAAACAGGTTGGTTTCTTGGAGACATCCTTTGCTGAGTGAATGCCTCAATTGCCAACGATCTGACACGAGATGCCCTCTTGTCTTGTGTTGCAGAATCTTGGCGGATTTCATGGTGGCTTCGTCTTGTCGTCTGTTCGCGAAACTCCACGGAAAATGGTAAGAAGATATGCGTCTGGGGTCTGCGCGTGTGCTGCTTTAAAGCTGAGAGTACGGTGGCTCACTTCTCAATTTGCGTTGTCGCTTGAAATTGCAGGATTATGGAGCGCGGTCTTCGCTACAACTTCCTGCTGCATTTGTTTAATTTATGGGACAATTCGCTGCTGAACTCGCGTGCGATCATCGACTGCATGCTCATTGTCGACCACATAGCGGTACGAAAACGTAGCAAACACGTATGTGCACTGCATAAAGAGCTGATCTAACGTTGCTTGCTTGCGTTTGCAGGTCCTGGAGGAGACGAAGCCAAAGGCGGAAGGCATCAACGGCGGCGCGAAGCAGGTCGGCGTGACCGCCCAGTAGATCTGTTTTACCCACTGAGTCGATAGCTTCGTAAGCGAGACGCGTTCGTTCATCTTGCTTCATCAGGAGCATCCTTCTCGCTCCATTTGCATGCATTTTCATTTCGATGTGGTGCTGATATATATATAAAACACAAATTTCTACAGCGGCTGCTCAAAATTGTTTTTCTTGTTCCTGTGAGCGCATGTCGCTAATGCGCGTGTCCGTCTTTCGACTCGTTGTCCTGCGTCGCGTCCTGTTTCTTGTCTGCGTGGTGGTTGTGCTTGCAATTGCGGTGGTGGTGCTTCTTCCTGTGTCGGTCCTCGTCGTCGGACGAGTCCTCGCCGCTCTCGCTCGAGCTCTCGCCAAACTCGCGCTTCTTGTGGAAAATACAGCACTCTAATATCACACACACAAATACGCAATAACATCCGATCAGCACGCATTGTCTCTCATCCACAAGATAAAACGCCGTGCATTGGTGCTTATGCTCACTGTTGGATTTCTTGCGGCCGAGGTGCTCGTTGTCGACGACGCTCTCGTCGAACGTGACGCGCGCACGCGGCTGCAGCTGGATGCGGTACACAGGTACCTCAATCGCCTCGCTGTCTGCAGTAGCGACGACAGTCCTGGAGCCCTCTGCTGTGTGTGGCTGCTGCGTGCGTTCGCCGCTCATGGTCGCTGTCGTTTCCCTTCCTTCGTCTTGTGTCGTTTTGATGCAAGAAAAGCAAGCGTGGTGAAAAGAAGGACAGTTGTTGAAAGGAAAGAGAATACCGGTAAACAACCGGTATAGTATCAGTATTGTTTTGATGGTTTGTTGAGCTGAGCCATGGCTCGAAAATGGTTTTGAGTCGGAAACTGCTGAATGAGATTAGAGGATCTTGAAGTACGCTGGTGGACGGTAACTACCGGTATCAGACATGATAATGCTGTCATTGTTGCGATCCTGCTCTTGAGAAGCAGGCGGCAAGAGCGTCTCCGCTGCAGCGACGATGGGTGGGGGCTCTGTGGAGAGTGCGTCATCGTCGTCTTGCTCTGCTAGATGCTGGACGACTGGCGATGGGAACTTGACCGAGAGCACTCCATTCGCGATCGCTGTGTTGTAATTATTGATCAGTGTTAGGAACGTGCACCCATGCGTCACAAGACAACTAGTTGCAACTTACCCGCAAGGTCGATGCAGACAAGCAGCAATTGCACCGCAGATATGTTGCTGAACTCCTTCAACACAACTGCGCCGTGAAGCGCTCCGGTCTGGCCACATGTACGCACAATTAAGGATCAGCAAGCGTTGAGTCCATGTCACAATCAAGTTCAAACAATTACAAACAGCCCATGCTGCTGCTTGCTGTGATGAACAACGCACCATCATCCACATGAGGAGGTACGTGTTGTAAAGCTTGGAGCTTTTGCACTCGACTTGTGAGGCGTGTCTTTGCCAACACGATTGGAAAGCCGCCATCAGTCCCCACGCCAGAAGCAGTAGCCCAGTCCACGACGCGGTCTTGAGTTGGTACTTTGATGCGTCAACTTCACTCGCGCCACGCTGAAGTACCAGCTCAGATACGCACTGGCGCACAATCGGACACTGTCAGTATCATGGATTGACCAAACAACAGGCGTATCTGCTTACCTTCTCAAAGATCAGTCCAGTGGAACCAGCGACAGCTGCGAGCACGGCAAACGCAGTGGCGCGACAAATGGCTGCAGACTCAGGCGGGTTTGCTTTCATTGATGAAGACCAGACAAGCCACAGGAGCGACGCTGGTTGCGCTTTGGAATCCACGCTTTCGTTGACACCGGCGTCCACAATCCATGAGCAAATGCCCAGCATCAGCAGCAACACAAGCAGCAAGTAGCTCAGCACTTGCCAACTTGTAAAGCGCTGCTGCACTGTCTCCACATTCATGCTTTGCGCTGGAGCAGCCGTGCCGACACACAGCAAAGCGATCCCGATAGCGAGACTCGCTGCTGCGACGGCATTTTTCATGTTGCGCGTGCTGCTTCTGCGCTGTCACCACCAGTACTAGCTGTTAGGATACACTGACGCATTTATAATAGGCATTTCGTTCGTACATGCTGCGGATCGAGGGCTTGAAGGATTGCTGTTGTTCCCCCACGAACGCCCACGTGAAGAGAAAGCGGCACAGCGCTGCATACAAAGCACGCATTACTATACCAATGGGGTATCACTCGACCGCTTGAACTCTCCACTTGCGGACGCGTACCTTAGCGCGATGAAGTCGCCGATAAATACGCTCGCGTTGAGGATTGCGCTTATCGACGCGTCAGAGGAAGTGATTCCACTTGCTCTGCTGTCGCCGTTAGAGGAGAAGCACCTGATGTCGTGCCTTGAGATGTGAGCCAAAGCGGATACGACGACCTGAATATTCGTGCGCATGAGAAGGAGAACACAACAAAATAGAGTCAAGCAACAACCACACTGGAGAGGATCATGCAGACACAACACACACACAGTCACAGCACCAGAAGCAGGAGCCCCTGGGCTTCCGACAGCAGCGGCGACACCGCGTCCTGCGTCGCCATTGCGATCGAATGCAACTCTCGATTGCAGTATCAAGCGATATGATAATTCCAGATCTGAAGAGGCGCTCCCACCCGTCGCTTCAAAAACAAAGCCGAGAATATATCTTGATGTGAAGCAAAACGACACTTGATGCATCGATAGATGGAAATTTTACAAACAGCTACTCATGTCCTCCTACTTCTCCATGTACGTGGTGCACTGCGTGGCGTAGGACCAGTCGCGGTGGCGGCGGTCGCCGCAAGACGCGTAGAGCTCGCACAAGTGCGTGGACGTGCTGTGGCACGCGAGCGGGTTCGTGCGACGGCACTCGATCTCCTGCACCATGCCGCCGAGCTCGTCGATCTGCGGCACGACGTCGCGGCGCGGCTTGATCGTGAGCACGTAGTCGCGGATGTCCTGGTCGTCGACGCCGAAGCGGCCGCGCGTGTAGAGCAGTCCTGGACCGGAGAACGACACGGCGGGCGTCTTGGTCTTGGCACCAACCATGGCGGCCATGGCGCCACCGAGACTGTGACCCGTGAGCACGAGGTTGTCGCCCACGCGCTGCTTGAGCGCCACCACGTGGTCCAGCAGCTCCGTGTACACGGGCGGCGGCATCGCGGACGACAGCACGTTGAGCGACAGCATCTCGACCACGAACGTCGTCGGCAGCTGCTTGAGGAACGGCACGAACACGTTGGCGGCCTGCATGATGCTCACGCCGAACCAGAAGTGCAGGTCCTCGAGCGCGTCCGTGGCCGTGGCTGTGCCGCGCACCGCGACCACCGTCATGTTGATCGTCGGAAAGAAGAGCTCGACCCAGACCTGGTGGCTGTCGTTCTCGTCGTTGCGCTGCACGTACTGCCAGTCGCCGAGCTCCGTACCCTGGAACCGCTGCGCGAACGACTCGTACTGCACCGACGTGTTGTAGCCGTACACCGAGTCCGCGATGAGCGCAAAGTCCACGATGTCCAGCGACGACAGGTCGAGCGAGCACACCGGGTACTTGGCGAGCTTGCCCCACACGGTCGACACGTTGCCGAGCACGTTGGTGGACAAGTCCGTGGCGTTCGTCGTCGGCGGGTACACCTTGAAGTCCCCGCCGTACACGAAGGTGCCGACAGCCCACGTGGACGAGAAGAACACGAACGACAGGATCACGAAGCACGTGATGAACGAGCGGAACGCCGCGCCGAAGATCTGTGGGAAGCGGCCCTGCAGCGTGTAGCCCAAGAGGATGAGCGAGATGCCCATGATCGAGTACCCCAAGTAGAACGCCGAGAACGAGATGATGGCGCTGAAGAACACGAGCGGACACAGGATCCACAACCGGCGGTTGTACGAGAACCGGTTCCACGGGTTCCAGTCCTTCACTTCCTCCACGAGCTGCTTGGCTTCCTCGCGGCCCTCGATTGCCGCCTTCGTCTCGTCGGCGTCGTTGCGCGCGGCGACAGCGTACTTGGCCGCGGCCATCGGCTGCAATGGCTGCTGCTCCTCTTGCGAGGCGCGGCCACGGCCACGACGACAGCAATCGTAAAAGTAGTCGAACATCGTGAAGAAGATGGAGCGGAAGTACTCGTAGCTGCGGTAGCCGACATCCACGAGCCAGAGCTGCTCCGAGCGCTTCTCGTTCTCCATCTCCGCGAGCGCACGCTTCAGCTCACGGCGACGGCGGCGGTAGTTGCTCACGAACTCGCGCATCTTTTGGTTGCGCGAGCTCCAGAAGTGGCAGATCATCCAGAGCACGAGGTACCCCGCGAGCGAGTAGAAGCCGGCTTGCACGTAGTCCAGGAACGCGGCCATGGGCGACAGCGACGCGAGGAACGAGCCGATGAAGGTCCAGATCGTCACGAGCTCAAAGAGCAGCGGACAGATGATGTCGACGATCACGAGCGTCGAGAAGTCCAGTGGCGGGCCGTCGAAGCGCGTCTTGTTGAACACGACGGTCGTGTTGGCAGCCACGATGGCTTTCTTCCAGCGGTGTGCAGCCGAGTCGTGGCTGCTCGTGAGCTCCTGGGCGCCGGCGAGACCCGCCTCTTGGCTCTGCTCGAACGCGAGCTCAAGCTCCTCGCGCTTCTGGTCCTCGGCTTCCTTGTCCTTGTCGTCGAACGGGTCGCCGCCGCTCGTGAAGAAGTCGTAGACGCGACGCGGGAACCTCTTGGTGGCCGTCACGACCTGTTGCCACGCGGCGTCGTCCTCATCGTCGCCGCGGTACTGACTCGACAGCTCGAGGTGCAGGCGGTCATCGGGCATTTCGTCGCGGTGGCGCAGGTAGTGGATCACGACAGTGAGCGAGAGACGGAACTTGCTCAGACTCCCTTCGCTCTTGTCGATCGCGTCGAGGAACAGTCGAGTCGACTCTTCAAAGAGGTACGAGAGCAGGATGAGTGCGAACGGCAGCACGCCGAGCATGAAGATGGCGCGGATCGTGAAGTTGGGGTCCATGCGCGCGCTCGGGAGGAAGATGGCGAAGAAAATCTCCATGAGGAACGTGAACGAGAACATGAGGATGACCATGAGTACGAGGAACGCGAAGTAGCCGAGGCGGAACTGGCAGAGCGAGCGGTAGAACGCCCACTTGCCCTCGACCTTGGTGAGCTTCTTGAGCTCGGCGCGGCGGCCCACGATCGTCGACATCTTGGCGTCGCGCTCGCTGCTCTGGTTGTGCAGCGCCTGCAGCAGGTGCGCGGGCGTGTCGTCCGCTTCATCGTGGTGCGGCGTGCGCGCCGCGGGCGAAGACGCCGTCGGCATCATGGCGCTGCGGCTTCGGATCTGGAGCTCGATGTGCGGAGCAGCGCGCAAAGTCGCGAATGGCTACTGCTGGACACATGCGACTTGTGCAGCTGCTTGGGGTTTTGCTCGTTTGTCAAGCGGCCACGCACGCGTACAAAAAACCTTAGACCCTGATTTAAAACTGTAGGAAAAACCTTCGGAGGGTGCACTGGTTGTGGCAACTTTGCATGTCAAGGGCAGCGCAATAGAGTGCATCCGCATGAACCCATCTCATCATCATCCCAGAAAAAACACAGGTCGCGTCCCAAAACATGCCGAAAATAACAAGCCCGTAAATAACGATGAGTTACTCTTCGGTTACAGTTGGGTTACAGCAGACGTAACCTCAAAACAACGCATGGGATACATTCCACCACCACTTTGCCAAATCTAGAGGCTGAGAAAGATGCTGCGTCTTGTGGTGGCCCGATCGGTGTTGCGCCAAACTGCGGCGCACTCGCGCGCATTCGCCTCGGCGTCGAGCCGCGTCAAGATCCTGGGCTCGGATAGCGCCTACACGCAAATCGCCACGGTGTGTCCCTCTCTCTCTCTCGTTTCAAGCAATCTGCAGCAAGCGGAGAGGATATCAAGACACGTGTTTCATATTTCTGTAATATTCACAGGAAGGAAGTGGTGGCAAGGCGATTGTGTACTTCACGGCCAAGTGGTGCCCTCCATGCAAGATGATCTCGCCAATCTACGATGAGCTCAGGTGAGCGCTGCTGTCTATTTGTGCACAATCGCACGCTGGGTACCGAAAGAACGAAGTCAGCATGCTGACCGAGTGAAATTGTTGCAGTGCGAAATACCCGGATATCGAATTTGCGAAGGTCGACGTCGATGAGCTGAACGACACGACTGCCAAGGCTGGCGTTCGTGTACGTTGCCTTGTGCTATATGACGCACAAGACGCTGCTGTGTATGTGAGTTTCGACTTCATCAACTGATAAAATTCTGTTTGTTTTGTTTCGCAACAGTCGATGCCAACGTTCTTTGCGTTCAACGACGGCAAGCTGCAGCGAGGACTCTCGGTACAGCAGTTTGTTTATTCTCTTTTGGTTTGTTTGTATATGGAAAACATTTACGGAAAATATGAATTTGATTGTGCTCGATTGGTGTGTAGTTCTCGGGTGCCGACGAAGCTCTTTTGCGCGACAACATCAAGCAACTCAACGAATTGTAAGCAGCAGAACGCAAGACGGAACCGGGAGATGCGATCATGCAACTACGATTATCATATTGCCATCGTTCAGAGTAGTACACACACCACAAATGAATAAACGTGCTGCACACAGCTAACTTATGTCTCTGTGGCTTCGATCAGCGCTTTGCGAATAGCAGCAGCCGCAGCTTCGACATCCTCCGCATTGCCAATCGCAGCGATCACAGAGACGCCTGCCGCCTTCCCTTCGGAGATGCAGCTCTGGATACTCGCATCCGCCAGCGACAGTCCCCCGATCGCGTACACGGGGACGTCGTATTTCTGCGCCATGTTGGTGCACTCGCGAAGTCCCTCAATGCCAATTGTATGACCGTCGTTCGCATTGGGCTTCGAACTGGACTTGAACACGGGACCAGCACCGAGGTACGTCGCGCCGCCTTCGCATGCCGCTTTTGCTTGCTTGCTGTCGCGAACCGTGACACCCACAATGAGCTCCTGTTTGCCCTCGACACGCAGTCGCTGCTGCAGATCGGCGATCTTCGCGTCCGTCTGGCCCACATGCACGCCATCAGCCTCGATCTCGAGCGCGAGTTCCAGCGAATCGTTCACGATCAGCGGTACGCCATACTTTCGCGTAATGTTTCGGATCTCCTTCGCCGTCTCCAGCAGGAAGAACGAGCTCTTCTTGCTGTTGTCCCATGCGGTTCTCAAGTCGGGGATTGCCGCGAGGTCTGCGCTCGCGGGCTTCTGGCGCCACTGCACGATGTCCGCGCCGCCGCGGATCGCATCTTCAACCACACGCGGGAGACGCGCCGGCGACAGCTTGGCACCCACAGACGGCGTGATGAAGTAGAGCGGCAGCAGATTCCCCGTGCGCCGCATCTTCCTGGCGTCATTCGCGGAATGAGATGATAGGTAAGACGCACCTGCGTCGACGCGACATTGTACCGGTGCAAGATCGGTACTTGAAGGTATTTGTTTGATTGGATGAGTGGCTGGCTAGATGGCTGATCATAAATGTCTGATTTCCTGACAAAAAGACGCGGCATCCATCGAATTTTGGAAGATAGAGAGGCTTTTGCAGACGAAAGCTCACACACCGGAGTCATTTACGGGTTACCGAATTTAAAGAGGTATCTCACTGATGACAAAAGAGTACCATAGGGGGCGTTGTTTACACCAGTGGTTACACTTGGCGCATTCCTGAAATCTTTGCGTCGAGCACAAGCGCGCGAAGATGGCGGAGCGACGCGCCAAGTACGGCGCCATCCCGAGCGACAGCGCGAGCGACAGCGCGAGCGTCGCCATCCCCGAGGGCCACATGAGCCCGCTGCTGCTGCGCATCGACAAGAACAGCAACACGCTCAAGCCCTGGGAGTTCCCTGGCTGGGGCAACAACTTGCGCACCGTGCCGGACGAACGTGAGCTTGCGGACATCCAAGCGCATCTCTCCATGGACCACCCGAAGCTCTCCGAGTGGCTCGCGACCGCCATCTGTGGCAACGACATCCTCTCCAGCTGCCTGTACGTGTCGGGCATCGTGGCATCGAAGGCGGGTTTCCTGGCCCCCGTGGCGCTCGCGATTGTCGCCGGCGTGCTCTACTTGTACCGCTTCATCTACGGCGAGGTCGTGAACGCGATCCCGCTGAACGGCGGTTCCTACAATGTGCTGCTGAACACGACGACGAAGCGCGTGGCGTCTGTGGCCGCGTCTCTGGCAATCTTGTCGTACATCGCGACGGGTGTCGTGTCGGGCACGTCGGCGTGCAACTACCTGGCGTCGCAGATCCCGACACTGCCGATCGTGCCGGCCACTATCGGTCTGCTCTTCTTCTTCGCTGTGCTCAGTCTGATCGGTATCACGGAGAGCGCGCTCGTGGCGCTGGCGATCTTCATCGCGCACTCCATCACGCTCGCAGTGCTGTGCGTGTTCTCGGCCATTTTCGTGTTCAAGAACGATTTTGAGATCCTCAAGGCCAACTTCTCGACCGATTTCCCGGACATTAACCTAGCGGGCGACACCATCACGGGCAACTTGTTCACGGCGATCTTCTTCGGCACGTCCACGGCGATGCTCGGCATCTCGGGCTTCGAGTCGTCGTCCCAGTTCGTCGAAGAGCAAGCTGATGGCGTGTTCCCAAAGACCCTTCGCGTACGCTTATATATGCGTTGACTCCCATGCATCATGCATCACGTACTAATGCCTCGCGCCGTTGCTCTCGTTGTAATTGTAGAACATGTGGTGGAGCGTGGCGATTTTCAACCCTCTGATCTCGCTGCTGTCGCTCGGTGTGCTCCCACTGATGGGGCCAGGCAGCATCGTCGCCAACAAGGACACGGTACTGGCGCAAATGGGACTTGCGGTTGCCGGTGAGCATATGCAGACGGTGGTGGCGCTCGACGCGTTCATCGTGCTCTCGGGTGCCGTGCTGACGGCGTACGTCGGCTTCATCGGTCTCATCCGCCGTCTCTCGAGTGATCGCGTGCTCCCGGGCTTCCTGCTCCACGTCAACTCGCTGCGTCACACGAATCACTTCATCATCATCGGCTACTTTCTGGTCTCGTCCAGCCTCGTTCTGATCCTACACGGCGACACCGAGACGCTCTCGGGTGTGTACACGTACGCGTTCCTGGGACTCATGACGCTCTTCGGCTCGGGCTGCATGCTGCTCAAGTTCAAGCGCGCGGACCTCAAGCGCTCGGTGACGGCGCCGTGGTGGAGCTGTATCTTGGGCGTCGGCATGGTCCTCGCGACGTTCCTGGGCAACCTATTGGGCGATCCGACCGTGTTGACGTACTTTTCGCTCTACTTCCTCTCGGTGCTCTCGCTCGTGTACCTGATGTTCGAGCGCACGTTCATCCTGCGCATCGCGCTGTACTGCATGCAGCGCATTTGCCCGTCGCGCGGCAACGACCGGTTCAAGCAGCAGGCGTTGGCGCAATCGGACGAAGACGAGACGAATGCGCTGCGCACGGGCGCGCGCGGCGGCAAGACCATCGCGCGCTTCATTCAGGAGATCAACGAGCCGGCGGTGTTCTTCTTCTGCAAGCACCCGAACCTGTCGATCATCAACAAGGCGATCCTGTACGTGCGCACGAACGAGCAGACGCACACGATGTACGTGGTGCACTGCCACGAGAAGGGTGAGGTCGTTCCCGAGGGCTTCGAGGAGACTGTCGCGCTCTTCGACCACATTTACCTCAAGATCAAGATGAACTTTCTGAGCGTCGAGGGCCACTTCGGACCGGCCATGGTCGAGTGGATCTCGCGCAAGTACCAGCAGCCCAAGAACATGATGTTCATCAAGCAGCCCAACCACGACTTTGCGCACACGATCGCGTCGCTCGGCGGTGCGCGCGTCATCACGGGCTAGAGAGAGAGAGAGAGAGAGAGAGAGACGCATGTGCTCAGTGTGCTCAGTCTCCAAGCACCAAGCAGACGGAATGGGTGGCGCTCATCTGTTGTTGCTTCGCTTTGCCTCTTGCTCGCGTGCGCCTGTGCTCCCTGCTGTTTGCTTTGCAAGTTGCTGGAATTTGATTTTTTTCTTGTTTTGCATCTGCCAACTCATTAGATCAGATGGCTCATTCCCCAAATATACACATCACACCTCCAGTCGTATCCCAAACATAAGCTTTGTCTGTTCGCGCGCCTTGCTCATCATGACGTCACGCAGGATCGGCGACTGGCTCAGCATGTCTGCTTCCCTTTGCGTTTACAGCAATGCAGACAGAAAGCGAGTGTTTGAATGGTATAACAGCATGCCTGTTGTTGTGGTTTTTTCTTAAATACTTGGCAAAATTTCGGCTGCTCTCGCTACGAAATAAATGAGTGGTGGACGTGAAAATATAAATACAAGATGGCTTGCTTCTCTAAACTGAAACTTAACTTATTCGGCGATGGTCGGGAGCATGGCGACGCGCTTGGGCCGCTGGAGATGCTGCTGCTGCTGATGGAACCGCGCCTCCTGCTCTTCCAGCTTCTTCACGCGCTTCGCGGCCGACGACAGGTGCACTTTGCGCGCGCGCGAGCGCTGGTCGGATCGGCGCGGACGGCTGCTGCCCGTGATGCTTCCCCGCGAGAAATTCAACAAATCATTCGAGTTGGCACCTGGATCCGAGTGGCGGCCTGCCGACTGGGTCTGGAACTTGATGCTCCCCCAGTCCGACAGACTGTTCGGTCGCATCGACGAGGAAGCATCCTTAGTGTCATCGTTCCAGGACTGGGTGCGCGGTTTGCGCGGCGCCGCAGGCTTCTCCTTGTTGTAGGCAAGCAGGTTCGGCATGGTCTTCAGCCTCGCCTTCAGCACGCGGCCCTCCATCTCAATGGCCGAGATACGCTCATCGTCTGTGTTGTTGTTGTTGTTCTGATCTTCCGTTGGACCTTTCTCTTCCTGCTCTTCTTTGTTGTTGCTGTTGGTGCTCGTCTGTCTCCGGATCTGCGCTGGATCCACAAACTCCCTCGCGCTCAAGCGGTCGAGGCGACCGGGCGTGGACGCCATCTTGCCGCTCACTGGCGTCGTCGGGTTGGAGCCGCCGAACTTGGTCATGAGCTCGACCTCCTGCTCGCTCATGTTTACGTTCAAAAACGAGTAGCGCATGTCGTTGACCATGAGGAACTGGTCCATGAGCGGTCTCGTCTGGCACGTCATGCTCTCCTTGCACGTGCGCGCGTGCTTGGTGACGGCGTCCAGGAACGCCTCGAGGCCCACGCGGCGCGACTCGAGCGTCGACTCCTTGAGGTTGCCGAACCACTTGCGGTGCGGGAACTGCACGAAGCTCGAGCGCTTGGCCATGATGGTGCAGTGGTCGCACATGTCGCCCTCGCGCACGGCGTGCTCGAGCTTGAGGCGCAGGTCGCGGAACTCCGAGTAGCGCCGGTAGACCGTCCAGTGGAGCCCCGGGTAGCGCTCGTCCGAGACGCGGATGAGGTACTGCGTGTGCGTGTGCGCGCCAGACGCCGTCGGCTTGGCCACGTGCGCGATCGTCGTGTGCAGCACGCTCGGGGTCTGCAGCACCATTGTCGTTCTGTCTGATGCGGTAATGATACTGACTGGCGTTCTATATCTGGCGGTGGGAGTGCGACACTTGCTTGCGGTCTGTGCGTTTGTGTGTGTGCGTTTGTGTGTGTGTGTTGCTTTGTTCCTGTTCTGCTGTTTCAAGAGTGCGGTGCGCAAGGAGACTTGCCGAATGAGCAAACCGACGAAATGTTGACGACGATGTGCTGGGAAGAGAGCAGAGCGAACGAAAATGCGAGGCAACTTGCTTTTTGTATGGTCCCGCCTTTGTTTGTTGCCCCACTCACACACTCATGCACACTTGCCGGCACTGCTCGACAGCAAACAGCAAACGGCAAGCGGGATGTGGAGGAGATGGGGAGCGAGGGCTGTCTTTGGAGAAGGACTTGCAGGAGGGAGAAGCACAGACCACCAGGGGTAGGGCCCACGAGTGACCTGTTTTGGGAAACGGTCTGCCTAGATTTCGGCAAGATACTCTATAGTTGCATACCCTATTTAAACAGCCGCCAAAATGTTTCGGTACGAGTGGTTGCTTGTATATCTTTGAGAACTGTATAATTTGATGAGACTGGTATTCTTGCCCAACCAAAAAGACCCACACTTAGCAAAAGCATGCGCCAAGCAAAACTGGCTCGGCTTTGTGTGGTCTTTGATCAGCTTCGCCGAACTGATTCAAACTTGTTGGCGACATGGCGTGAGATTGCAAAAGTCTGCATCAGAAAGGAAAGCACCGAGAATTGGAGAATTTCTAGACTAACTGCAAGCACGACGCACGATCGAACATGTCTATTTCTGCAGAAATGGTTGTCGCCATGCCAATGCATCGTTTCCGCTGAGATATTACAAATACAATCAGCAAGACCGAAGTCGCCAGCACGTGTGGTACTTTGTAGGGCCATTTGTATTTGGAAATGGGCAAAATGACAGATGAAGTGCCTCCAGAAACACAAAACCCACCTGGTTGCAGCAATTTGGTCTCGCGGCTAGGTGTTGCCACAGGTCACCAGTAATTGTGGGTGGGAGAGAGGGGACTGAAGATCCAACCCTACGCCTTCTCGCTGTTCTTCAACACTTGCAAGCAAGTCTGCTGACTGTCCAGCAGTCTTCTGCATCTCCGTGCGAGTGATTGTCTCTATGTTGGAGTCGTGGAACCGGCACGCTGACGCGGCGGACTAGCGGGATAGAGCTCCACCTCAACATGGTGTTCTTCCTGCAGGAGTGCAGGTTGAAGTAGAGTGGGATCACCGTGTTCTTTTTTCCTGCTCGTGTTTGCTTTTGTGTGGAGCAAGCATGCTGGGCTTGGCGATACACTGGACTGAAACTGAGTTGCCCACACGTTCTTGATCGAGCATTTGTACCACACGTTGGTGCCACGCTCACAACAAACTGTAATGATCAACAACCACTTGACTCACAAAGCCAGGCACTCCCTCTCTTGCTGCGATGACTAATTACAAAGGACCCTCCACAAATGCGTGGCTCTCACAACAGCAACCTCGGAATACAGTGCGTCAAGTGCACAAGTTGTGCAACGACGGGCGACAAAGACGCGTGAGATTCCGCTGAGATTGTAGGTGCTTGGCGGTCAAATCATTGCCCACCAGAGTGAATGTACTGTATGTCAATCATCACTGTACATGCCTGCTCATTTTGGCAGTGATGGTCTCTATATTACGTCACCTCTCTCCTGCAACGTGCAACTGCAGACAAGTGCACCAAGCGAACAATTTGAAGTGCACTCTCTCTCTCTCTATTTGTGTCCACTAGTCTGCATGCATTTCCATCGGAATGGTTTTGTCCGAACAACACTCCGCACCAAAATGCACAGTAAACAACGCAAAACGAGCAAACTACAACAAGCAAACGCAGAAGAAAAAGACACACCATGGCGCACTTGTCTGGCAAATTTTCACATCGCGTCTCTTTCACGTTTCCTTCTTTTTTCCAAGGTGCCATGCGCATCCTGCTTGGATATGTGTAGCAGCCATTGCAGAGATGCTGTTGGGAAATTAATCTGAAAATGCACACTGCAGTCGCCAAAGTCAGGATATTGGGTACATGTCGTTGTAGCTGCACCTAGTCAACTAAAGATTGGTGCCTTCGTGTGTTGAGTCCAAACAAAAAATCCGGTTTCCCATCACTTCGTTTGCAAATTACTTGTCCGCAGCTGCGTTTCCTGCAGACTCGGTATTTGCATCGGCGGCCGACGGGTCGGGGATGAGATCTTCGAGCTTCTCGAGCGCCGCAGCCTGCACCTGGTACAAGCGCTTCTCCTCCTCGAACGCCTCCTGGAACTCGCGCACGATCTTCATCAGCAGATCCTTCTTGATGTTCACGCTCGCAAACACGTGCGCCGCGTCGTACCCGGTCTCCATGCACGAGATGTACGCCGCCGCGTACGCGACCATGAACGGAGGGTACAACATGATGATGTCGGTGCGATACGAGTATTATACCAGTTGCCTGCATTAGATGCAACAGAGTAGACAAGCGTTGCTGTTGTTGCTTTCGCATGCTCGTCCAGTTAAATCGAACGACACGTACTAGGACGATAGAATGAGCGCTTTGTTGCGGTGGTGCGGCTGTGAGTCACTGGCCGTCATTCAGTGAGAGCGAATGACTACGAAGAAAAAACAAGAAATTTCCAGTGATGTCCTCGTCAAAGTCTTTTCAAAGCTTTTGGTCAATGGAACACTCAACACACCACGCGTACTTGAGCACAAATAATTGGTAGTTGGCAAACGGAATGACGATGAAGCTCTTCTGCGTCTTTGTCGGCATGAACAGCAGCGCGTTCTCTGTGGACATCGACGAGAGTGACACGGTAGGCGACTTGAAGGACGCTATCAAGACGGAGAAAGCGAACGACTTGAAGTCTGTGGATGCTGATAGATTGCGCCTCTACCTGGCGAAGAGGGGTAACTCGTGGCTGCCATCACGCGACGACGATGTGGTTGCCTTGAAGAAAGGGGAGATCCCTAACGGCATCGCGTCTCTGCTGACTGAGGAAATGGAGGCAGCATTCCGGATCGATAACCAAATGCACTTTGGTAAGAACTTCGTTCCAAGCGAAGGAGACATTCACGTGTTGGTGGACATTCGACATGTGAGTACCATCGAATCAGCGCTTTCACCAAGTGTAAAGTTCTCCTGGCGTCCTCCGAAACCTTTAGTTTCGACTGCTGGGACGGCTTGGGATTTTCAGAATCCACTGGACCTTCCGACCATTTCTGAAGCCATCCGACGTCATTATCAAGCGTGGGGAGAGGGGATGCACGACAAGCGTCGCCACCCAGTTTTCATGTGTCTCGGTGGTCCAGGAACAGGCAAGTCGAGGCTGTTGGATGAGTTTCCTACTGTGGTGCAGCGACAGGTTTTCGGTGATGAAGGCAGTGAAGACCAAGTGATGATGGGACTGCTGAAAAATGCCTTCACCTTCAAGGTCACGTTTGAGAACGGAACGACAGCACCAGGTCAGTTCGCTAATCCAGCGCAAGCGATTGGAACGCGTATGCTGTATCAACTACAGGATTCTCTGGAGTGGGGGGATTTCGTGGACCAGCGCGCCAATCATGTGACTCCCGATCACGTGCTGAGGAAGTTGGCTGAAATAGTTGGCACCCCCCTTGGCGATATGTGCGTCATCTTGTGCGTTGACAGTATGCAAAAGCTTGAGCATGAACCAGGCAGCAAGCACTCACCGTTTTACGTGGCATTAAGCACCCTCTGTGATCTCGTGAATGCTTCCAAGTGCTGGTTGATTGCTATTTGCTCTTCGACGGTTTACCAACCCGTGAATGAGTTTCTGGCTGCCTCATCACAATGGCTATTCGAAGTGCAAACTGCTGAGCTTTCGTGTCCCACCATGAACACACGGATGTCTTGAATAGCTGGTGCGCGTAGACGAATTACGGTGTGTACAGGGGTATATAAATCCCGTAGTGCAAAGACCTCTCCATTATGCCGTTTGTATTGTGCAACTGCGTAAAATGCACCCAGCCAACGACTTGATTATGTGCTTGTATTTGCTTGCATGTCCATCGGAATGGTTTTGTCCGAGCAACGCTTTCGCTTCATCCTCAAACAGCACAACGTGAAGACAATATTCTTCATCATCGGTGACCGCGTCGCCGACAACGAGGAGTTTGCATCGTAAAATAAAACCCACACGCACAAACATACGCAAGCAATACACAAGAGTCGAAGAAGAAGACCAACAGTTGCGTGCTTGTCTCTTGTCAAACTTTTCAATTACATCTTCTTTTTGTTTCCAAGGCATCATGCGGTCCTGACATTGATTGGATACGCTCATTAGCCATCGAGATCACTGAGACTGTGTAGGATACGCTTTCTAGTCACAGCGTCTGGACGTTAAATACCTGTCGCTGTTGCTGCTGTTTGTCAGAGAGATTCGCCTTCATGCATTGCATATGAAAAATCCGATTTCCCATCACTTCGTTTGCAAATTACTTGTCCGCAGCTGCGTTTCCTGCAGACTCGGTATTTGCATCGGCGGCCGACGGGTCGGGGATGAGATCTTCGAGCTTCTCGAGCGCCGCAGCCTGCACCTGGTACAAGCGCTTCTCCTCCTCGAACGCCTCCTGGAACTCGCGCACGATCTTCATCAGCAGATCCTTCTTGATGTTCACGCTCGCAAACACGTGCGCCGCGTCGTACCCGGTCTCCATGCACGAGATGTACGCCGCCGCGTACGCGACCATGAACGGAGGGTACAACATGATGATGTCGGTGCGATACGAGTATTATACCAGTTGCCTGCATTAGATGCAACAGAGTAGACAAGCGTTGCTGTTGTTGCTTTCGCATGCTCGTCCAGTTAAATCGAACGACACGTACTAGGACGATAGAATGAGCGCTTTGTTGCGGTGGTGCGGCTGTGAGTCACTGGCCGTCATTCAGTGAGAGCGAATGACTACGAAGAAAAAACAAGAAATTTCCAGTGATGTCCTCGTCAAAGTCTTTTCAAAGCTTTTGGTCAATGGAACACTCAACACACCACGCGTACTTGAGCACAAATAATTGGTAGTTGGCAAACGGAATGACGATGAAGCTCTTCTGCGTCTTTGTCGGCATGAACAGCAGCGCGTTCTCTGTGGACATCGACGAGAGTGACACGGTAGGCGACTTGAAGGACGCTATCAAGACGGAGGAAGGGTTCGATTTCCCTGCACACAAATTGCGCCTCTACCTGGCGAAGAGGGGTAACTCGTGGCTGCCATCACGCGACGACGATGTGGTTGCCTTGAAGAAAGGGGAGATCCCTAACGGCATCGCGTCTCTGCTGACTGAGGAGATGGAGGAAGAAGCGACAATTGGGGACTTGAGAGCCGAAGCAGACCTTCCTGAGCCATCGACACGACAGACTCACGTGTTGGTGGACATTCGCGACCTACGAGACGAAATGGCGTCAGCTGGAATTCCCGTCAGAGTCCTGGAAAACGGTTCGACGGCAGCATGGTTGAGCGCGTTCCTCCTGACTGAGATTCCTCCACAAGCGATACCTTTGGTTGGAGAGCTTGCGAATTTCATCCAAGGGGAACTTTTGGTGAAAATCGGTGTGCACCAGTTATTTCTTCAAGATTGGAGTGATGGTTTGGCGCTCGAGGATCGCCAGTTGCTCTCAAAAATGTTCAAACTTGAAAATTCCGCGCCGTGTATGAACTTGATCTACAAGGTTCTTCTCCGCGTTGTCCATCCGGTGGACCCTAGCGGGGCTACGGAGGATTCGTTTCACTCGTTTTGGGACAATTTGATCTGCAATGTCTTGAATGTCGTGTTGTCTGGAATTGGAGCGAGCGAGCGGAGATTAACTGGGTGCAATAGTCCGGATTACTTGTTCGTTGTGGATTCGTTCTGCGTCTTCCGTGGAGAGGAAGAAGCTCCAGGTGCTCGCATTGGAACGCCACGCCGTGAACTTTGTGAGAAGCTCATTTGGACTTATGGGGATGTGCCGTACTTGTTCGGGTATGCAGCCGTCGGCTTCAAGGTCGACTTGTACGCCACCGCACGCAAAAGTGTGTCGAGTCAAGTGGACGCTATTGAGTTGGGATCGTTTGATCTTAAAAACCTTGGAGGACGATTTCGGCTACTGCTGGCCATCTTGAACATTTCTCGACTGCTGCGAAGCATTACAAGCTTGTGTCCTGAGAGTGGTCGAGACGAATACAAGAGTTTGGTCCGATCAAATGGCGTTCAAGTACACCTCGAGCCAATCCGCGTGGTTAAAATCTTCCCAGATGTGGCTACTTTTCAGAACACGAAATGGCATTTGGAGCGACTGTATTCAGTTCTAAAAGGCTATCGAGTTCCCAATGTCGATCGCTTGATAAAAACTGTCGTGTCAACCAGACGAATGGTTTTTATCCCCCGGGGTACAGACACAAAGCCATCCAGTGTTGAGGACTTGTTCCACGCAATTCGAGATGTACTGTCGGCTCTTGTGAAGTTGCATGAGGCCTCATGGATGCACCGTGACATTCAATGGTCGAACGTCATAAAGCGTCGTGATAGTTCGGACTCATGGTTCCTCATTGACTTCGTTGACGCGGCTGAGAGTCCTCAGTACAAACCGAGCGGCCGACACTTGAGTCAAGAAGAACACGCCCCGGAGATCCATAACAGTGACCATCATACTACTGCGGTCGATATGTGGTCAGTGGGCCATTTGATCCAAACGAGCGGACGCAGCGTGTATGGAAGCTGGCACGACTTGGGGGAAGAGAGAACAGCGTTCATGAGGCGGCTGATGCATGACGACACGTCTCAAAGGCCCACTGCAGCGGAAGCTCTCGAACAGCTGACGCAACTTGAGCAGCAATACATGGAACAGCACCAGCAAAAGTTGCCGAAGAACGACAGCGGAACTCCAACAAAGAAACTAAAGACGTAAGTCGCACTTGTTTTGTTTTAGCAAATGTCGCGACGAATTGTGCCAGTCATTTAGCGATTGTTCATCATTGTTGACTGCAACTGAGGCATGACACCCTCCACGCAGACAACACCCCAATTCCCCATCAACAATGTCTCTACTGCTCATTTTTCCATTGCCAGCTTTCTTCAGAACGCCAATATGGTTGTTCTCTTCATTTTCACTGAGGCTACGCTAAGTCAACACGAAGAGTAATAATTGCTAAGGGAAAAGGAGGATAAACAATAAAATCTGGCTGCATTGCGGAAAAAGAAAACAAATTCCGATTGCTACATCACCGCAACCTAGTTCTTGGCTGTTTAATTGGGAAATACTGGTACGGCTGGCTAGGATGATGTTGTGCTTGCTGCTTTTTGTTTCAGCGCCTGATCCACGCGCTTCTCGGTCGCGAGTTCGTATTCGGTTGTATACCAAGTCGCAGCATTTGTCTGGGTGTACTTGAGAAAACCATTGAGGCGGCTTTAAATCGACGCGAGTTCGTGCGCAGAAGGTTTGCACCACCCAACACAATAATCAAGTGTTCCGCGCCGTAGATCTCCAACACAAGCGCATCTTCGTTCTTTTGCTTGATCTCGTGGTACTGCTTTTGCAACATGCGGTAAAATAAAACCGACCCTACCGCGCAATCCAAGGACGACTGGATGCCTTCCAAGTTCTGCAAAATAAGCCGCCAAAGCATGCCTCAAATCAAAAGCGTCGCATTCAACCAAAAACGACCGCGCCATATTCTCTTCTTATCGACATTGCCATCTTCTTGAGCTTGGGCTTTTTGAACTCCACGTAGTTCTTGATGATCTGGCTCGCCAACAGCTTCATTCTGGCTCAAAGTGGTTTTGTCCGAGCAACGCTTTCGCTTCATCCTCAAACAGCACAACGTGAAGACAATATTCTTCATCATCGGTGACCGCGTCGCCGACAACGAGGAGTTTGCATCGTAAAATAAAACCCACACGCACAAACATACGCAAGCAATACACAAGAGTCGAAGAAGAAGACCAACAGTTGCGTGCTTGTCTCTTGTCAAACTTTTCAATTACATCTTCTTTTTGTTTCCAAGGCATCATGCGGTCCTGACATTGATTGGATACGCTCATTAGCCATCGAGATCACTGAGACTGTGTAGGATACGCTTTCTAGTCACAGCGTCTGGACGTTAAATACCTGTCGCTGTTGCTGCTGTTTGTCAGAGAGATTCGCCTTCATGCATTGCATATGAAAAATCCGATTTCCCATCACTTCGTTTGCAAATTACTTGTCCGCAGCTGCGTTTCCTGCAGACTCGGTATTTGCATCGGCGGCCGACGGGTCGGGGATGAGATCTTCGAGCTTCTCGAGCGCCGCAGCCTGCACCTGGTACAAGCGCTTCTCCTCCTCGAACGCCTCCTGGAACTCGCGCACGATCTTCATCAGCAGATCCTTCTTGATGTTCACGCTCGCAAACACGTGCGCCGCGTCGTACCCGGTCTCCATGCACGAGATGTACGCCGCCGCGTACGCGACCATGAACGGAGGGTACAACATGATGATGTCGGTGCGATACGAGTATTATACCAGTTGCCTGCATTAGATGCAACAGAGTAGACAAGCGTTGCTGTTGTTGCTTTCGCATGCTCGTCCAGTTAAATCGAACGACACGTACTAGGACGATAGAATGAGCGCTTTGTTGCGGTGGTGCGGCTGTGAGTCACTGGCCGTCATTCAGTGAGAGCGAATGACTACGAAGAAAAAACAAGAAATTTCCAGTGATGTCCTTGTCAAAGTCTTTTCAAAGCTTTTGGTCAATGGAACACTCAACACACCACGCGTACTTGAGCACAAATAATTGGTAGTTGGCAAACGGAATGACGATGAAGCTCTTCTGCGTCTTTGTCGGCATGAACAGCAGCGCGTTCTCTGTGGACATCGACGAGAGTGACACGGTAGGCGACTTGAAGGACGCTATCAAGACGGAGGAAGGGTTCGATTTCCCTGCACACAAATTGCGCCTCTACCTGGCGAAGAGGGGTAACTCGTGGCTGCCATCACGCGACGACGATGTGGTTGCCTTGAAGAAAGGGGAGATCCCTAACGGCATCGCGTCTCTGCTGACTGAGGAGATGGAGGAAGAAGCGACAATTGGGGACTTGAGAGCCGAAGCAGACCTTCCTGAGCCATCGACACGACAGACCCACGTGTTGGTGGACATTCGACATGTGAGTACCATCGAATCAGCGCTTTCACCAAGTGTAAAGTTCTCCTGGCGTCCTCCGAAACCTTTAGTTTCGACTGCTGGGACGGCTTGGGATTTTCAGAATCCACTGGACCTTCCGACCATTTCTGAAGCCATCCGACGTCATTATCAAGCGTGGGGAGAGGGGATGCACGACAAGCGTCGCCACCCAGTTTTCATGTATCTCGGTGGTCCAGGAACAGGCAAGTCGAGGCTGTTGGATGAGTTTCCTACTGTGGTGCAGCGACAGGTTTTCGGTGATGAAGGCAGTGAAGACCAAGTGATGATGGGACTGCTGAAAAATGCCTTCACCTTCAAGGTCACGCTTGAGAACGGAACGACAGCACCAGGTCAGTTCGCTAATCCAGCGCAAGCGATTGGAACGCGTATGCTGTATCAACTACAGGATTCTCTGGAGTGGGGGGATTTCGTGGACCAGCGCGCCAATCATGTGACTCCCGATCACGTGCTGAGGAAGTTGGCTGAAATAGTTGGCACCCCCCTTGGCGATATGTGCGTCATCTTGTGCGTTGACAGTATGCAAAAGCTTGAGCATGAACCAGGCAGCAAGCACTCACCGTTTTACGTGGCATTAAGCACCCTCTGTGATCTCGTGAATGCTTCCAAGTGCTGGTTGATTGCTATTTGCTCTTCGACGGTTTACCAACCCGTGAATGAGTTTCTGGCTGCCTCATCACAATGGCTATTCGAAGTGCAAACTGCTGAGCTTTCGTGTCCCACCATGAACACACGGATGTCTTGAATAGCTGGTGCGCGTAGACGAATTACGGTGTGTACAGGGGTATATAAATCCCGTAGTGCAAAGACCTCTCCATTATGCCGTTTGTATTGTGCAACTGCGTAAAATGCACCCAGCCAACGACTTGATTATGTGCTTGTATTTGCTTGCATGTCCATCGGAATGGTTTTGTCCGAGCAACGCTTTCGCTTCATCCTCAAACAGCACAACGTGAAGACAATATTCTTCATCATCGGTGACCGCGTCGCCGACAACGAGGAGTTTGCATCGTAAAATAAAACCCACACGCACAAACATACGCAAGCAATACACAAGAGTCGAAGAAGAAGACCAACAGTTGCGTGCTTGTCTCTTGTCAAACTTTTCAATTACATCTTCTTTTTGTTTCCAAGGCATCATGCGGTCCTGACATTGATTGGATACGCTCATTAGCCATCGAGATCACTGAGACTGTGTAGGATACGCTTTCTAGTCACAGCGTCTGGACGTTAAATACCTGTCGCTGTTGCTGCTGTTTGTCAGAGAGATTCGCCTTCATGCATTGCATATGAAAAATCCGATTTCCCATCACTTCGTTTGCAAATTACTTGTCCGCAGCTGCGTTTCCTGCAGACTCGGTATTTGCATCGGCGGCCGACGGGTCGGGGATGAGATCTTCGAGCTTCTCGAGCGCCGCAGCCTGCACCTGGTACAAGCGCTTCTCCTCCTCGAACGCCTCCTGGAACTCGCGCACGATCTTCATCAGCAGATCCTTCTTGATGTTCACGCTCGCAAACACGTGCGCCGCGTCGTACCCGGCCTCCATGCACGAGACGTACGCCGCCGCGTACGCGACCATGAACGGAGGGTACAACATGATGATGTCGGTGCGATACGAGTATTATACCAGTTGCCTGCATTAGATGCAACAGAGTAGACAAGCGTTGCTGTTGTTGCTTTCGCATGCTCGTCCAGTTAAATCGAACGACACGTACTAGGACGATAGAATGAGCGCTTTGTTGCGGTGGTGCGGCTGTGAGTCACTGGCCGTCATTCAGTGAGAGCGAATGACTACGAAGAAAAAACAAGAAATTTCCAGTGATGTCCTTGTCAAAGTCTTTTCAAAGCTTTTGGTCAATGGAACACTCAACACACCACGCGTACTTGAGCACAAATAATTGGTAGTTGGCAAACGGAATGACGATGAAGCTCTTCTGCGTCTTTGTCGGCATGAACAGCAGCGCGTTCTCTGTGGACATCGACGAGAGTGACACGGTAGGCGACTTGAAGGACGCTATCAAGACGGAGAAAGCGAACGACTTGAAGTCTGTGGATGCTGATAGATTGCGCCTCTACCTGGCGAAGAGGGGTAACTCGTGGCTGCCATCACGCGACGACGATGTGGTTGCCTTGAAGAAAGGGGAGATCCCTAACGGCATCGCGTCTCTGCTGACTGAGGAAATGGAGGCAGCATTCCGGATCGATAACCAAATGCACTTTGGTAAGAACTTCGTTCCCAGCGAAGGAGACATTCACGTGTTGGTGGACATTCGACATGTGAGTACCATCGAATCAGCGCTTTCACCAAGTGTAAAGTTCTCCTGGCGTCCTCCGAAACCTTTAGTTTCGACTGCTGGGACGGCTTGGGATTTTCAGAATCCACTGGACCTTCCGACCATTTCTGAAGCCATCCGACGTCATTATCAAGCGTGGGGAGAGGGGATGCACGACAAGCGTCGCCACCCAGTTTTCATGTGTCTCGGTGGTCCAGGAACAGGCAAGTCGAGGCTGTTGGATGAGTTTCCTACTGTGGTGCAGCGACAGGTTTTCGGTGATGAAGGCAGTGAAGACCAAGTGATGATGGGACTGCTGAAAAATGCCTTCACCTTCAAGGTCACGCTTGAGAACGGAACGACAGCACCAGGTCAGTTCGCTAATCCAGCGCAAGCGATTGGAACGCGTATGCTGTATCAACTACAGGATTCTCTGGAGTGGGGGGATTTCGTGGACCAGCGCGCCAATCATGTGACTCCCGATCACGTGCTGAGGAAGTTGGCTGAAATAGTTGGCACCCCCCTTGGCGATATGTGCGTCATCTTGTGCGTTGACAGTATGCAAAAGCTTGAGCATGAACCAGGCAGCAAGCACTCACCGTTTTACGTGGCATTAAGCACCCTCTGTGATCTCGTGAATGCTTCCAAGTGCTGGTTGATTGCTATTTGCTCTTCGACGGTTTACCAACCCGTGAATGAGTTTCTGGCTGCCTCATCACAATGGCTATTCGAAGTGCAAACTGCTGAGCTTTCGTGTCCCACCATGAACACACGGATGTCTTGAATAGCTGGTGCGCGTAGACGAATTACGGTGTGTACAGGGGTATATAAATCCCGTAGTGCAAAGACCTCTCCATTATGCCGTTTGTATTGTGCAACTGCGTAAAATGCACCCAGCCAACGACTTGATTATGTGCTTGTATTTGCTTGCATGTCCATCGGAATGGTTTTGTCCGAGCAACGCTTTCGCTTCATCCTCAAACAGCACAACGTGAAGACAATATTCTTCATCATCGGTGACCGCGTCGCCGACAACGAGGAGTTTGCATCGTAAAATAAAACCCACACGCACAAACATACGCAAGCAATACACAAGAGTCGAAGAAGAAGACCAACAGTTGCGTGCTTGTCTCTTGTCAAACTTTTCAATTACATCTTCTTTTTGTTTCCAAGGCATCATGCGGTCCTGACATTGATTGGATACGCTCATTAGCCATCGAGATCACTGAGACTGTGTAGGATACGCTTTCTAGTCACAGCGTCTGGACGTTAAATACCTGTCGCTGTTGCTGCTGTTTGTCAGAGAGATTCGCCTTCATGCATTGCATATGAAAAATCCGATTTCCCATCACTTCGTTTGCAAATTACTTGTCCGCAGCTGCGTTTCCTGCAGACTCGGTATTTGCATCGGCGGCCGACGGGTCGGGGATGAGATCTTCGAGCTTCTCGAGCGCCGCAGCCTGCACCTGGTACAAGCGCTTCTCCTCCTCGAACGCCTCCTGGAACTCGCGCACGATCTTCATCAGCAGATCCTTCTTGATGTTCACGCTCGCAAACACGTGCGCCGCGTCGTACCCGGTCTCCATGCACGAGATGTACGCCGCCGCGTACGCGACCATGAACGGAGGGTACAACATGATGATGTCGGTGCGATACGAGTATTATACCAGTTGCCTGCATTAGATGCAACAGAGTAGACAAGCGTTGCTGTTGTTGCTTTCGCATGCTCGTCCAGTTAAATCGAACGACACGTACTAGGACGATAGAATGAGCGCTTTGTTGCGGTGGTGCGGCTGTGAGTCACTGGCCGTCATTCAGTGAGAGCGAATGACTACGAAGAAAAAACAAGAAATTTCCAGTGATGTCCTTGTCAAAGTCTTTTCAAAGCTTTTGGTCAATGGAACACTCAACACACCACGCGTACTTGAGCACAAATAATTGGTAGTTGGCAAACGGAATGACGATGAAGCTCTTCTGCGTCTTTGTCGGCATGAACAGCAGCGCGTTCTCTGTGGACATCGACGAGAGTGACACGGTAGGCGACTTGAAGGACGCTATCAAGACGGAGAAAGCGAACGACTTGAAGTCTGTGGATGCTGATAGATTGCGCCTCTACCTGGCGAAGAGGGGTAACTCGTGGCTGCCATCACGCGACGACGATGTGGTTGCCTTGAAGAAAGGGGAGATCCCTAACGGCATCGCGTCTCTGCTGACTGAGGAAATGGAGGCAGCATTCCGGATCGATAACCAAATGCACTTTGGTAAGAACTTCGTTCCAAGCGAAGGAGACATTCACGTGTTGGTGGACATTCGACATGTGAGTACCATCGAATCAGCGCTTTCACCAAGTGTAAAGTTCTCCTGGCGTCCTCCGAAACCTTTAGTTTCGACTGCTGGGACGGCTTGGGATTTTCAGAATCCACTGGACCTTCCGACCATTTCTGAAGCCATCCGACGTCATTATCAAGCGTGGGGAGAGGGGATGCACGACAAGCGTCGCCACCCAGTTTTCATGTGTCTCGGTGGTCCAGGAACAGGCAAGTCGAGGCTGTTGGATGAGTTTCCTACTGTGGTGCAGCGACAGGTTTTCGGTGATGAAGGCAGTGAAGACCAAGTGATGATGGGACTGCTGAAAAATGCCTTCACCTTCAAGGTCACGCTTGAGAACGGAACGACAGCACCAGGTCAGTTCGCTAATCCAGCGCAAGCGATTGGAACGCGTATGCTGTATCAACTACAGGATTCTCTGGAGTGGGGGGATTTCGTGGACCAGCGCGCCAATCATGTGACTCCCGATCACGTGCTGAGGAAGTTGGCTGAAATAGTTGGCACCCCCCTTGGCGATATGTGCGTCATCTTGTGCGTTGACAGTATGCAAAAGCTTGAGCATGAACCAGGCAGCAAGCACTCACCGTTTTACGTGGCATTAAGCACCCTCTGTGATCTCGTGAATGCTTCCAAGTGCTGGTTGATTGCTATTTGCTCTTCGACGGTTTACCAACCCGTGAATGAGTTTCTGGCTGCCTCATCACAATGGCTATTCGAAGTGCAAACTGCTGAGCTTTCGTGTCCCACCATGAACACACGGATGTCTTGAATAGCTGGTGCGCGTAGACGAATTACGGTGTGTACAGGGGTATATAAATCCCGTAGTGCAAAGACCTCTCCATTATGCCGTTTGTATTGTGCAACTGCGTAAAATGCACCCAGCCAACGACTTGATTATGTGCTTGTATTTGCTTGCATGTCCATCGGAATGGTTTTGTCCGAGCAACGCTTTCGCTTCATCCTCAAACAGCACAACGTGAAGACAATATTCTTCATCATCGGTGACCGCGTCGCCGACAACGAGGAGTTTGCATCGTAAAATAAAACCCACACGCACAAACATACGCAAGCAATACACAAGAGTCGAAGAAGAAGACCAACAGTTGCGTGCTTGTCTCTTGTCAAACTTTTCAATTACATCTTCTTTTTGTTTCCAAGGCATCATGCGGTCCTGACATTGATTGGATACGCTCATTAGCCATCGAGATCACTGAGACTGTGTAGGATACGCTTTCTAGTCACAGCGTCTGGACGTTAAATACCTGTCGCTGTTGCTGCTGTTTGTCAGAGAGATTCGCCTTCATGCATTGCATATGAAAAATCCGATTTCCCATCACTTCGTTTGCAAATTACTTGTCCGCAGCTGCGTTTCCTGCAGACTCGGTATTTGCATCGGCGGCCGACGGGTCGGGGATGAGATCTTCGAGCTTCTCGAGCGCCGCAGCCTGCACCTGGTACAAGCGCTTCTCCTCCTCGAACGCCTCCTGGAACTCGCGCACGATCTTCATCAGCAGATCCTTCTTGATGTTCACGCTCGCAAACACGTGCGCCGCGTCGTACCCGGTCTCCATGCACGAGATGTACGCCGCCGCGTACGCGACCATGAACGGAGGGTACAACATGATGATGTCGGTGCGATACGAGTATTATACCAGTTGCCTGCATTAGATGCAACAGAGTAGACAAGCGTTGCTGTTGTTGCTTTCGCATGCTCGTCCAGTTAAATCGAACGACACGTACTAGGACGATAGAATGAGCGCTTTGTTGCGGTGGTGCGGCTGTGAGTCACTGGCCGTCATTCAGTGAGAGCGAATGACTACGAAGAAAAAACAAGAAATTTCCAGTGATGTCCTTGTCAAAGTCTTTTCAAAGCTTTTGGTCAATGGAACACTCAACACACCACGCGTACTTGAGCACAAATAATTGGTAGTTGGCAAACGGAATGACGATGAAGCTCTTCTGCGTCTTTGTCGGCATGAACAGCAGCGCGTTCTCTGTGGACATCGACGAGAGTGACACGGTAGGCGACTTGAAGGACGCTATCAAGACGGAGGAAGGGTTCGATTTCCCTGCACACAAATTGCGCCTCTACCTGGCGAAGAGGGGCAACTCGTGGCTGCCATCACGCGACGACGATGTGGTTGCCTTGAAGAAAGGGGAGATCCCTAACGGCATCGCGTCTCTGCTGACTGAGGAGATGGAGGAAGAAGCGACAATTGGGGACTTGAGAGCCGAAGCAGACCTTCCTGAGCCATCGACACGACAGACCCACGTGTTGGTGGACATTCGACATGTGAGTACCATCGAATCAGCGCTTTCACCAAGTGTAAAGTTCTCCTGGCGTCCTCCGAAACCTTTAGTTTCGACTGCTGGGACGGCTTGGGATTTTCAGAATCCACTGGACCTTCCGACCATTTCTGAAGCCATCCGACGTCATTATCAAGCGTGGGGAGAGGGGATGCACGACAAGCGTCGCCACCCAGTTTTCATGTGTCTCGGTGGTCCAGGAACAGGCAAGTCGAGGCTGTTGGATGAGTTTCCTACTGTGGTGCAGCGACAGGTTTTCGGTGATGAAGGCAGTGAAGACCAAGTGATGATGGGACTGCTGAAAAATGCCTTCACCTTCAAGGTCACGTTTGAGAACGGAACGACAGCACCAGGTCAGTTCGCTAATCCAGCGCAAGCGATTGGAACGCGTATGCTGTATCAACTACAGGATTCTCTGGAGTGGGGGGATTTCGTGGACCAGCGCGCCAATCATGTGACTCCCGATCACGTGCTGAGGAAGTTGGCTGAAATAGTTGGCACCCCCCTTGGCGATATGTGCGTCATCTTGTGCGTTGACAGTATGCAAAAGCTTGAGCATGAACCAGGCAGCAAGCACTCACCGTTTTACGTGGCATTAAGCACCCTCTGTGATCTCGTGAATGCTTCCAAGTGCTGGTTGATTGCTATTTGCTCTTCGACGGTTTACCAACCCGTGAATGAGTTTCTGGCTGCCTCATCACAATGGCTATTCGAAGTGCAAACTGCTGAGCTTTCGTGTCCCACCATGAACACACGGATGTCTTGAATAGCTGGTGCGCGTAGACGAATTACGGTGTGTACAGGGGTATATAAATCCCGTAGTGCAAAGACCTCTCCATTATGCCGTTTGTATTGTGCAACTGCGTAAAATGCACCCAGCCAACGACTTGATTATGTGCTTGTATTTGCTTGCATGTCCATCGGAATGGTTTTGTCCGAGCAACGCTTTCGCTTCATCCTCAAACAGCACAACGTGAAGACAATATTCTTCATCATCGGTGACCGCGTCGCCGACAACGAGGAGTTTGCATCGTAAAATAAAACCCACACGCACAAACATACGCAAGCAATACACAAGAGTCGAAGAAGAAGACCAACAGTTGCGTGCTTGTCTCTTGTCAAACTTTTCAATTACATCTTCTTTTTGTTTCCAAGGCATCATGCGGTCCTGACATTGATTGGATACGCTCATTAGCCATCGAGATCACTGAGACTGTGTAGGATACGCTTTCTAGTCACAGCGTCTGGACGTTAAATACCTGTCGCTGTTGCTGCTGTTTGTCAGAGAGATTCGCCTTCATGCATTGCATATGAAAAATCCGATTTCCCATCACTTCGTTTGCAAATTACTTGTCCGCAGCTGCGTTTCCTGCAGACTCGGTATTTGCATCGGCGGCCGACGGGTCGGGGATGAGATCTTCGAGCTTCTCGAGCGCCGCAGCCTGCACCTGGTACAAGCGCTTCTCCTCCTCGAACGCCTCCTGGAACTCGCGCACGATCTTCATCAGCAGATCCTTCTTGATGTTCACGCTCGCAAACACGTGCGCCGCGTCGTACCCGGTCTCCATGCACGAGATGTACGCCGCCGCGTACGCGACCATGAACGGAGGGTACAACATGATGATGTCGGTGCGATACGAGTATTATACCAGTTGCCTGCATTAGATGCAACAGAGTAGACAAGCGTTGCTGTTGTTGCTTTCGCATGCTCGTCCAGTTAAATCGAACGACACGTACTAGGACGATAGAATGAGCGCTTTGTTGCGGTGGTGCGGCTGTGAGTCACTGGCCGTCATTCAGTGAGAGCGAATGACTACGAAGAAAAAACAAGAAATTTCCAGTGATGTCCTTGTCAAAGTCTTTTCAAAGCTTTTGGTCAATGGAACACTCAACACACCACGCGTACTTGAGCACAAATAATTGGTAGTTGGCAAACGGAATGACGATGAAGCTCTTCTGCGTCTTTGTCGGCATGAACAGCAGCGCGTTCTCTGTGGACATCGACGAGAGTGACACGGTAGGCGACTTGAAGGACGCTATCAAGACGGAGGAAGGGTTCGATTTCCCTGCACACAAATTGCGCCTCTACCTGGCGAAGAGGGGCAACTCGTGGCTGCCATCACGCGACGACGATGTGGTTGCCTTGAAGAAAGGGGAGATCCCTAACGGCATCGCGTCTCTGCTGACTGAGGAGATGGAGGAAGAAGCGACAATTGGGGACTTGAGAGCCGAAGCAGACCTTCCTGAGCCATCGACACGACAGACTCACGTGTTGGTGGACATTCGCGACCTACGAGACGAAATGGCGTCAGCTGGAATTCCCGTCAGAGTCCTGGAAAACAGTTCGACGGCAGCATGGTTGAGCGCGTTCCTCCTGACTGAGATTCCTCCACAAGCGATACCTTTGGTTGGAGAGCTTGCGAATTTCATCCAAGGGGAACTTTTGGTGAAAATCGGTGTGCACCAGTTATTTCTTCAAGATTGGAGTGATGGTTTGGCGCTCGAGGATCGCCAGTTGCTCTCAAAAATGTTCAAACTTGAAAATTCCGCGCCGTGTATGAACTTGATCTACAAGGTTCTTCTCCGCGTTGTCCATCCGGTGGACCCTAGCGGGGCTACGGAGGATTCGTTTCACTCGTTTTGGGACAATTTGATCTGCAATGTCTTGAATGTCGTGTTGTCTGGAATTGGAGCGAGCGAGCGGAGATTAACTGGGTGCAATAGTCCGGATTACTTGTTCGTTGTGGATTCGTTCTGCGTCTTCCGTGGAGAGGAAGAAGCTCCAGGTGCTCGCATTGGAACGCCACGCCGTGAACTTTGTGAGAAGCTCATTTGGACTTATGGGGATGTGCCGTACTTGTTCGGGTATGCAGCCGTCGGCTTCAAGGTCGACTTGTACGCCACCGCACGCAAAAGTGTGTCGAGTCAAGTGGACGCTATTGAGTTGGGATCGTTTGATCTTAAAAACCTTGGAGGACGATTTCGGCTACTGCTGGCCATCTTGAACATTTCTCGACTGCTGCGAAGCATTACAAGCTTGTGTCCTGAGAGTGGTCGAGACGAATACAAGAGTTTGGTCCGATCAAATGGCGTTCAAGTACACCTCGAGCCAATCCGCGTGGTTAAAATCTTCCCAGATGTGGCTACTTTTCAGAACACGAAATGGCATTTGGAGCGACTGTATTCAGTTCTAAAAGGCTATCGAGTTCCCAATGTCGATCGCTTGATAAAAACTGTCGTGTCAACCAGACGAATGGTTTTTATCCCCCGGGGTACAGACACAAAGCCATCCAGTGTTGAGGACTTGTTCCACGCAATTCGAGATGTACTGTCGGCTCTTGTGAAGTTGCATGAGGCCTCATGGATGCACCGTGACATTCAATGGTCGAATGTCGTAAAGCGTCGTGATAGTTCGGACTCATGGTTCCTCATTGACTTCGTTGACGCGGCTGAGAGTCCTCAGTACAAACCGAGCGGCCGACACTTGAGTCAAGAAGAACACGCCCCGGAGATCCATAACAGTGACCATCATACTACTGCGGTCGATATGTGGTCAGTGGGCCATTTGATCCAAACGAGCGGACGCAGCGTGTATGGAAGCTGGCACGACTTGGGGGAAGAGAGAACAGCGTTCATGAGGCGGCTGATGCATGACGACACGTCTCAAAGGCCCACTGCAGCGGAAGCTCTCGAACAGCTGACGCAACTTGAGCAGCAATACATGGAACAGCACCAGCAAAAGTTGCCGAAGAACGACAGCGGAACTCCAACAAAGAAACTAAAGACGTAAGTCGCACTTGTTTTGTTTTAGCAAATGTCGCGACGAATTGTGCCAGTCATTTAGCGATTGTTCATCATTGTTGACTGCAACTGAGGCATGACACCCTCCACGCAGACAACACCCCAATTCCCCATCAACAATGTCTCTACTGCTCATTTTTCCATTGCCAGCTTTCTTCAGAACGCCAATATGGTTGTTCTCTTCATTTTCACTGAGGCTACGCTAAGTCAACACGAAGAGTAATAATTGCTAAGGGAAAAGGAGGATAAACAATAAAATCTGGCTGCATTGCGGAAAAAGAAAACAAATTCCGATTGCTACATCACCGCAACCTAGTTCTTGGCTGTTTAATTGGGAAATACTGGTACGGCTGGCTAGGATGATGTTGTGCTTGCTGCTTTTTGTTTCAGCGCCTGATCCACGCGCTTCTCGGTCGCGAGTTCGTATTCGGTTGTATACCAAGTCGCAGCATTTGTCTGGGTGTACTTGAGAAAACCATTGAGGCGGCTTTAAATCGACGCGAGTTCGTGCGCAGAAGGTTTGCACCACCCAACACAATAATCAAGTGTTCCGCGCCGTAGATCTCCAACACAAGCGCATCTTCGTTCTTTTGCTTGATCTCGTGGTACTGCTTTTGCAACATGCGGTAAAATAAAACCGACCCTACCGCGCAATCCAAGGACGACTGGATGCCTTCCAAGTTCTGCAAAATAAGCCGCCAAAGCATGCCTCAAATCAAAAGCGTCGCATTCAACCAAAAACGACCGCGCCATATTCTCTTCTTATCGACATTGCCATCTTCTTGAGCTTGGGCTTTTTGAACTCCACGTAGTTCTTGATGATCTGGCTCGCCAACAGCTTCATTCTGGCTCAAAGTGGTTTTGTCCGAGCAACGCTTTCGCTTCATCCTCAAACAGCACAACGTGAAGACAATATTCTTCATCATCGGTGACCGCGTCGCCGACAACGAGGAGTTTGCATCGTAAAATAAAACCCACACGCACAAACATACGCAAGCAATACACAAGAGTCGAAGAAGAAGACCAACAGTTGCGTGCTTGTCTCTTGTCAAACTTTTCAATTACATCTTCTTTTTGTTTCCAAGGCATCATGCGGTCCTGACATTGATTGGATACGCTCATTAGCCATCGAGATCACTGAGACTGTGTAGGATACGCTTTCTAGTCACAGCGTCTGGACGTTAAATACCTGTCGCTGTTGCTGCTGTTTGTCAGAGAGATTCGCCTTCATGCATTGCATATGAAAAATCCGATTTCCCATCACTTCGTTTGCAAATTACTTGTCCGCAGCTGCGTTTCCTGCAGACTCGGTATTTGCATCGGCGGCCGACGGGTCGGGGATGAGATCTTCGAGCTTCTCGAGCGCCGCAGCCTGCACCTGGTACAAGCGCTTCTCCTCCTCGAACGCCTCCTGGAACTCGCGCACGATCTTCATCAGCAGATCCTTCTTGATGTTCACGCTCGCAAACACGTGCGCCGCGTCGTACCCGGCCTCCATGCACGAGACGTACGCCGCCGCGTACGCGACCATGAACGGAGGGTACAACATGATGATGTCGGTGCGATACGAGTATTGTACCAGTTGCCTACATTGAACAGCTTGACGTTAGACAAAGGCTGTACATTACAATAGGAGTGTGCGCATGATAAAGATACCATGCAAACTGGAGGCACTCTTCGTGGATCTCAAACTCGTCCAAGAACCTAATGCAAGAAGAAAAATACTTATAAGAACGGCCATTTCTCATACACAAAAATGGTTGGTTTAAACATCGTGAATGCAGGTTCCACATACTGCAGCAGCGATGGGAACGGGTGGTGCAGGATCAGGTCGAACTGCAGCGCCTCCACGACGTAAAACTCGCACTCCAGAATGTCCTTATCCTGGAAAGTGTACATGGCCTCATCTTCATCCACGCCCGCTGCGGAAGAGCAGAAGCCAAAATTAGTTGGTATTAACGTAATCCCATCACCCATTTGCACAAATTTGTTGCATTTACAAAAGGCATAACGTACTCGTCGTGTAGTGGTGGAGCACCGACGCGACCGTGGCCAGTGACAGTTGGCTCTCTTCGACCTTGGACGCCAGGAAAAACACGGTCCCGACCACCAAGTGCGGATCGAAATTCACGAAACTCTGGCTGTAAATGCAAACACACAGACGAGTATGCCAACAGCACGAGCGTCAGCAAGATATTCTGCGCATGCACATTGGCACTAGTTTGCCTCCTACGTCTGGTAGAAGCGGCGGTAGAAGATGATCGCCGTATAAATAATAATCTGGCGCACTCGCAGACGCGGTCCAATCTCTTCCAGCACTGTCGGCATTTCACATTCAAACAATATTAGGACATGGTCTCCACCCGCATCACCTACGCGATTACGTGCGCATGCATACTTACACGAAATATTCGCCAGATGAATGCTGTCGATCTCGTCGTCGGTCAGATACTTGCGGTCGAGCGGATTCCTCTTCCGCAGGTCGCTTTTCGTCACATCTTTCATCCAGTACAAGCTGCGTAGGCGCACAGGAAAGAGAGCGCATGCGTGTATTAGCACAAGCGCTCTGCCGCACACGCACAGACACACAGCGCCGCCGTTCCTGCCACTCACTAGTGCGTCGAGTGCCAAAAGTTCATCGCCATGGTGTCTGCCGCCTGCTTTCGTTTCCTCCTTCACGCAACACAGAGCAATTGTGGAAGCACACGTGCATGCACAAGTCAAGTCATCCGGACAAGCGTATAATCAGTATACAGTATACGCATTGAACCCCCGCTTTTGTCAAAACAGCATCTTTGAAGCACACAATCGAAGGGATGCGAGCGAAAAATGGATTGCGGCATCTCATAAAATGGCGATGGAGACAGCGCTCCACGCAGGGTTCGCGCACTCTCTTCTAACTACAAATCGCGGTCTAGTCCCTCGTCGTCGTCCTCGTCTAAGATCTTCGAGAATTTGGAGTCCTGGTCTTCGTAGTCGTCCTCCTCGTCCTCCTCCTTGAGCAGGTCGTTCAGGTCGGGCACCTTCACCTTGTCAATGTTGTCCTGGTCCTTCTGGGACATATCCGAGAGCAGCTTGCCGCTGTAGATGTCGTCCGTGAACTGCTTCGTCAGCTCCATGTAGTCGTCAAAGTCCGTTGGCTGGTTCTTCACCCAGACGCAGAACACAGCGAACGCGATGATAGCAGCGAGACGGCAGATGGCACCTCTGGCTGACAAATTAATAACCATCAAGGCGCACAAGCATTTCGCCTACACTGCGTCGCCGCTGAGGCTCTAATCGGAGAAAGCTGTGCGACGATTTATTGAGCAACTTGTGCGCTTTGAAATGAGGTTAGTTGGTCGCATTTTGGATGCGTATTGCCGACACGAAGGTAATCTCCGTGCCGCATCAAAGAGCAGTTGCGTGCCAATGCTCATGTTCAGGAAGCTCTGCACGGGGTCCAGGAACATCAGGTTTTCTTCCGAAATGTCGTTGACGCCGTTCCCTTCGTCATCCCAGACATCGCTTGTGTCGATGTAGATCAAACACGTCTTCGGTCTGCGGGATCTCGAGACACAACATTTCGATGGTTTCCTCCTTTAGCTTGCAATGCAACTGAATGCGCGGTGGTCCCACAACCACGCCAATCGCACCACTCAAACGCACTCGACTCGTTGCTCTGCTTCTGGTCGGCAGCAGGCACGAGGAGCGCATGTAGTGCTGCGGTGGCCGCACTTAGCGTGTGTAGTTCTGGTCATCGAGCGCGATGTGCAATGAGATCGGCAAATCACTCGGCAACACTCGAAGAAAACATTCGCGAGATCCTGTTGTTGCTGGTACGCGATGCGCTTTCAGAGGATCTTCGTAATCTCGTCAATGCCATCGCGCGTTTGCTCTCGACCGTACTTCGCGGAAAGAAACGTCGTTGCTGTTGTGCATCAGTCGTGCTCATGCTGGCGGAGAACACACTGAAAGCAGTGCTGTCTACAGCGGTCAACAATCTCAGCATAACCCCGGTTTTTACTCCATCTTGTAAATTATATACCTGGTTTGGCTGTGCCAATGGCAATCACTCTTTAAATCGTACCGTACTTCTTTTGTTGTAGATGCAGGGTGTAAGAGGCTATCCGAGACAGCCTCAAACACAGCACGCACGCTTGCGCTTGAGAGGAAGACTTGAGGGGAACTTGGCAAAAATGCAACTGAATTGAAATGAGCTTATGGTTCCTGACACTACATGTAAAACACCACTAGGGCTCCTAGAGGTTTTATAACTAAAACCTAAACATGTACAATAAAACCTATGAATATGATATATAAAACCTTGGGTACACTGAGGTTGAACCCAGGGGATCTTCGAGAAACTTGAACTTGAAGTCCCGTGGAAAATTCCCTGCAAAGTGATTGGCTACAGCCACACTTTAGGTGGCAGACACACGTCGGTCTCATCACCAGTGCAGTTTCCCAAGTAGGAACCATCATTCACGTGTCTAGAGTACTGTTGTGCGTAATCACGCCGAATCTCAATGATTGCGAGCGACCAACACTCAACTCAGACATAGATTGCTCTGACGTCAGACGATGACGTCACAAGTGCATGTGGGGATCACTATTATGTGTTTCACCCAATATCTTCGCACCCACAATGCACTTCCACAAGGTGGTGTGTGACACACGCAAAGAGCCACCTTGCATGTAATGGCAGCATTAGCCCATTACAATAGCACTCGACCTCGATGACAAGTTTGATCTGATTCTGGAAAGCCCTGGTTGAGAAGATACCAACCGAGCATTGACTGGAAGAAGAAGAAGATCAGCGTCGACAAGCAAGTCGACGAAGACCTCAGCTGCCAGGCAGCAAGAGAGGTGATTTGGGCATATGCATCTGTTGAAGATGTGTCTAATGAGAGTCAGGCGTGCGATGGCCCCTCACACTCAAATGACAAGCCCGTGAAGACCACTGGAGGTGGAGTAGTCAGGCGCCAGAAAAAGACTACTCCTGTAGCCAAGAGCGATGTGGAGTTCCGCTCTGGCAGAAGGAAAGAAGACAAGAAGACCGACGAAGAAGAACGAAGATCTGCAAGCGTCCCTGATCAAGACACAAGAAAGGCAGAAGATGAAGTGAAG
This sequence comes from Globisporangium splendens, assembly GCA_006386115.1. Taxonomy (NCBI): domain Eukaryota; phylum Oomycota; class Peronosporomycetes; order Pythiales; family Pythiaceae; genus Globisporangium; species Globisporangium splendens. The sequence goes on along the minus strand of VFIW01000043.1, from coordinate 6,096 downwards.
CGACAAGAACAAGCCACTTCAAGAGAATATGTGAACGTCGCAGTCTACAATGAAGAAGGTGACAGCCAGATAGTGCGTCACGTACAAGTTGAAAATCCTCCAAGTCTGGCTCAAGAATTGATTTCCTTGCCGTTGATGAGCAAGAAGACGCTTAAGCGTAGCCTGGCGAAAGGCGAAATTTCGCAAATTTGTGCGATCGTCGATGAAGTTGCCGACGATGTCATCAACACTGCGGAAGTGTTAGATGAGAGGACACGGAAGGAGAGGTTTGATGAGCAGTCGTGGGACGCTCTAAAGGCAAACCCCGTGTATGGACTTGTCAAGGAATATGCGGACATATTTCCAGACAAAGTGCCGGACGAATTGCCGCAGGACAGAGGCATTCGTCACGAGATAGATGTACTTCCGGGAACGAAGTACTGTATCACGAGGCAATGGCCGCTACCGAAGGAACAAGTCGATGCGATCGACGAGTTCTTCGCGCAGCGACAGAAGGCTGGCCATGTGCGCGAGAGCAAGTCTCCGCACTGTAGTCCCACCTTCTGTGTGAAGAAGGCCACAGGCGGTTGGCGCATTGTTCATGCATTCAACAAATTGAATGATGCGACCATATCTGCTCAGACCCCAGTTCCACGCAAGGATATGATCCTTGATGGAATGGTTGGCAGCACTGTCTTTAGCGCGATCGATCTGAAAGACGGGTTCTATCAGATTCGAATGCGCGAGAGCGATGTACCATTTACAGCAGTTAGCACCCCTAGTGGTATGCTGTGGGAGTGGATGGTGATGCCACAAGGTCTGAAGAACGCACCAGCAACTTTCAACAGAATGGTCACGAATGTACTTCATCCATTGAGAGAGTTTGCACCGAGCTACTTTGACGACATATTCGTTCATAGTAAGGCCTCGGAAGGGAAGAAAGATGTCGATGTTCATCTTGAACATCTTCGTCAAGTCTTTCAAGTTATGCGTGAGAACAAACTGTACGCTAACTTGAAGAAATGCATGTTCTTCGCCCCCGAGATCCCTGTACTCGGTTGCTTTGTTGGCAAGAATGGCGTTCGGGTCGATCCTGAGAAGGTCAAGTCTATTGACGATTGGCCTATTCCTCAGAACGTCAAACAGCTACGTCAGTGGCTGGGTTTGGCCAACTATTTGCACAAATACACGCGCAACTATGCAGCGTTAGTGCAACCCCTCACGAGTCTTTTGAAGAAAGATAATGAGTGGGAATGGTCAGAGGAACATCAGGCAGCGTTTGCCGAAGTAAAGAAGAGCTTAAGAGAAGCTCCTGTCCTAGCTCTCGCAGACCATGAGAAGCCGTTCCATGTAGTCTGCGATGCGAGCGACTATGCCATCGGGTGTGCACTGATGCAACACGATGATGAGGGCAAAGAAAGAGTTGTGTCGTATCAGTCACGACAACTCAGGCCCGCAGAACGGAACTATCCGGTCCATGACAAGGAACTATTGGCCATGAAGTATGCATTGGCAAAGTTCCGAGTCTATTTGCTTGGTGAAAAGCAGTTCGCTATTTACACTGATCACGCATCACTGCGGACAGCTGTAAAGACGCCTCACCTATCGCAAAGAATGGCAAGATGGTTTTCCTTCTTCGCTGAGTACAACTTTGTTGTACATTATAAGCCCGGCAAGTCAAACATTCTTGCCGATGCGCTGTCAAGACGTCCGGATTATGATCCGAAGAACAAGAGTGACGACACGAACGGAGCGTGCCGACTCTGTGAAGACGTCAACGCGATTGCTACGGGAGTGACAAGCAGAGTCCAAGAAGAGATCACTGAGGGATACAAGCAAGACGAAGCATGCCAAGAACTGATCAAGTATTTCAAGAATCCCTCAGACAAGGCACTCCAAAACCCCCCACCAAGAGCAAGATCGCGTGTTCACCGTTACAGCATGCACAACGAGCTGCTGTACTATACGGTTGACGAAGGGGATCCAGCGAGGATCGTTGTCCCCAACGACGAAGGTCTGCGTCATCGACTCTTGTACGAGTATCATGACGGTCCTTCGAGTGGCCATCTCGGACGTGAGAAAACGTTTCTCAACTTGTCTCGAGATTACTACTGGCCTCACATGTACAAGTGGGTGCGCAAGTATGTAAGGACTTGCGAAGTGTGCCAAAGAGTTAAGCCATCCGGCTCTACTCGGGCCCCACTTCGTTCATTGGCTGTCCCTCAGGACAGTTGGAAGTCTGTGAGTATGGACTTCATATTCGGACTTCCAAGAGACAAACACGGACGCAATGGCATCCTTGTGTTTGTGGACCGATTCAGCAAGATGGTCCATCTTGCGCCGGTCTCGGATAAGATCTCGGCAGAGATGACTGCGAAAGTCTTTGTAGACGTGGTGTTCCGTCTACATGGTCTGCCCTCGGAGATCGTATCAGACCGTGACACTCGGTTTACGTCTAGGTTTTGGCGAACTCTGTTTGGCATTTTGGATACAAAACTATCCATGTCAACAGCAGCACACCCAGAGACAGACGGCCAAACTGAACGAGTGAATCGTGTCCTTGAAGACGTGTTGCGCAGTTATGCGACGTCTTTCGGAGAGTGGAGTGAGTTTCTCCCTCTCGCAGAGTTTGCGTTGAACAACTCCACGCATGTCTCGACAGGTCATACCCCGTTCAATGTGAACTACGGACTCCACCCGAGAGTGCCAGCGTCACTAGTGGGAGAGGTTTCTACCTTAAGTGGGGGAGAGACTATGGCTAAGGAGCCACAGTCGGACCTGAATGCTGTCACAGAGTTAAAAGCCAATTTTGACTCGATGAAACCTCTAGACGACATGACAAGTCGTGAGGCACAGCAAGTCGATGACTTTATTGTGAGGAGACAAGCCGTTGTGAGGTTTGTTCGAGACGCAATTGCAAAGGCTCAGGATCTGCAAAAGGAACAAGCAGATAGGAGTGGAAGGAAGAACAAGCAAGTATATAAGATCAATGATCTTGTATTGCTTAGTACGGCTAATCTACCTGAACACGCAGTGTCTAACTTGGGGAGTTCGAAACTTCTGCCAAGATATATTGGACCGTTCAGGGTAGTTAAATGCAATGGTGATGCCTACACGCTAGACATTCCTAAACGCATGCGACTACACCCTACGTTCTACGTAGGTAGACTAAAGCCTTACCTTCCAAGTGGGTCAGCGAACCCTACAGAGCCTTTGGCAGACGATCAAGTCGATCCTGAAGTCGCTCCACCAGCTCGCGAAGAGTCTGTAACTCATCGTCATGGAGCTTCTTCTCGGCATAAAGGCGCTGAAGCACATCAAAGGACTCGTCCTTTATTGTCTCCAACGCGAGAAGGCGACCATGATACTCCTTCCGAAGTATCTCAAGAGCCGTCCCTGCCTCTTCCACAGAGCGCAGTAGACGTTCGTGATGCATTTCACGAGCCTTCTCAGCCTTTTGGAGTCGCTCAAGTTCGCCCTGGACTTGCTCGAACCGTTCCTCGAAACGGGACTCCAAAGCCGAACACTGGGCACAACCTTCTGTCGGGACATCGATCTTTGACTCATGATCGGCGACAAGGTTCTCGAGACTCTCGCAGCGTTCCTCAAGTGTCGAACAACGCTGCTGCAGCGCCTCGATTTGCCCACGATGAGCACTCTTCCACTTCCAGAGTCGCTCAATCGTTTTCGCGTTCAACCCCACCTCCTCTGATCGATCATCAGGGAGAGCGCCGTTGGATCGTTGAGTCGATAGTCGATCATGAGGATCGATCGACTCGTCGTCGAGGAGAGAAGTCGTTGAACCGTCAACGCTTCTACAGAGTACGGTGGCTTGGCTATCCACCGGACTCAGACACGTGGGAACCTCGAGAGACTCTTCAGTCTGATGTTCCCGACGTGGTTCACAGCTACGAACAGAGCTTGTAGTGCTCTCGCGAGCACTAGAACGACGAGAGCCAAGCTCTTTATGATCGTTCTCGAGCGTGCCTCCTAGGTTCCCTAGCAAACGCTCGACAAGATTCTCGTTCTCGAGTCGGACAAACGTCTTCCACGACTCGAGCTTCGCTGTGCTGGACTGGCCAGGATCGTCGCCGCCGGACATCTTGCGCCAGAGGAAGAACAACTCCTTGTAGAACCGACGTCCTCCACGCTTCTTGCGAATAGCGGAGATGTCGTACAAGCCGGGAGTCGTCCGCTGCCGCTTCGGCTCGGGCCGTTCTTCGCGCTTCACTTGGTCGCTTGATCGCTTCATGGTCAATTGGAAAGTGAGAGCGGGTGCCTCTTCCGAGAGAAGTAAAGTCCGTGATGGAACTTTAAGGGAGGGATGATGTAATGGGCTAAGGCTGCCATTACATGCAAGGTGGCTCTTTGTGTGTGTCACACACCACCTTGTGGAAGTGCATTGTGGGTGCGAAGGTATTGGGTGAAACACATAAAAGTGATCCCCACATGCACAGGTGACGTCATCGTCTGACGTCAGAGCAATCTATGTCTGAGTTGAGTGTTGGTCGCTCGCAATCATTGAGGTTCGGCGTGATTACGCACAACAGTACTCTAGACACGTGAGTGATGGTTCCCACTTGGGAAACTGCACTGGTGATGAGAGCGACGTGTCTCTGCCACCTAAAGTGTGGCGCGAGCCAATCACTTTGCAGGGAATTTTCCACGAGACTTCAAGTTCAAGTTTCTCGAAGATCCCCTGGGTTCAACCTCAGTGTACCCAAGGTTTTATATATCAGATTCATAGGTTTTATTGTGCATGTTTAGGTTTTAGTTATAAAACCTCTAGGAGCCATAGTGGTGTTTTACATGTAGTGTCAGGAACCATAAGCTCATTTCAATTCAGTTGCATTTTTGCCAAGTTCCCCTCAAGTCTTCCTCTTCAAGCGCAAGCGTGCGTGCTGTGTTTGAGGCTGTCTCGGATAGCCTCTTACACGCACCCACAATGCACTTCCACAAGGTGGTGTGTGACACACACAAAGAGCCACCTTGCATGTAATGGCAGCCTTAGCCCATTACACGATATAGATCAAACACGTCTTCGGTCTGCGGGATCTCGAGACGCAACATTTCGATGGTTTCCTCCTTTAGCTTGCAATGCAACTGAATGCGCGGTGGTCCCACAACCACGCCAATCGCACCACTCAAACGCACTCGACTCGTTGCTCTGCTTCTGGTCGGCAGCAGGCACGAGGAGCGCATGTAGTGCTGCGGTGGCCGCACTTAGCGTGTGTAGTTCTGGTCATCGAGCGCGATGTGCAATGAGATCGGCAAATCACTCGGCAACACTCGAAGAAAACATTCGTGAGATCCTGTTGTTGCTGGTACGCGATGCGCTTTCAGAGGATCTTCGTAATCTCGTCAATGCCATCGCGCGTTTGCTCTCGACCGTACTTCGCGGAAAGAAACGTCGTTGCTGTTGTGCATCAGTCGTGCTCATGCTGGCGGAGAACACACTGAAAGCAGTGCTGTCTACAGCGGTCAACAATCTCAGCATAACCCCGGTTTTTACTCCATCTTGTAAATTATATACCTGGTTTGGCTGTGCCAATGGCAATCACTCTTTAAATCGTACCGTACTTCTTTTGTTGTAGATGCAGGGTATGTTCAAAAACCTTCTTCATTCTAAACCCTTATGATCGAAATGGGTAGTATTTTTAGGGATTTTATAAAGTTTTGCTGATGCTCGGGAACCACACTAAAGCATATATCATGCTCTATGAGAGGAAACTGCCACATTCATACACCATTCCATTTTTACAAATGCAAAAGCAAAGCAAAAGCAAACACATTCATTTTGGTTTAATCCTCCGACTCAAAATGTGCGCCTTCTCATCAAACTCAGTTGAAAGGTGTCCGTATATTGTTGTTAATAAATAGTACGGCAAACTGACTTCTAATTGCTCGCTACGCCCTTGCGTATTCTGTGATGCTAGCACTAATGCTTCTCTTTAATTCTGTGTTGGTGTGAGATGTTGGTTGTTGCTTTGCGATCGTTGGTGTTGGCTTGGTGAAGGTTGCATTTGTGTCATTTCCTTGAAGTGTGAGTGTCGGTGATGCGACACTTGAGGCTGGATTGTTGTCTTGTGGGTTGATTCTTGTCTTGTGGGTTGATTC